>QNGE01000892.1:43093-208319 GCA_008508345.1 Paragonimus westermani
TCCCACTGGCACACCTCCCAGTCTTATTCCTTCGGGTTTACACTGGATACGTGGTGTGTTGGTGGAACTGCAATTGGTGCAGCGCAAGCCAATTGCAGTGATGGATACGTGCAGACGTCCTTTGGCTTCCGTTACTGGGACAGGCTAATCCGAATCGGATGCCGACAACCGTAGGGTTTGCCTTTTTCATGGTTGTGTGGCAATTAAACATCAGAGCGAACCACTGATGTATTGTCTATGGTGATACCTATTGTGAACATGGTGACTTTAAACTGACAGGTAAGGCCATGCAAATTACGTGTCAGTTGCTCCCACATTTTGGTGCGTAGGTAGATCTCAACTTATCAACGCTGCAATAACTGCTTGATTAAGCTTCACTACTGACAAGTGAATAACCTCGGCAGAAAAACGAATCATGCTTCAATTTCATTTCCTTATGGATAGCTTCAAGGTTTATTGCGTACACGAAAGATCAGTCAAAGCCTGATGACCAAAACGAATCATTTTCTGTCAATAAAATTATTGTTTGATTCTATGGATAACTATTTGCGAGCTAAAACTTTTTTCACGCTCAACAAGTAAGGTTTAAAACTAATAATCGCTTGCACTTCGTCTTTTATTTTTGCGAAATTAACGTGGGGCACGCAGCACTGCAGAATCAGTCTAGTCCTGTCTAGGATAGTGAATCGGGTAGCAAAAGCGTGATTAGAAAGTTGCAAACAACGTATGCTTATTGACGAAGGGCATGAACTTGTTGCGAGATAATAGAACTGCTGTGGGTCCTGAGGGTAGCACAGGTTCAGAAAATGCAAGACATGGTTAGAAAATCCACACAAGTCGAACGGAAAAAGGAAGATATCACTGTAGAATTCCAAAAATTGGATAGGGACAAAACAAGATGCACATTGATTAACCCAGCTCAACATGGTAAGGTAGACTGGATAGAGAAAGTATAGAGGAGTCAGAAAGATGAGAAATCCTGTGGATGGTAAGTTGGGCTAAAATTCTGGTTCGAAAAGGGCAGTGAAAATGGAGTGAAAACAGTGCAGTAGTGACGTGCCTACAGCCTGGTTGTCAAATGTTTCTGAACTTACAGATTGATGGATTAGATCAGCTTCCACAGTCACTAGTGCCTAAGTGTCTCAAACATGATTGGGTTTATTTCGGTCTGCTGCTTGCACCCATCGTATGACATGCGTTTCGCTATGTACTTATCACTGTATTCCGGAAAGGTGTCAAGCCAAGTATGATTAAAATTTCATCATTCAGAGCATCTTACCTATAGTTACTAGCATTTTTCAAAAGTTCGGTTATCAGAACCACTGATCCAAACCTAAATGAAGAGTCCTTATGAAAGACTTGTTCATGTGAACTGGTAGAGCAGTTACAAACAAAGCTGACTAAAATGTTCATGAGATAACTTTGTAGCCTTGGCTGTTTTACGCGTTTGTCCTCTGTAGTTTGCTTCTTATTAAGGCACAGCCATACAGTGAAAATAAATCCTCACTAGAACAAAACATGAGTTTGGTTATTCCCTTAGACCGACGGTTCGAGTGTTTGTCCGAAAGCTTATGTTGCCATTCAGTCAGTGTTGTGCAATTTATATCGACAAGTATCAATAACAACAACTGTATTGATCCGTGTTTTGTTGGGTCGGTTTCTTCATTCTCTGCTGTCCGATGGAAGCTGAAGGCACCAGACCACCGTTCTATACAACAAAAATCTTGTAAAATTATTAACACATTAGGATTCATGTTTGTCAGCATTCCCATGTTTGTCAGCTACATAATCGTCAAGTACTTCAAAGCAGACCAAAGGCTGGTCATTTGTCTCAAGTTTAAGACAGCATACCTTATTGCAAATGTATGAAATGTTGACGTCGGTGGAATGTATGCAAGCCGACTGATGCTGTAGTTGACTGTCACACTTCAGTTAATCCGATTTCTTCATTGGATTTAGAGTCAGTCCATCCGTTGAAATGAGATGACGGGTGGAAATTTGTTACCATTCCTCCGTTTCTGTTACTTGTGGAAATATTCATGACCTCTTCGAAAGGTTTGATGCCAGAATAGTAATACTTGATAGGCATTGGACAACTAGGTTGGTCCGATGCTGGTTCCGCACCTATAGGAATACTGTTTTCATAACGGCAAATTCTCTCTGCAGTATGTGACAAACATTTTGGCTCGGGGTCCACTGGATCGTTCACAGGCTGAAAATGAGAGTGTGAAACTGTCTGTTGAAGAAGATGCGTGAGTAAGTCTTGCAGATTCACAGAATAAAAATGCAAATTTTTTGTTTAACCAAAACAACACATTTAACTTTGGATGTGAATTGAAACACACGTTCCGACTACTGAGATGACGGAATGATCATATCTGCGCGATTCGCGTCAAAATCGAGCCACAGGGAACAATTGTCCACCATATATGAATAACGCGAGATCTCTAAATCTTTGTGGTCTTTTCAACAAAAATTGTTCGAATATACAAAATAAGTGACACTCTTTAAGAAAACAAATATTTTGTATATTTTCAACAGGAATTCGTCACGAAAACAATTTTATTTTGCACCTCATTTCTTGCATTAAATATATGCACACATTCAGCCAGCACTAACAATTTCTTTATTTGTCGACATCTTATTGCATTTTATTTATTAATTGTGCATCATAATCGAATTTGTCAGAAATTTTCACGTTCACGATTCCTCTTACCTCCCCGTTGATTGTTGACTCTACGTTTCTTCTACACCAAATCACTCTCGCTACTGGTGGGTAATATATTTTCTCGCATTTGATGTGATTAACATGAGTCAGCAATTGATGACCTGGGAAAACTTTGTGTAAATACTCTGCAAATTATAAAATACCTTGTGGATGTTGTACACTCTAAACTTCAAGCTACCAGACGGCTTTCTTTGTGTTGTTTAGGTAAAATCTCGTGTCGTGGCGAAAGTTCGAAAGTGATTGCAAATTTAATTTGCACCCACATCTAAACTTTACAATATCAAAGAGAGGTTGAGGCAATTGCTATGTTGATGTCAAACCTCAACAAACGTATTAAATGATAGTTAAACAACTTGGAGTACTCTTCCTATTCATTAGTGGCGATTACAGCAGTGATCAAAATGACTTTCGGGAACTGAGTCACCAGAATCACAAGTAGCCACACTAGCTTGTGGAAAGTATTTTTAATGGAGAATATCCACAAGCACATATAAGCACAATTTCGAATTCCTGCAAGTTGGTAAACGAACACACGGAAACTTATATAACACAGCCTATTTAAATTTTCGCTTACATGATAACGCCTGGGTTAAATTTAGTTTGAGTCATGAAACCGCATAAAAAATGGAAATTTCCAGATAATCTGTTTCTGTTGCACCACCATTTTACGGAAGCTTCTTTTTGAAACGGCATGAACTAAGGACTCAGCCTTCCACGAGGGTTCTGGTATGGACTGTATTGACGACACTAGTCAACAGCTGACAAACAGGTATACGTAATCATTAGAAAGTCCGAGTTAACGACAGTTTTAGAATAAAAGATGAAAAATTAGAGAAGCGAAGAGAAGGTGTGGAAAATGTAAGAGGTCCTTCAGCCTAGAATATTGCTAAGAAGATATCAAGGTGACCAGCGAACGTACGGGTTGACTTTGCTCTCATCTACGACGTCAAAAAGACCGCCGGTTGTCAATGAAAGAACAATACTTTTGCTTGCACCTTGGTTAAGGAATGGGATCCCTTCTTGACGACGATGTTAACAGACTTGCCGTGCTTGACCATTGATGTTTGCAGGGATTAGCTCACATGATTTACTTTTGTGCAACATGTGCTTGTCGGATTTTACAAAGTGCGATGGTTGAGTTAAGTACTTCAATGTAATCCGAGCGTTTACTACAGCAAGCGTTACACACCGAGACGAATGCCAGTGAGGTAAGACAAGGTGAAGGGAAGGGAACGACGTGAGTAGTGGGCGTATGTTGGCTGCACAGTTGGGATCCTCGTGATTGCTTAACTCGTCGATTACAAAGTGTCACAATCACTGGCAGATCTGCAGTTATAACATCCCTAGTCAGTCTGATTGGTCTTGCCTTATCTATTTTTATCCCGTTGTTAATTCTTCATTTCGGGTTAGTTTGTCTCGTTGTTCAGGTAAACCACGGTGCTTTTTACCCGAGGTTATCACGGTTATGGATAAGCAGATGAGTTTATAGTAGTCTTATAACCGATCTTGAATAATTAACTTAGAGATGGTTTGCTCCATTAATTTCTCTCAATTACCGGAAAAGTCTGGTAAGTACGAACAACCAAACCCGATTTGTTGCTATCTCCACTAATCTTAGCGGCTAAAATGCAGGTGCTTTAAGACTCTCATTTTGAGAGATAAACGGAAATCACGTTTTTTAGTTTTCTGTTGCATGCATTCATTTCATCTTGCATAATCGTTAATTGTATTTTTCACCTTTGGTAGTTCAACTAGTTATAAACACGAGTACACTTTTGTGAATACAGGCATAACTTTATCGTTACGTTCAGGATGGTATTCGATACCGTACAGTGAATCTCACTGAAACCAACTGAATATGAAAGTTATTTAACCATAACTCCATTTGTTCTCACAACCAATCCATAAGGCTAGTTTAAGAAACCGTGTTACTGCGAGCAATCAAACAACAAAAATCAGATGCGGTTGTCTAACAGATTGACTGGAAAATGAGTTCACATTATCCTTTTAGTCGTCAACGATACATTAAGGGTGTAATGTCACTTCTCATACCTACAAAACCAACATGGAAGTGCCAGCAACGCTTACCACAAAGAAAAAACGACTATCCGGCGTGAGTAAGGTAGCACTGCAGGATAGCTGTGTTGTGTCTTTTATTGCCGCGCCCCACTAATTGTTTTTCTTTCACAGACAATTCAGTCGAACAATAATCGCATCCTCTTAACTGTACCAAACAAGCCGCTGTTTGCTTTCATGTTTCTAGTCAGTGATTCGGTGAGTCAGAAAGGTTTCAGCCTGAGTAATGAACGAGGACTTACCATTGGTTGTGTACCTTCACCTACGCGAAGCCAAGCATGAACATAGCGTGTTAAGTGAACATTTCCGAAGATGATTCTTCCATCTACTTAGTGGGACATTTAGCTCTGATAAGAGTACTCTGTACATCTAGTTTCACTTTGTTCGCATTGTTTATGAAATCCCCTTTGACAGACCAACACAACTGTTTTTTACTCATAAAGATTGTGTACATACGGATAATGGGAAAAAACAATCGTCAGCATACCGCCCTAATTGTTTTTCTGTTACTGAATGAAGGTTGACGAACACTTTAATGATTTACCACAGAAATCTGAGATGGATATCGTAAGGATGGAAAAAGTTTCATGAAATACTAGTCGCGTTTTATCTGTATCAATAGAATGTGATTATTCATCAGTAGTCTTTTGTAGAATTTAGCTAAAACTGACGCTGCATCTTGGGCATAAACACAAAATGTGTAATTTAGACGTATTGACATCAATCAGAATCAACTGTTAGTCGACAGTGATTATAATATCGCCCAACAATTTTAACTACTCTCTTGATTTCAACATAGAAAGATGTTGTAACTGTAGGGTTTTCACTTGGAGCTAAACCGACAGATACCGTGTCCTACCTCCAGGAGTTCGAGCAGCTTAAAGTAACTGTCAGAGACGTTTTATATTATAAGTCGGTCTTATCGAGTGTACAGTTAACATTGCGATAGTCAACATGACTGCTAGTTGAAATCGAAACCATAGTTCAGGGTTGGCTTCTAAAATGGATAACTAACACTGTCGAGCATGAACAATGGTGAAATTTAGGCGCACTGTTTTTAAAAGAGGTTGGCTGCATAGTCTATGGCCATATGAAAATATTTATTAATTTTTGGGTGTTTTATTGTACTGCACCTGAAAATTCCTTAAAGTTTGTCGATATTCTAGCACTTCATTAGTAGTAGACACTAGTTTAGGGTGTAAGATATCCTCACCACATTCAGTACGAATGAAGTTGAATAGTTTTGGCGTCGTGTTTAACATGTTGTTGACAAACAGATTGGGAATAACACAACGTTACGAGCAAGTTGCAACCATCTGCGTTTCCACCACCTCGGGTGGGTGTAATCGAAATCACACTCCTTAGGAAGGTCACCCGAGGTGGTTGAAACCTAGATTATTACAACTTGCTCGTAACGTTGTGTCATTCCCAATCTGTTTATCAATAACTAGTTCTGGGTGCCTTTCAACGTAAGGCGTATTCAATTGATTGTCTACAGAAAAATTTGTTAAAGATAAGTAGCGATATATCAGACCTAATTATTTAAGTATGGTGTTTCAGCTTCCATAGAGAACTGACTAAACTGCGTGGTCTCCGTACAGGTCGACGAGTGTTGAATACTACCTAATGGTTATACATATTACAGGGTGATATGAAACGTGTAAATGCAACAAGACGATCTTAATTTAACTGAACTGTCTATGCACTGCTCACTTAACAAACAGACTTGCAATACGTTTGTCTGATCTTCTAGTTGTGATGAATTCTACGACATGTAAATGTGAGTTACTAGTCTACTTACTGTTGGTTCTGTTTGCTAGGTTTTCGGAAACGTGTGTATCCACCAATGTGAGCTTTTGGTCCGACCTGTTGGGTTCCCTGGATGTTTATCCCTTGCTTTACGCTCGAAGACGCAAGTCAAGCAGTGAATGTGTGAAACGCCAAAGACTCTCTGCTTGGCTAAGCAACCACAAAAGTGTATTCTCTAGATAGCACTTTCACAGTGATAAACCGACAGTTTAAATCATAAGACTGTCATTAAGACTGTCATTACGAATTGGAGCTCATAACCGGTCGACACATCCCTGTCCTTTTTTAGTTTCAGTCCGAGAGTCTCCGAACGGCTACATCTCTAGCGCTTTGACAACAAATAACTACACAGTGACCCCTATCAATACAAATACCAGATCAAACAGCTTAACGAACCTGACCCCCCTCCTGTGTTATACATAAGTTAGAGTGCCTTCACGCTTACGTAAACATCTGTAAGCACGTGCCCGAAATTCAACAAGTCAACTGTTATCGGTAAAAACGGGCATTCGGATTCTACCGGTTTAAATGTCACAACGAATTTACCGCCAAAAGCGGCGTACCGTTATGCACATCCGATTCATCTGTGGGAATAAAGTGCACATAATTTGTACAGTCTTTTCACTACTCAGTTCTATTGGTCAATGTTGAAGTATGTGATAATTCGTTAAACGAATAACGTTTACTTATGCTGCAGTTGGCTGTAATGACATCGGCTTCAAAAAGGCTTTATACTCGGAACTAGCCGCTCTCTTTCGGTTGACGTATATTTATGATACAGTGATTCTAGCGAAAGATAAGAAACCTTAGTTTGTTCGCCTTTATGAGTTCCAGTCTCATTTAGGCGGCAGATGTGGGATAGCATCACTGCGCTCAAATAATGGCATACGATTGTTGCAGCTGTGCGCTGAGCATGGACTAGTTTTAGCCAGCACTGGTTTTAGGTATCGTGCACGTCATTGATATACTTGGCGCCATCCATCTTTGAATCACGCCTGGTCTCAGATAGACTACATAGCGGTTAGTTATAAGTGGCGGGGTTCCATTCAAGATTGTCGTCCTTATTGGAGCACGCACTTGGATTCAGATCATGAGTTGATACGCTGCCGTCTCGTTCCTACTTTTGCTGGCCAACGACTCCACCGACAGCAACGACCGGTTGGTGAGAAACTGGCTCTATCATTGGTAAAGTATAGGTACCAAGCCAGATTAGAAAGCTGCCCCAGTGGTTCTCACTCCGACGATCCTAAGAGCTGCTGGACTCAAATCTCACAGACCATTCGTGAAGCAGATGCTGTAGCACACGGCACAGGGTACACGAGGTGAACAAACACAGGAATTTGAATAAGTCTGTGTTGTTAGAAGCCAGGCGGAACATTCCTCTTGACAATTTATATAACGAGTATAGAAGGGATACACGTAGGAAGCTGAAACATAGCCTAAAGGTTGATTGTGAGGCTCGGTCAGTGTAGAAACTTGTGGAAGTGGAGACTGCGTTTCCTCCACGGAACATCGGTACACTCTTCAAGCTCATCCCTGCTTCCGGTCACGGGCGACCGTCCGTCAGTGAAGTTATCAGCGAGTAAGTCCACAAGGTTACAGCGGTGGTCGGAAGAGTTTGAGGATAAATTTTTCTGGCCTTCTGCTTCTACCGTCTTGCCGTCACAAACTTGTAAAGAAGTACCTTGGGTGTTAAATTAAGTAGCAACCACTGAGACTGAGGTCCGCGAATGCATTTCGGTCCTCAAACGTAATAAGCCTGTTGGTCCAGATCATTTCGTGCTGACCCCTTCGAAGAAGTTGGGTGGCACTAGTAGAGGATTTGACTCAATTGCTTCGGCTCCTGTGGACGACGGATACCAACCTGTTCTAGTCACTAGAGAGTAGTTTTCATGTTGAAAAGGGTGCTTGCGGTACTTGCGAAAACCACACAGGACCCCAGTCATTACTAGGGTTTTGGCATCCATTATAATTCGTCGATTCACTGCAGCCCAATAGACAATCATTAGAGAACAACAAGTAGGGTTGCCCTAGGTAGAACTGTAATGACCAGATTTTTACTGTTCCTCGAAATCTCGAGCAGCGTCATGTATACCTCCGGCTAACGGTTGCTGTCAGTGTGCATTCGATTCAGTTGATCGACCTACACTGTTACACTCGTTTAAACTCATGTGCGTCGGCCAAGTATGTGAACATACTGCCGTCGTTTTGTACCCATACTTCAGCCCAGTTTAGGGTTCACGGTGAAATGTTTGACTTTTTCAGAACTGCAAGTGGCATACTTGAATGCTACGGCCTCTTACCATTTTCATTTCATTTTCTCATTGACGAATTAATGGAGGATTGTATGCGGCAATCACTGATTTCGATTATGCCGACAGTAAAGTGTTGCTATTTGCCAAACTTCAGACCGCACAAACAACGCTAAACGCTATTTCACGTTCTGCTAAATACTTCGAACTGCGCTTTGCAGCTTTAAAATGCAAAGGGCCTCTGCAAAATTGTTATAATAGTCTAGATTTCATGTTGGATAATGAAGTCCTAAAGGTTGGTGACCAGTTTGTGTGTCTGAGAAGCTACACTAGCGACGGTGCAAGTATATGGAATGAAACAAAAGCGCGTAACTCTAAAGCTGGGATGGGTTCTGTTAATTTGAATCACCACTGACGATATGAAGGTATCACTCCAAAGGTCCTACACATAGAGCAACAACGATGGATGTAGCATTTTACGGCAGCGATACCTTGGTAATCAGGGTAGAAAACGTGAACCGTTTTCAGGTATCTGTCCACCGACAACTGCATTCACTTGCCGGCACCGAGTGGCATCAACGGGTGAGAAAGGAGGAGGCTGAGAAGTGGATGTTTGGCAGTGATTGTCAAAGTGTTCTTTCGTCCAACACTTACATTTGCACAAAATTAGACGGTTAGACCAAGTAGTAAGGATGCCAGTTAGTCGCCTGTCATGCCCATCACCCTGTCGAAACTTCCGCCGACTGGCTTAAGGTTCGAGGTGGACAGATGATGACCTACCCTGAAGGGATGAGGTTCTTTACGAAGGGGTTCGTCTCCCATGCTGAGGACCTCGTGATCCACAGGGTCGGTGGCTGGAGAGGTTACGTGAAGTAGCGGCTAATCGAGCTCAGTGGCGTGAATGCTGTTGTTTGGCAGAGTTGTCAGGGAAATGAGTGAAGTTAATGAGGTGAGGCAGTGAAAGCCGTAAGGAGACTGTTTTGCTAATGACGCCTTACTTTAACTTATGTTTCAGTTGCTTGCTTGCAAGCTGTAGGCTCCTTGATGCTGACTTTTCGAATATAGACGCGGTTATTTCCAACAGATATGTCCCTTTCGTTCCCGTTCTTTTTTTTGTTTTTCGATATGGAGTTTGCTTCTATTATAGTTGTTTGTGACGCTTAAACAGCAGTGAGAACTACTAGTTTATCGCTGTCATTTGTGATGATGATGATGATGATACGTTAAAATGCCTATATCCACTCATTCCAGATAGTGCAGTAAATTAACCATCCAAAATAACCGGAAACCACGTGAAATTGTGACAATGAATACAGGCAAACATAGATCAAGGTGTGCTATGTAGAACACCCAACCTCCTGCTGATAGCAGAACAAGACTCTTTATATCATTGAGTCTATTGTCCGCCAGAATCTTCGCTCATCCATTGATCGCATAATCTACAATGAACACAGCCCATCAGTCATCAGTCCAGGTGGCACCGGATAGAAAAGCCACAGTGTACGCATCACATTAACTTCCTTATCCTGGATGTATCAACCATGTAGATGTCACTAGTAGGATTAACGTCGGAGCCAAACACATCGAATCCTAAACACATTCTGCCGACATGACCAGCACAACGGATGCGCCCTTTGCTCATTGTGCTGTTGGATACATTTTTCACGATTAATGCTTCTGGTGCCTAATAAGGAAATTCAGATCGCCACCTGCCATTCGGGAAACATCCGTCCGCAAGCGATGACTTTACAAAAGAAACTGTTACTCATCAAGTCAACTCCAGTGTTCCCTAAACATTGGTCATGACTAGTTATTTTTGACTAGATCTAATGTTCATTTGCCTTACCAAGCTTAGATCTATAGACCCGTCAAATTCGTATCCCTCAAATGGAGAACAATCAAGCCACTCAACCATCAGCGGCGTCCAATAAGCTATACACAAACCTGGGCGTCTCCGAATGAAAATCAGTCATGTATATCATACCGAAAACTCTGTCCTGTAAACCTTCTCACCTAATGATCATTCCCGTTAACTGCTTGAGTACTATTCATTATCCATTTGTTAGCCCCAATAAATACAACCACAAAAATATCTGTCTCAATACCTGCAACAACCACGTTTCTGGACATCAACAACAGACCAGTGTGCTTAAGGATGAGCGTGTCAGATAATAAATCTGGTCGTAATGCTCATCAAGGCAGTAGAAGGTCGACTTAAAGGACGTTTCTATTCTAATTCATTTGAAAAAATTGGCGGTACCCTTAGTACCGAAACAGAATAACGACCAACTTATCTTCACCCTGAAAGCGGCCAGCAAACATATCCGCGAAGCAACACCTCCCACCATATGGAGGTCATTAAAACGGAGACAACACTTCACTGTGTGATTCGAAAAAGTCTCTACTGACAGCCGGTCTGATGTGGACTTATAAAAACATTTTCAGGGAGAGGAATAAGAATGCCAATAGAGATGTCCTTCCTCTGGAAATGAATGGGAGTTCTCGGGTTTCACGGACTACTAAAGTACGATATTTGATAGCTGGAAAGTCAGCGAGGTATATCCTCTACAAAGTGTGACCCCATGTAATCGTAGTCTCATCGTTGCGATCTCAAAAGCTGAAGTCGCCAAAGCAATCCGTTCCTCAACAGGATATTGTTCAGACTCAACTACTTCACACCCACTGACGTGGTTCACTTCCGAACAAAATCACTGGCGCCCTCGTTCATCTCACTGTTTAATTCTGCACGATTTCCTCGGCAGTTGGATACTGTTAACATAGTATTCTTAATTAAGGTCTCCATCCGGCCAAAGCACTGTGAATTCTGCTTGATTTGCGCATGTAGCCTGGTCACAAGATATTTTCAAAAAGTCACCTCCTACAGTTGGTCTTTTCATTCCATTCTAGCAGGTAGCAAATTTGGCTTGCGGCAAAAATGCACAGTTGAGATCACAGTCATTCCACACAGTTTATTCTCTCCCTCTCACATGACACGCTTCCATTTTCTGCTCAAAACTTATCGTAAAGCCTTTGACATATATCTTGTTGTTCTCAAATAAGAGCGGTCACTACAAACGTCCCACCTGACACCTTAGCAAACCACTGAAAGTTCAAGGACCAACTTGTTACCGAGATTAGTGCATCCGATAAGTTTCAGTCGTTCGCACAAAATATAGCATAAGCTCTTGATTCGAGTGGTATGAGTGAACATTGATAAGTAACTGGGGCTACCCACGAACAGATTCACACTACGGACGTTAACTCTGGTTGCCTCCGGATATCCCATCATTATTCTCATACGCATCTTAAGGAAGGTCACTTTCCGAAAAACAGTTGTCACTGAGAAATCTGGTTCTACAACGAGCAATAACGCAATCCCCCATCTCAACCATTTAACCGTCTTGCCTTCTTACTGGTTTCAACACTCAGCTAAACAGCATGGCCTCAAGATCTCCAGAACACACATTCTGGTGCCGGTCTGCAATATCCTATAACGATGACTACGTCAGACAACTCACAAATCCGTCCAATATATTTCACTGGAGTAACTACAGTAATGTAACTCAGAGCTGGTATGTTCCCAACAAAATCTTTTGCTCGCATGGTTACCCAAACTCAACGAAAGTGATAAAATGCAGATGTAGCGTCAATCATGAGAGTTTGTCTCACCTAATCCAGCCAAGCTCTCCCACCCCTTCAAACGGAGGCAGACGACAAAGTTTTCGCTGGATTTCACGTAAGCACCGATCAACTATCCCAGAAGTCCATGTGCTCACGGCCAACTCATTGCTCAAACTCGACCTCCCCTATTTAACGATGACAGAGCAATCATTACCAGAGGAGTTATTTTCGATCCGTACAGAACAAAAGACAAAAGGAGAGTAAATACGGCTCTCAAGAAACATTTCATTATCCACTCGCTTCTTTCCGTTACCGGTACAGCTTGTTCTTCGTGTTAACACTGTGTTCCATCAAGCTTAACAGCGAGGGTTTCAGGCATTCACCGTCATCCAGCAGATGTGTCTCGAAACACGTTATCTCACACATGTGTGTAACTACCATCCAAGTCTTCACAGTATATTTATTTACCATAGTATACGCATCACACAACCACATATAAATTTCAAAATACTCACAACTCAAATATATACCATGTAACGTATAACTAACATTAGTGATGTGTGCATCGCAATTACGCAGCAGTGGTATATGTATCTTGAAGCGTTGCCCAATTTTTTTCGTTAGAATTAAATTGTTGATGATGCTTTGGATGGTGTCAGATGATTTGTTAAACAGATTGGGAATAACACAACGTTTCGAGCAAGTTGTAATACTCTACGTTTCAACCACCTCGGGTGGCCTTCCTCAGGAGTGTTGTAATGGTTGTGTTATTCCCAATCTGTTTATCAATAACATGCTAAACACGACGCCCAAACTATTCAACTTCATTCGTACTACGTTTGGTGCGGATATCTTACATCAGATGATTTGTCTTTTTCTTTCTCAGACAGGTTTGACAGTGAAATGCATCAATTATCATCCAAAACACTATTATGAACGGGGTGAAAGAGAAGGTAACATCTGGATAGACGAACAACAGCATGCTTAGTTAATAATGGTTCTCACCTGAAGTGGATCCATAGAGGTCATAACATCCCAAGCTTTATCCTGAAGGGTATGTTTGTATGATGACAGATGATTTCTTTCTAATGTGGAAGTATTTGCAAAAGATGGTGTCTGGTATCCATTAACTGAACAGTGTTGTCCTGTAGTGAACATTTCGCTGTAGTCTCCAATATGGTCTGACTGTCTCAGACACGGTTCGCGACTGAGAAAACATTTATTCTGTTTAACCATAGGTGACTGGTAACGAACATCAAGTGAGGATGCTAGGGAGTCAACCGCAGGGTAGCGATTGTAACCCTGTTTCGAAGGGTACCAATGAACAATGTAATCCTTAGCATGTTTCCAATAATCACAGCGGTTCATCGCAACCGAGTTGTGGTCTATATATGACGAAGTGAGTTCACAAATTCCACAAGCCGTTGGTAAGTAGTGCGTCTGGTATACTGATTGCCCGAGATGTTGCGCGTGTATCGAAAAGTTACGGCGGACCGTTTGACGACTAAAATCCAAGTCGAATCCGGTGTCTGGTGTGACTTCCGTCGGATTTTGTGAATCTCTGTATGGATCAGTGTCTCCTTTTGATACCGCAGACGTGAATGGGCAACTGTTCATGTGTTTTATTTCTTTCGCATTTGAATAGGCGTGGACATCAGCATTAGTGGAGGGACACTCATCCAAGTATATCACGTTGCATTGTTCAAGGCTATCTATGTAAGCAAACAAGAATAGCAAGCAAAAGGATTTGAGTTGTCCGTGCGTGGACAGCAACCAATGCGACTGATAAAGTCAATAGAACAAACAAGATTATGCTGACCCAAAACGTTCAAATGAAAATATGGAGGAAAATTTATTACATGTTCTCTTAAATTCTCAACTCATTTGGAAGTAAATGGTTCGGGCAATGCAAAAGTTGTTAACTTGGTGTATGAATAATCACGTAACAAACAGCAGAGAAGTAACGACGTTACTGATTAGGAAAAGACATGTTTAAAAATAGTCTGGACACTGGATAGATTCTAGGCACGATTCTGCAGTTGTCCCTACTAAATTATCAGGTCCACCGAACTACATACCTGCAGTAAAATTTTAATACACTTCAACCGCGTTGATCTATTCTATCATGAAGCGACTGAGAAGTCCTGCTTCAATTGCATTCTACGCTTCAAATTCACTAAACATTTTCACTTTCTTATCCAAAATAGATGACCATATTGTACTTCAAAGTCTCTAATCATGATCGGCGAACATTGATGTACGAAGGAAATGGGTCAGTCGTTAATGCTTCACTCCAGTTGCTTTGGTGAACAAGAGCAACGTTTTCGAATGTAATCTCCAACTACGGTAACGTACAAATTCAATGACTCGTTTAAAGAATTCAGTACTAATCAGATTCATATTACCGATAGTTTTTCACCAACTGGTATCGAACTTCGAGTTTGGATGTTTATCCCTGAAAATTCCCGTAATGATCATTCAAGGAAAACTTACTATTTAGTAAACACCCAGTATTTGAAATAACGGTCGTAGGTTGTGAGGTTAACAAGTTGCCAGGCCAGGCCAACATGTTTGTTGTTTCGCTGTTCGCAATCCAATCAACCGCACTGTTGTTAAAAATTGTTGTCACTCCAGAAGAATCTGGATCGAATAACGGCAGTTCAGGGATGGGATGAGGGCCCATTTGAAGAGTACTGGAAGAGAGCATAGATCCTGAAGGCGAATGTGCGTGACTCCTATGAATGAAAGAGGTACAGTTTGGATTGAAGTCCATGAATTTCCCATTGCTCTCTGATTTTGTTTTGTGACTTTCAATATTTCTGACTGTGCAGCTGAATGCAGAAGATAGACCAGATTCTTGCAGTTTGCAGCATTCCGTTGTTTGGTCTTCAAAAATATCTCGTGAACTTTTGTTTAACAAGTGACTAGTTTTACGCAGATGTCCTAAAACGTTTCCTCGAAAGATCACCGACAAACCGGTGACGGTTAGCACAACGCAGGTAGCAACGGTAATCAGCGTTAACCAGGTAGAACGATGCGAATTTGATGATCTGTTCACTGTAAAAGCGACATAAAAGAAAAGATAAATAGCGATTTTTGGAAAAGCGAGTGAGTGCAAGGGAGCTACAAAAGCAGTGCACTTGAAGGCAATGCACCAGAAATCTGTGTAGCTGAAGTTAGTATACTAATTTCGTTTCCCAGTTAACTCTAAACACACTGTATACGGGCCGCGAGGCGTTAACCTGAACAAATAAATCGGGGGATTCTTGTTATACCTTATACATAATACTATCATAGAACGCGTTTATTATAAAGTATTCTGTCCGTACTTCTACGTGAAATGGAGGTTTATTATTTGAAGTTTGATCGAGAACCAATTAAAAGGCGATGACTGCGGCAAAGGCCCATCAGAGTTCACTTCAAAAATTCACTGTTGATTAGAAGCCCCGGTCCAGAGCTGGAAACTTTGGTTCCCATCCAAAATCAGAACGAGTTAAGGCTGCGATAGGACAACAGCATTTACAGTGACCGATGGTGCTGTAGTTTTTCTAAGAAGCGCGACTGCAACCGTACTTTTTCGATAGCCACTTCTGCATGCTTGTTCGCTGTACGCCAAATATGGGAGACCTGATATGGTCCAATTTCTCTAGTCGTGCGACTAACAGCACACAGCACATGCTTAAGCATTCCCAACGATTCCTCGGTTTGCTCAATCTATGAGGTCGTATTTTTTGCCTCAGTTTGATTGTTGTTCAACATACTCAAAGGTCCCACAAACTTTGTTGCTTGTCACGCCTTAGGGTGCCGCCTAACTGATGTGAGTCCATCTCACAGTACTTCTCTTCTTAAAATGATTGTTGACAGTGATCCCAAACAGGATCAAAGCTAACTGGTTATCACATTTTGAAAATAACTGGAAATATACAGTTTGCCTTCAAACCATACCTAGTTTTTTTAGTTCTATGACTCTTGGGTCCATAGTTCGATTACTGTCCAGGAGACCATTATAGATTTCTAGTGGGCAAGGGATGGGCACCCGTCCGTTTGCCCACCAAATATTTGTACTACGGAGAAGTTATTTTGCTTGGAGAAAATAGTCCCTACCAGGGTACGCGCACAATTCTCGAACTTGAGTAAGGAAGAAAAAGTTAAGACATTGTTAGCAAGGTCTTATTTTCTGGATCTCGGGACCTGAGGAGAGCCCGAGGGTAAAATGAATAATTTGATTAATAATGAGACCATTTTGATTTTGTACAGAATCCCCGCTGCATCTTACTGTGATGCAAATTTAGTACTGTTTCTTCACAGTTGTTCACACACGGTAAGCGGCAATATTTCATTTGTAATATATATTCGGGTCTACAGAATATTATTCGTTAAGACCTACCGACTATTCATGAAGGAAGGTCGTAACTAATCTTGAGGCCAACAAAAACAAATTCGAAGCAACGCCGCATATGACATCGTTGAGCGGTCAATACTGCACTGGCTAGAATATTGCGTCAAACATAATGCCTATTTGGAATCAATGTCCCACACTTCTATTTGTGCATATAGAATCCACCAAATTATCTAAATATAACCAAGTCCGTGAAAAAAGAGTCAGAGCATCTAAATTGCAACCTAACCTTCTAGGACGATCCAGTTAGATTCAGGTCCGGGGGAACCAAGGAGAAATTCAGCAACCGGAGATACCCGGAATTGAACTGCCATATGATTGACGCTGTCCATGGATATCTTCATTTGTGCGTACTCTGCAGCGATCATCTGCCACGTAACTTGTTCATTTTCGACAACTTCCACTGTACACTGACTTGAAGTTGGCTGCTCTTTTAATAACCCGAGCAGTTTCTCATCATTATACTTCAGTGTGTAAACCCGTTGTGTATGGTTCACAAACGTTAAGTGATGCCATATGGATAAATTTTCTAAAATAAGCAACAAAAATCCTGTAGATTGATTCTACAATTCATTAACTATTTTGTGAATATTGCAGTTCATCTCATTGCACAATCATTGGACAAACTCACCGGTTCTCCAATATTCTCTACTTAAAGTTCCTTTTTACCTGAGAACAGTGTCATCTACGTGAACGAATATGTGTATGGTTGTTAACGAAAGAGATCGGTATGTCTGAAGTTGTAAATTTCACTTTGAATTATGCACAGATTCTGGTAAAGTAAATAGTTCTACCATGTGCCTTCATTATATATCGATTTTCACTTCTGACTCCTATTCTACAGTACGCAATTTATGATACGAACAGTAACTTGCCAGCCAATAAACTATGCAAATTAACGTTACCGACCACCCTACTAAAATTTAGTTCGGGGAAAAGCTAATCTACAAGTTGTGATATATGGATCGAAATAGGACGGCCCAACTGAAACCATCCTGAACGAAGGGTGGTGGCGGAAGAACAGTAAAAAAACTGTAATCTTTACATGCCTCATTTTGCAAGCAAAAATCCCAAAACCTCTTATTTCATACATGCCCCTACTGGTTATCGTTTCCCCACGATGAATAAAAAGTGCCATGAAGCAAATCGACTTTTTAACCACCGCATGGAGTGCCGTAAGTTTACTGCACACCGATATCAATCCCTTTAGCACCTTACGTTTGTTTCCAGATCGTAAACTACTTCCTAGTCTTCTAATTTAACCAACTGAAATTGAAGGTTTTAATAAATACCAACGTCCAGCCATGTGTTTGTAAAGGGCTGACGTGAACAAAAATAGAGAGGCGTATGTTGTGTGTGAATTACACATTAGATTGTATTTATATTGCCAGAGTTTCTTTCAAGGAGGCTGCATATCTGCGTTTGAGAAGTCTCATTAGTTTCATCCATCCGTTGCACGTAAGCGTTGTATCTGATTCTGGCGATTTTCATAACATCAACCCTTGGAAGTAAATCAGATTTTAAATTGAACGTAAACCAGTAACAAACATTCTGCTTCTCACAAAGCTGACTTATTCAACTTCAACTGCTAGCTGCATTTCGGTCTGTTTCCGGTGGACGGAGGTTGCCTAAACACAACATTCAGTCGAGTGCATGTGTGACGGTAGAATGGACACCACTACTTGACATGAGTGGTTAAGATTTCGTGAATATTAGGCCAATTCCTTACCATTTATGACGAAACTCAGGTTTATTTTGTTACTCTGCGATCACCATTTTGATGCGTAAATTGGGACCTTTGATTAGGGAGTGAAGAACCAGTTGATACGGTTCACAGAAATATATCACGGCCAGTGTAATTAAAAACTACTTCAAACCGTAAACAGAATGATGCGACTGACAACCAACCGACTGTTCTTTCTTTAATAATCATTGTTCTGCCCTCTCTTAGAACATGTCAAGGTACTGAAAAACAAACTACTACCAGAGATGTGATGACGAAGACGGTTTCAAGGATAGTCAGACGAAAACTAGGGTCTTACGTTCGTCAATATTTTTGGGAGAAAGACAGGATTCACTGGAGAAAACATTTGAGTAGGGTCAACGGGGAGGAAGTAGTGCAACTGGTCCTATGAGTAAGTATAGTAAAACAATTAGGACTTTCAGTGAAGTGTCCAAGAAGTAAAACCAAAGAGCAGTGAAGTCAAGGAATAAAACACAGACAAAAAGAGACAGGTACAGTGGAGCTGTTCAAGATTTCAGGAAACGTCTAACGGTTTCCAGACAATGGGTATAAGAAGATTAAGTGGCAATAAACTGCCGTTTATATTATTTTGAACACCTAAAAAGAGTCAGTTAACAAACGACAGGATGATGAAATCATTTTTCAACCTGATGTGAAATGATTTATCAAAAACTGTCGTGAATCCCCTACAAACCTCAGTGGTAAATATTTCGAAATTTTACACAGGTCAATGCAGTGAAATCTGAAGGATAACATTCAAAAGAGACAGTAAAATGTTTTCAATGCGGCCCTTCACTTAATCCCAATTGTCTTGAGAAATTGGATAAGTATCTTAAACAGGCGAGAAACTATCAAGTTCACAAGATCGTTGACATTTAGCTGGTCTCCACAAAAACGATGAACTGTAGACACAACGTTGCATTGCCGGAGAGCATTAATTAGTAGATTTAGTGAACTACGCGGCAATCTCCATTAATCAACTAATTGATTAATGCTGGATTCGTATAATACTCTGTACATCGCTCTTCTGATCAAACGTTAGTATAGTGTCTCACAAAAATTTATGACCGCGTTTTGCTTAGGCTAAAAGTTTATCGGAATATCAGGAACACATTTTTAGGAGTCCTCATTCCGTTGATAAAAATTTGACAAGCAATCTTTATTCCTGTTACGAATATGGTACGACAATTTTCGAAAAACTATCAGCCAATAAGTTGAAAGCCTTCCAGTTGGTATATGTTTTGGAAATCCATTTCAATACGGACACTGTGGGGGTGTTTTTAACTTTTGGTTTGGCGATCCTACAATTATTTTATACGTTGGATTAATATTTCCACAGCTCAGTAAATACCTGAATCAACAATTAAGAGAATGAACGTGTCTGAACTGCACCGTATTCAAAACCCCTAACAGTCGTCGGTTGGAAACAGCGTTCATTCTTTGAATGTAAACTTGTCACTAGTCAAACTCAATTTAAATGGGTATAAGTTCTGAAACATTTTAGTTTGCGACGAACGCATGAATTTGATCAAAAATTTAGACCAAATGGTGTCACTGGAAATAGCAACGAAATTTCAGGGTGACAATTTCCTGGACACCATTCAAAGTTTTTGTTATATCTGACGGACTTTTTCGAGTCATTAGCAGCAAGTTCTAGGTGGGGTGTGATGCGCCCTTAGATAGGCACACTGTTTCAGTTGTAAGTTCTCTAAACACACAACAATGTGTTATTTAAAAAGAATTTTCAAAGTTTTACAAACCAGATTAAACTGGAACTACTCACCTCAAATGAGGTTATGTGAACTAGTTCTTGAATAAATTGGTGGATTATAAGAAGTCTAAACTTCCAATAGACTGTCTTGTTTAGACCATTGTTTCGTGCAAATGGATAACGGTGAACAATTGAGATCAAATGAATATTTAAAAAAAATGCTTCAGTGCAAAGTGCGGGATCGCAACAAGAAATCGCGCAATTCTACAGTTCCGATTTGTGTAAAAACCACACACCATTTTTTAAATGCAAACTCCTTTCTTAAAAGTGCACGCACCATTCACAGTGCGCATGTGGGTCCTTAAAAACTTAGTTCGTTAGCTGAGCTTACAATTCGTTGGATTGATCTACCTGCTATCCTATAAGCTTGGACCACATTGTCATTGCCTATGCGGAGTTAAATTAGTCTCAAACGGATGTTTTGGTGCTGCTCATGATCACAAACACGTGCACCTCGGAAGTCAGACAAATATCTCATGCAATCATAACTGCATTAAAAATGAACAAATTGTTTAGCCTGGATTGCGTGATTTCCAAAACAGTGCAAATCCGAGGAACACATACGGTAGATATGTACATCTTTACTAGGAATCCGCATCATTTGTTCTAATTAAGCAAAAAGTGGAAAATTGTTTGTTGAACAGTGGACTTTTGAGATTAAATAATAACGCCCGGCAGCCGGATTGTGTTTGCGGCAGCAGCTAGTGAATTGTGAGTGTACAAGAAGTGGATGCGGTTGATTGGTGGCTACATTTACCTGATGATCGATCTTGTAAATTGCATTGATCTTGGAGGCTGTGTTTACTGCGGGTTCGTTCCCTCCATTTACAACCAGGTCAAACAGGCCAAGATGAAACAACTAGGCGGAAAATAGTTGCGTTCATCAGGGTGGTCAATTAATAAACCACTATCCAGTGTGTATAAAGCAAAACTATTTTTTTGGTTCCGACACTGCCGTATTCTCATAAAAAGAAGGGGTACTCTCAACCAAACAGCCATCAAACGGTGACCGCCGGCGTATTATCAGTACTGTCGAAAAAGTGTTGGTGTCATTCGAAGACTGACGTAGCTTTGAGTGCATTTTCTGCGAGCAGCAGTGAACAAAATCAGACGATGTTTTTATATACTCATCGAGCACCATTGCTTGGCGAGTCTTTCAGTGTCAAGGCAGTCTCTAACTCTATTTGGGCTCCCTCAGGTAAATGCTATCTGTTGTTGTCTTGCAAGCCATAGTTTTAAATCAAAGATTTAAGGTAAGGGCTCTCAAATCAATCCCCTTTTCACGACATGCTCGAGTGGTAAGTATCGGGTATTAATGTTGCCATGGCCGATGTCCCGTTTTCTCTAGCGGTTAATATTCTCTAGTTTCCATCAGACAACTTGCATTCGACTCCAATCCTTGGCGACTCCGTTTGAACCAGCGGTGGCCTGAGCCACTGTACCCAATGGTAAAGCTCAAAACTGACAATGACCAAGATGACCGGCTTAAATGTAAAATTCACACTTTGACGTGAGTCAAGCGGTCGGGTGTGAGCGCGCTCAAAAATCTTTCTTGATGTCCGATTGCTGTAAGGGTTAACTACTGTTTGAGTAATCTCTGTAAGATGCTCTGTTTTGTGTTATTTTCGACACTAGCTCCAAAGAAACAAGGGTATGAGTGCATGCAAAATGAGGCAGCACTAGTTATCAGCGGGTCTTTAAACTGTTGACACACCCGTGGCTTAGAATTGAAGGGGTGGTCGTTTCAGTTACTGTGATTAAATGGACAGCCAAAACAAAGCATAGTTAAGAAGGAGGGTTCCCACAGTGTGCCATTAAAACACAAATGGACTAAATGTGATACATCTAACAACCTTAACCGGAGAGGTGATTTATCACTTTTAAACCTAACTAAAGCTTGCTTGCTCTACAACGCATCTGGTTGAACGCAGCTTATGACAACAAAATTTGTTATGTAACGTCAGCTCCGTTCAGCCAATTAAACGCTGACGCGTATGCAGCTAATACTATATTAAATACTCACATGCAAACTATTGTGCAAATACGCATTAATGCGTATACTACGTGACTCAAGTGCCAATCTGTGGTTGAACATTCAACCACGAACTTAAAAACATTAGAATATGTAGTGAACAGTGACTGCGTGAATTTTCTAAGGATCCTGGGTGAAACCATGCTTTTCTGCTAGTTTTGTGTGTATACACGATTCTGTGTAGGTCTGTTATAGGAGGAGGCCTTATATCAACCAATGTCACTTCCTTCAATCTTGCAACTAATTGCATGGAGCAAGTGTTCGCCTTTCTCTTAACGAATTATCCATTATTTCACTCTGCAGGGTAGTTCAACCGGGACCTGTTCGAGCAGTGTTCAACGCACTTGAATGTTCTACGCACTTTTAGCTCGGTGGGCTTTTGAGTGCCGCCCAGTGAACTGTGACCACCTCGGTCCCAGACTAGGAGAGAACTAACTACTTACCATATTTCTAAGCAATACCAGAAATATACGGTTCTTTTTTTAAATCGCTTAGAAGACGTTTCGACTGCTCTTTATGGAAGGCGTTCCAAAGTTTTACTCGACGAAAGACAAGCCCGCATCCACTTGTTCATTATAAATATATGTGAACCAAAAATATGTTTGGAAACAGATACTCTGATGAACTAAAATGTTTGCATTTCCAATCCTACATTCAAACTCGGCGACTAGTTCATTCAGTCTGTCGACAGAATAGTTACAAGTCTCAAAAACAGGATTTACGCAGTAGCTTTTAATAATGAAACCTCAAGGAAACGTTCAAAATACCAGCTTAGCAGATTACTGTATAATTCATTTATTCACACAGTTTGTCTAACCGAAAAATAAAAACTGTATAGTATAGCTTATTTTAAACAAAAGTGTTTAGCACGTTATTACCTGAGCACTTACATGTATGAAACTAACACGTTGTTTCAAACTGGGATAGATTTGTCACTAAAGTTTTTTGAGCATATGCCTTAAAACATCTCAGTTGCTGTCCAAACACCACCTGGCAATTCGCAAGCGGATGTTAGTTGATGACTGAGAAATAAACGATTTTCTTATTTTTGGACTGCAAGTGATATAATGACATAGCGACATAGTGATTATGTCAAAAACAAACTTCTTTTATAGGAGAGAATTGTGCACTGTTGTTGAACAGTGGATGCAAGTTACTGTAGCAGACGGTCTGTGCCGGTTACAGACTCAGTATGCTATCTGCGATAACACTGTTCCTGTTTGTCACACAACGCTGGGAACCTTAGAAGTGTAAACGTAACAGCGTTAAGCTAAAATGTAGCCAAGTAACGTTCTCTTGAAAAAGATGCATTTCAGATAATGTGTTTCCATTTTTATCGACACTGCTGATACTACCAGTGATAATCATCACAGCTGTATGCAGTACAATAATGTTTAAGCACCATATCAGTATTAAAACAAACACATCCGAACGATGAACCTCCTCTGGCGCATACTGATTTCCGCTTTTCTGTAATGAAAACTATTTAAAAAATGACATGAATCCTTTTAACCTGTGGATTCAGTGCATAGTACTGTCAGTCTACTTTACGGACCATAGTAACTTCCAGTGTGCTGCAGCCAGGAAGTGGGTTGAAGTCGAAATACACATTTTTTTTTACAAACACTACATCAAGCAGAACCGAAACAGGAAAAGGGTGCTTTGTTCTTCAAACAATAATACACCAAAACGACAAAAGCTTTCAGTGCTGTTGCCAGACTTGTAACTTGCAGAATACGGGCTCATAATGACTTAGAATTGGCCAGCGTGCGACTGGAACACGGAATTTTCTGTGGCTAACTGTGACCCTCTCTAACCATGCAAACAGTTAGGCTGGAAAATCACACAGTCCTGAAGAGTGTGTTGAAGTGAATCATACTTCATTTCTTTCACAATGTGGCAGTGGGATTTGTCTCACCACCACCAGGTTGGTCACCCAGCCAAATAGGGCAGACTGACGGATACAGTGGACGGCCCCTTAGACACAATGGACAGGTTTACCATAAAAGGGTCACGTATGCCATTTGTGCGTCCATAGGTGGAACCCTCCGATAGCCTACAAAAGTGAACAACCAGTAAGACAAACCGTGAGCCTCAATAATTTTCGGCGGACTCTAGATTAGAAATTTGTTCACTACTGTTGTCGTGACTACCCATCATTAGTCACTGAAACCTTTAGTTTTAAAGAAAAATGTGACTTTCTTGACATCTTGGGCTAAATAATCTGATGACTAAATTTCAGTTCCAAATTCGTCATCCGCCAAGTATCTAAACAGAATAGTCGGACATGGTGCAAACCGCAGGCCGTTAAAATAGTCAGTTTCTCAGAGTAACTGGCCTCCACAAATACGCAGAATTGATGCAGTGCAGGAATTCCGCTTTGTATGGTGCCATTTTTGCATCGATTCCTGCAATTTATTGCAACTAGTGCACAGTATGTCAGCAAAGAATTCAACGAGAACAGGTCAGATAAGGCGGAAATCAATTTTTCTTCCTAATTGTCAACACGTCAAACGGAGGAAGAAACAGTTGGAATGGAGATCAAATTGAGGCATGAATAAATAATGGAGGATTGAACAAAACTGTTGGAACACGAAAACTGGTAAATGCAAGCATTTCGTATTGACTCGTCAGTACCAAATTTGCAATAACATGAAACGGGTTTTTTATATCGAGCAGTTAGGGAGCAGGGTTGATAGTCAATCGGTGGTTTAAGAAAGGTCACTACGTCCAGGGAAGGGTCAAGTTTAAGAGCAATTGTTTCTGAACACACAAGGTCGGCTTCAGTCGATTGATTGCGACCGCCTCAGCAAACCGCAAGAATCTTGGATTGGAGTGACGTAATAAGATTCTGAATGCACACATTGGGTCGATAACGTGACCAGTGGTCAGGACGTGTCTTGCGACTGCGGACGCCGGTTGCTTGCGTGTTTCAACAACACTGTCGTTCTTCTGTAATACAGAGCTCTGCACCCACTTAGGCAAATGTTCCTTCACTCTGGAGATCAAGCACCTCTCGGTTCTGCCTATGTAACTTTCTTTGCAGTTACATGTAAATTGGTAGACACAATGTGAGGTGGCACCGACAGGCTGATCTCCTTTGATTGAAGGGACAGGCAGTTTCTGGGTCCGGGCTAATACACAGAGTTCCGCTGCGTTAAATGTTCGTTTAATCGAATTCACTAGTCTTTGGGTTGTCTGATGCATGCTATAATCACCTTTAAAAGGCAATTCTATATAAACCTTCTTTTTTCTAACTGTGGCCACCTGTTCGGAAGGTGGTTTCGGTCTACTATGCCTTTCTATGAACCTTTTTGGATACCCGTTAGATTGTAGTATAGATGTGATCAAGTCTAATTCCTTCGCAAGACTGTCCTGTGTACATATTCGTCTTGCTCGTGTGAATAGTGTATTCACCAGTGCGCGTTTGTGATGGACCGGTGTGAAACTACCGAAGTTCAGGTATTGACCCGACCACGTGGATTTCCTATAAACGACTCTTTTGATAGAGCCATCCTCTCGGCGACTAATGAATGAATGCATTCTACGGGCAATCAAAAGGAGACTGATAAGCTTCTGAAGAACCAATGAATATGAACCTTTCGTAAGAGCTGAATGCACATATGCATATGGTTAGGTTACAGTTGAAACATAAAACAAGGCAACATAGAGTGTTAAGCTAACTTTTGCGAAGTGCTCATTTAAGCTTCAGGGTATAAGTGCAGCTTAGCTGTAATGGTAAAGTTGTTTGTAGACCTACAAAGATGAGTGGAACAGGTAGGTAATAATCCTTTGTCAAATTACCGGAGGGGAGGTATTTAGCAGAATGACTGCTATGGAAATGAGTACATCTTCCACTCGTCTACTAGTGCCGAACATTCAGTGAACCTCTAACTTTGTCATTTTATTATGAGGGACTCTAGCTGTCGATTTTCATAGGTCTCGAATAATTGCACTACATTTGAAGTGGTTTCAGACAAGAATGTCTACTCTAGTTGCGGCGGCTACCCTAAAAGATGAAACTTCAGCACACATACTGGGGAAATGCCACGAGTTGAAGGTCATCGGTACCTTCAACATCACTGAAAACGCTTTCTGCAGTTGGCCAAGGCAACACTAATCAGATGTGTCCACAAGCAATTGGTACTGATAGATATCCCTTTGTGGTAAAGGAGCCTGATGCGGAACTGGGCAATTGGTAATAAACCATCAGCTGTGCATGCGAAATATCTTTGATCCCCTCTAACTCCATTTGCATTGTGCACTCAGCATAACTTAGATAAGCATGTCTGTTCACGGTGTAAAAGATAGTGATAAGAAATGTTCGTCCATATCATAACATCTTGTCGCTCTGTCAAACTGTTTGAGGGGAACCGGACATTTTGAATTTTGGGTTCAGGAAGACAAGCAAAACTAACTAAAACTTTGAGGCTTCCGGTGTTTTGATGAGCAATGCGGTTTTGAACTATTTCATCTCTAGCGATGAGTATTACATGGAAGAGTTGTGATAAGATATGTACTTACGACCAGGCTTCACAGCTCACCAACTGAAAATTGGTCTAGTGAACCATAGCATTAAAAAGTCCGATGTACGTTTCTCAACAGAGTCAACAAATGGATCACGCAAATTATCGGCAGCACAATTTTGCTGGCATATGGCAACGCCGCTGTACTTTACTGTTAATCTGCCAAGAAAACTCGGTTTTGACATATTTTATATAATTTGACTTACATCATGAAATATTGTAGGGAGTTTTTAGTTAAATCACATGCTACGTAGTCAATCTTCCGTTCTCTTTCAATAAGTCAGCTAGTAAACCAAACCATTCATATTGCCGACCAAAGCCAAGGCAAACCAGTATTTTTTTCTGTTAGGAGTTCCATCATTTTCATGCGCTCTATCTAAAACCATAACTCAAACTCCATGGCCTGTTTGTTCTTATATGAAATAGAATCCTTAATAAAACCGAAATGGGCTTCGAAATGGTCAGCATTTTGTTAGCAGGACTCGTACAGAATAACTATTTCTGCCGGCCAGAAAGAGGGCTGACTAGTAGACAGTCACCGACTGACTGCAGCAGGCTCATCTAGTCGAAAATACTGTAAATACTATGCCCTGCACGGGCAATAGTGATAACAAGCTCATTAACCGGTCCGAGATTCCTGCGTCATGTGACGTGAGCGTCGCGTTCGCTGACACTGAAGTGATGAAATATGTGGTGCGCAAACAATTACCACGCCTTGTTTACTCAGCTAGAATGGTGAGATCGTGGGGCGCCTAACCCGTTAAAAATACATTGGATACATTATCCACTGAAATGATTACGCCAAACTATGAAAGCTTCTTTGTGTAGCATCGGAGGCACACGATATCTGAGAAACTACAACTTTCCGCTCAAAACTGACAGTTAGTAAAGGGCGTGTATTGAACAGACTGAAATATTGTTAATTTGGTTGAATGTTCAAAGACGAGCATTGAGTTATATCTAATATGAGATCATCAGAAGAATATCCAACGCCTTTGTCTGAAATGCATGAAGACCGGAATTGTAATTTCACCTACGACAGTGGTGTAGATTGCTAATGAATGGAATTCGAGGCTGGCGCTTTTTTCAAGTTCAGATATTTCTAGTTGATTCAGATTAGGTGTTCTGTATAAAATACAGCTGTGACGCTGTTATGCAAAAGTCAGTTAGCTGCTACCCAAACTGCAGAACTGATTTACTGACTTGGCTCTTATAATTAAGACTAGCAGACAAACATTGGGTTCCACTAATAGGATTTAGACAACTGAATAATGTGTACTTGGCAGCAGTTGATTCAAAGCTGTGCATACCACAAACTCATCTGTCAGGTATACACCGATCTACTCTTCGTTTCGGAAGGTGTAATGTATGCATCATTCAACTCCAGCTCTTACTTCCTTGTCCCAACTCATCGGCTAGGTTTGTCCAAAAGGCGTATTAATCCGAAGCGTCTGTCATATCTTACTCCGAGGTGAGCCACAATAACCAAGAAAAAAGTTCAAGGTCAAGGCCGGTGATGACAGTAACAGAACCATATTCCATCATCTGTATAAAAATCAGCAATGGTTTTGTGTCCAGGTAGCTGTTTTCGAATGATGATTTCAGCCAGGGAGAAAAGTACCAAAAGTTAGCAGCCTTCATCACCGTCATCAATGCCTACTTCCAACAACCACACACTTATGACGCAGAGGAGCTCGTTCAGCTCCAAAACAGATGAGAGGGACCGGTTCTATGAAATTCTTTGTTTAAATTAAATCATTCTAGATCAAGGTGCCTACACACGACAAGCAACCAACCGAGTCGCAAGCGAGAGTAAGGCGGCGTCTCCCACCCTGTCTGAAACAAGGTTAATCGTCACCATTTCACAGATAAAGCAAACAACCAGCCAGACCAGTCGTCCAATGGACCGTAAGATTAACTGTATTGATTGCACTCCATAACCTGGCATTGTATGCTATTGTAGTTTTACCGCAAAGTGAAATGCGTTGTAAAAATACAGACTACATTACGATTTCGTTGGTTAACGTGTTGCGTGATTACTACTGCGTAGAAACTAGCTGTGGGTTTGAGTTAAGTACATTTCTGATTACTATCGTGTATTTCTACTTCGTTGTCTGGGTTGTTTTTATGATGAATTTCAGTAATTTGGAAAACGTGAATATCCCCTCAAATTCACGAGGAATCGAACAATATGTCGAACGCTTCGAAATTTTGTGTTACCCGTAAATAGACGAAAGAAGAAATGGAAACGCCGGGTTTCCTCAAAATCACTGGCAAAGATGTGTATGCTGTGATTGGAAATCCGACGTTTACAGATTCGTCTCTTTCACTTCTTTGAAACAGCTGCTGCTCGAGCACACTTTGAAGTTGCGGAAGGAGGGAAGTCGTACACTTTATTTAGAAAAAAATATCGAGAATTCCGTGCGTTTATTATTCCACGTCAAACTCGAGTAGCAAATTGTAATTTCGGCGATTAACTGCAGATTCAGCTAAGCGATCGAACAACTGCAGGAAGCAATGCCCGTGATGTTCAGCAGAAGTTGCTACTACTGACAAATGCATCTTTACAGTTTTCCAGAGGGGTTTGTGAACAGTTTCAGAATGTGAAGGCTGTGAGGAACGAAGAACCACTTGTGTTATATAACGTCAACAATGCTGTGAAGCAGACACTCCAACAAAATTGTCTGTTCGAAAAGATAGCTTGTCAGAGAGATACGACAGTTAAACCACATCATTCTAGTTCGGATTCTGCACAACATTGCGCTAACTGTAAGCCATGTGGTAATAAATATTCTCGACTTATGTGTCCATTTCGCAAGTTAGATCACATCTAAGCTGGCTGTCGTAGTTCAAGGGCGTATTTAATCCAGAGTTCTTGAGGAGAGTGAAGTCTCTCACCTGACTCTCAATACTTTGCTCTTATTGTAATTTCTACCAACTAAGTTGATCCTGTCAACCATACAACACAACCACGTACCGTTAACCGAGGTCCCAAACATCCCTTCATTGTCAACAAGGGTAGTGTTGAATACTTAATTTCTGGTGATTGCATGAAGCGGCTGCAGCCTTCCGTTGTTTTGAGGCCTGCTAATATTTCTGTCAGAGGTACTATTGAACATGCTTCACCTATTCTTGGCGAATGTGAACACTTACACACAATCCACCACCTATATATGTCCATTTTTTTATTACTAATTCTAGCCCATTTGTTATTGGTCTTGAGCATAGAAAAATCTTAAAACCCTCTTTTTCACTCTCCGTCCCCTTAGATTGTAAATTCCGTTTCCGAATCTGCTTCAGATTTGAATTCAATGACTAAAAAAGCATCTGCAATTGAACAGTGCATGCAAGAAGTCCTGAGTTCATGAAAAAGAAGGAATGCCATCACTAAAGCAAGGCGGACTTTCATTTGAAATGCAGCGGGCGTGGTGGTTGTAATCCATAACCGAATATTGTATGCTGCCGATGTTTTATCACATGAGTAATAAAATTGTACCAATAGAACAAATAGAGCAAAAGGTCTCTGTAGCTGAGAAGATTATTTCCAAATCATTAGGAAATATATAACAAATGCGTCACAAGAGACCAATCGAAACTCTAGCTCACGTAACCTTCCGTAACATCGCACGCCACTGAGTCTAGTTTTAGACCTGAGGAACTCGGTGTATCGTGCACTGGAGCAATGGTTATCTGAATCGCTGGAACCACTTTTCAGTGTACTTATGTAGTGAGGATAGACGGTCGCACCATACTACTTACACCACTATTCAGTAGCAGCATGGATGGAAATGATCGCGGGGCAAGTACGAGAGAAATACGGGAAGGATCATTGGAGGACACCATCACGTAGAATGGCTTTTGCCACATGGCGAAACTGAGACGTGGTGTCTAAAGCGACCGGAGCATCCTCAGATCAGAGTGGTGTGTAAATGAGTGTTTTTGTTTGTAGTCCCGTTGAGACACATAAGTCGTGTATTGATTTCCCCAAATAAACAATTTCTGTGCCATCCGCCTTCTCGGTTCACAACACCTATTCCACATAGCTCCAAGAACAAATTCTAGTTCACTGAAGGTATGGAACGGCAGACTGTTATCAGTGAAAGACTGCTATCGCTGGACTATGCTCACTGGTTACGAATGTGATACTCAGAGCAACTGTTGGTTTCACGTCTGATTGTATTCAATTGTACAGTAAAAAATTTTAATTGCTGGATTAGAACCTCTGTTGGTAGGCATGCAGAATGTTTCATTAGAGTCTGATGGGAGAATCTACCGGAAAAATAGTGAATTCTCAGTAGAATCAACGCTAGATCTAATACTGTCTGACGCAAGTAAGGTGATGACTGCATGGCTGAAACTGACTGGACTGGTTGATTGGTGTGTAGTGTACATATAGTACATAAATGACGCCTGTGTCACCAATGTGGGCACTGGCAATGACTAATTATCATACGCTAACTCTGCACAGAAGAAACTGAATCTCATTATAAAAGAAGCGCTAAACGATGGAATAGATTTTCATGATGTTGCACTTTTAAAACGCCCAGACATACCGATTCAATCAGGCATACTGTGAAAGCGGACATGGAGTGATCAGTAAACCAAATTCCGTAGCTTTGCTGTAATACGGTAGAACCGTACCTTCATAAGATTTTTAGTTTAAAAAATTCCGGGTGTTCTGTACATTGTTTCACTGACAGAATGGTCACGTTTGCCACCGCCAGTTTTGTGCGTGTAATATGCTTAGCAAGTTCATTCAGTGTGATGAGGTTTGTTTCAGTATCTCGACTATACTTAGTTTATTCTTGAGAAGAACTAAGCCATACATCATGGCGATTTTCCGAAGTTTTACTCACACCAGAGTATGGATTCCACCAGAACAATCGAGGCACAGAGATTTCTGTCATTCAGTTATATCCCTAGCTTGTATGGTTGCACACTTGGTTATATTCTCTCAAATGTGGCCCTAAGTATAACGTGTCAGTGATCAATGTGTATGAAGTACGCGGTAGAATACATCAACGAAACACCATGACAGATGAAAAGAATAACCGCGCAGTCAATGAGACACGAATTACAACGCGGCACTCAGTACGCTTCAAGTCTTCAACTTGATTCAGTTACCGTAGTGAAGTCATTGGTGGATAACCACCAGATCACTTACGGCAAAGATGGGACCATTCAGGAGGATTTAAAATTAGACATCAAATGGATGCCCATGAAGGTCACCACCATCAACATATCCTGTCACCATCAACTGCAGTGATAGTACCAACATCTTGTCTACCTGCAAGTTCCTAAGTAAACACCCAATACATATATCAGTGAGTTGCTCGATTAAGCCATAAAAAGCGACAGATATCATCTCGGTCAACCTTCAGTGGATAGTTCCATGTTTAAATCTACAGAGACAGACATACAGTAGGAGAGGAAAAGGCCAGAGATCGACGGCGAACTGACTAATAGACTAACAGCATACGGCAGAGACGCGATTGATTCACCTCCCGCCATGCTTTAGCAAAACATGTGTTCAAAGTATCTTCAGAAAATTTCACAATGAAAATCATTACGTCGAAAGTTACTATTACTCTCCTTACCAACGTTGCGGCAGGGATATTCTTGGAAAGCTCGGTGTGAAAAATTAGTTGGAAGACGACTGTATTTCTAATATGCTGTTCCAAAATTTAGTCAGATTTCATTGCCGATCAAATTTACGAAGATTCTTTACAAGTAATAATAATATGATATTCAAAAAATTTTCTATTTATATCAGCAATGAAAATTCAGGGATTTAGGTTATTTCAAACTGAATACTACGCACACTTGAACAGAGCCTTTGCGTTCAAATAAACGTTTCCGCGAGCTCATTTCGAAAGGAATCACCAAACTCGATTTTTGCTCCTATTAGTGCTCATCAGTAGTGCACATTCTTCTCCGGATCGAAGTTTACACTCTGACCTTCGTGCTTGTGAGACTGGTGTATCAACCACAATGCCATTAACCTCACAACAGTCAAGACAGACTGGTAAAAATCAAAAGCTCAACTAAAAATTTGTAGGAATAGTGTTCAGCTTGTTCGAATTTTTCGAAAGGGGAGTGAACAGAATCAGTTCTGTTCAGTCGTTCATTGCAATACTCATCCATGAAACTTCCGAAACATAAAAATCAGCTCAGAAAAACTTTAACATCATTTTTTCGAAAATTCTTTTAGGAACATCCTCCCAAATTAAATTGTTGACTTGAAGGTGAATTTTTTAGCAGCTAGTGTTCAAATGCTCTGCTCAATTATGCATTATTTATTCGCTGTATTCTTCCGTATAGCATAAATTTTGCTGTTCTCTTACGTTCATAAAACGAAGTCTCACCCATTTTTTGTTATCCTCTGGTCTAATTTGTCAGAAACGCCTATCAGTAGCGCGATTTACAAACGACACAATCATATCGGAGTACACCAGAGTGGAATACTAAAGAGCATGGCTCACAGGTGCGCCCACCTAACGGAACTTTTACAAGTGTTACTGGACTAATGAGTCTAGCAGCCGTGAGTCACGTTATGTTGGTTGTCACTCATTCACAGAACCATAATTGTCCCGTTTCCTTAGTTGGTGTTGTCAGTCTATAAGTAGTTGGCTATTGTGAGCACTGTTCTTAAGTGGTCTGGTAAGCAAGGTGTAAGGAATACGGAAATCCGGCAGTGGACGCCGTTGAACAAGCACAACGCCTTCCAACAGATTGTCAACGGAGGGTTATTTGCTCCCAGTCAGGCAGTTAACTAATTGCTTCGGATAGTCATTTGACCAACCACATCCCATTCCAACATTCCAAGTTGACTACTCTTTGCATTATGTGCTCTTACATGATGGCAAAAGTGTAACTTTTTCTCGTTTATGTTCCCACTTTGTGCGCAACACAATGAAAATTAACGGTAATACCTTACACTGTAAAGAAAATTATCTTGAAACATGACCAACTAATTCCACAGTTGATTGTTCAGCTGAAGACGATCCCTAGGAAAAAAATATCTTTTCAACCTACCTCCAATGACCGCTAAGTTCCAGTTCCGTCAGTTTTCTTTTTAGATTATTACTTTTTATGAAATAATCCCCCCCTCCAAAAAACTCGCAAAGTCCACCATCTTCGACTTCCCGTACGCCCCGAATACAGTCTAAATAAGGTCAACGGTTGCGAAAAACTCCAAGTAATTTCGGACATCAAAAATGTGTCCTTAGCTGCACGAAGACAACACAGGTAACTTATCAGACTAGGCGTCGAAATTTGAGTAGAACGGATCACTTTATCCCTGTGTAGATGCAGACGTCATCGTGAAGCAGATAGTTTGATTACAAGTGATGTGGCAGAATGTCTTTCCTGGATGACATAACAGTTCACTGTATTCATACGTTGAGCGCTAATGATTGTAAGAAACCCAAATTTATTCCGTAGCGCGACCTATGTTTCATTGTTAGATAAGCAGTGTATGCCAGCTGTACTGAAATTTGTATGTGGGTGCATGTCTTGCTCGGAGGTACACAATCCTTACCAAACTACCGTGTACTCTAATATTGTCTGTTCGATAGGTAAGTAAAATACTCGTTTTTTAATTTTTCACGAGGTGGGCACTGGTCAGTTACTAGGGTAATAATAGGCAGGTTTTGATGACGAATGTTAACAGGCTGCTTGAACCAGAGTAGAAGCTGCTTTCCAGTCTTTGAAGTTTTCAAATGGTGACTTTTACTCGAAGCATGTAAATCAAACTTTCAGGGTCATCCAGAATCAATGTGGACTAATGGGGAGCGTACATTTTGAAGAACGGTAGATAAATAGGTGTGAAAGTGTGCTCATCAGCCAACGGTAATTAGCGTTTAAAACTGTCTACTAAAAAGTGTTTGTTGTTGTTCTTCTAAACACGCTGAACGAATGCGGTGGTTTCTTGAGAGTAAATGAACGAAGAGTCTGCCAACATTCGTACATAATTGGACCATCACCAGTTTCATCCCGAAAACGGTTGAATTACCAAAATCGAAACGATTTTAGGTCAGCGGCCAAATACTGGAGGAACACGTAGGCTACAATTTTGCCTACCACTATGCACTATAGACGGCGTTCGCGATAATATCTCTTTTCCAGAGGAACCATCAAAGAAATGAGCTGCGTGATCTCACGGAATGCTGCCTTAATTCACATGTGGGAAGTTACTAGCCAGAACGACGTTTTGTCAATGGCACATGTGAAGTTCATCACTAATTGCTCACAAAACCGTAAGCCTTCTCCTCTGGTAACGCATCTGCAAAGACTCCTTTGATGGAACTACTTCACAGTAGCGGGTAACATATCCAAGTAGACAGTACCTATAAAAACTAGAACTATTCCGTGAGTTATTAATCAGTTCAAGGTATGTCCAGGTAACCATCGACTGAGATGTTATGTGGCCTACTTGTGAAAGAAGTAAAGGGTTCAAACTGCCTTATCACAATTTCTTTCGGATGATAAGAACTGATTCAAAGTGATCAGTATGACACACATTGTGAGCGCAATTTCAGACCACCATGTTTGCAATTGGTATATGCAAACATATCGAGGTGAAATGTATGCATTCCAATTAAAGGGTTACATATAACTCAGTTATAACTATAATGCTCAGTTTAGAGAGCATTTGAGTTTCTTTATATAATTAGGCACGAATATGTTTCCATTAGAATGGTCGGTTGCCATATTTAATAAACAAGCGAGAAAGCTCCATAGCTCATAATGTCGGTGTCCGGATTAACTCGCCGTAACCTTCAGTACCAGTTGGCGCCTGTGTATGAGGACTAACGTGAATAGCCTGCATTGCAATGTAAGTGTTACTTCACATGGAACTCTTCCAGTATAAACTCACAGGAATCTGACTAGGCGGCGTGCGATTGAGGACATCTGTTTGAAAGCCAACCAATATTGGTTAACGGGACCAGCATGATAAATAATATGAAGTGGTTAAGCTTGCGTATTGCTCAATAAATTTCTTGAGCCATTAGCCCACTAAAAACGTGGTCACGCCCAGTTTTATGGGGAAAGTCACCAAAAGTACTCTAAATTGAGCAATACGGTTATAACTGAGTTGTTTACAGTCCGATAGCTAAAATGTATACATTTCACTTCAGTATGTATGCATATAATGACCGCAAGTTCCCTTCCTCGGGGATGCTACCAATAATGCATATAGCTTCTGATGTATCCGTCAACGAACCCCGAGCAGTGAGCTCACACGATTGCAACTATCGCTGTCCTCTGACGTCTTCAAAGAAGTAGTTGGAAAAATTGCAACTTGAAGATGAAACTGTATCTGTCCATCTACCGCGCGATGGTGCTCTTTAAGCTGTTGTACGACAGCACACCTTGAACAGCGTATCGGAAGAACACGCTGCAGCTAAGGCAATTCTACCTGCAATGTCTAATGCCTATCCTTGGTATTCCGTTTTAACACATGCCTCCGAACGCTAAGGTGGTTCACTAAGAGGACAAGAAATGGATTGTAATTATGCCAATGTACACTCAGCTCTGTTGGTTGGACCGTATTCGTCTGAAGGCTAACAAACGTTTTCCAAAGTAGCTATTTCACGAACACGGGAAAATATGTAGGCGAAATGCTGACAGCTGGAAATCGCGATGGCAAGGTTTTTTCTCGTATAAGATTGTCTCACACCCGTGCACATATCTATACGTTTTTGTTGGGGTGCTTGTCTTGGATTTAGTTGTGCACGACAATAGTACATAAAGAAACGCCTAAGTGTAAGCTTTTGACGGAGAAGAATTAAGACAAACTTACTGGTAGTTTATGCATAATCGATGGGGAAAGCAGTATACTTACATTTCAGAAAGTGTGTTTAGTTACAGCGGTGGGTGACTGTATAGTGTTCAACTTAACAGACATTAGCCATAAGCTTCGATTGGCAAAAAGACTAGATCGTTCACAGTCGAGGAACCTTTTCTCTCTTAGTCAATTAAGAGATTATTCTAAAGGTCAGTGGCGAAGCTGAGGTTTACGCGGTGAGGCAACTATCGTCATACGAAGTACATGATCAACGTAGGACGCAATGCGCATTTTCAAAATCTCGTTTAGCAAGAGCGGACTTTGAGATCTTTATACACACGCTAACGGAGCAGCACGCATCTCACCATGCAACCCATTTGTTACAAAATATGTTGTATGGACAACTCTTATATGCATCTTACTTTCGAGTTGGTCAAGTCTGCAATCATTGGAGCTATAGTGAACATTTAAACTCGTTAGAGATCCCCATTCATTCTACTACCAAACGTTTAAGCAAATCCCTGCAAAAAGAGCCATGGTAAACACGTCGGTTACTTTCGCTATATTCATACACATTGTCAGTACTAGTGCAAGTTGATGATATCAAGCCTATCATGGGAGTCTGACAATCAGCGGCCTCAAGTGGCCAGATCACAGTTCTGTTCTGTTTATGCTTAAATACTTGTGTTGGGTTGTAGAAAATTAAGGGGTACAACATCGGCCGAATAACTGGTGAATTTGACTGTGAATTTTGAATGGATGACTATAACTGGTCCGATTTGTAAACAGGCATGTGGACGTGAAAACTGCAACAAATTTACTTATCGTCAGCTCTAGCCAATACAAAGCCTGTCCATTGTGATCGCAGCAACGGGTAAATGCGACATATCCTTGGTTAAGCCGCAGCAGTCAAAACCAAAGAAGTTGTGTGCTTTGCAACGTTCTGACCCTCTCAGACAGACTTTATCAAGTGATCTAAATAAAAACATTTGAATGCTTCGTATGAAGCAGCCATCAACTGGCAAGTGTTGGTGTGTTTGACGTGCTGTGTATAAATAGGTCATCAACAAGACAGCTGGGCTTACGGTTTACCTGAGGTCATATTGTGTAGATCATGGTGTAAATATGGAGAGAGTTTATTTGCGTTTGATCTGCGTGCGTGTGGACTGTTTGGGATAGGCGGATGTGTGTGAATGGAATACTGTAAACGCTTTCGGTTTTAATTTGTTGTGGTTTAATCAAGGAATTCGTTAAGAGTGAGCATGAACACAACGCACAAACTATTCGCCCATATACGTCCTGTTTACTGTACGAGGGTGTAAACCTTAAAACGCATAGTTCACTTGTGTCAAGATTGACCACCGCATAATTGCAGTATTGACGAGTTCAATAATCGGGGTACACAACCCACACCTCTTTTCAAATGGTGATGTACCATGCAGAAAATATTTCACAGCTTGACTGCGCAATCTTTGTAGAACGACTGAACTTCTCCAAGTTAGTTTGCGCACCGGTAAATGTTCTCACTCATCGTCACGAAGTTGAAATTGTTGGCAAACAGTTCAGGACGGTTTACGGGGATCCGGCTTGAATGCTCACTAGTTTGAGCTTATTAAAACGCGTTCTGTTTACTTCGTCACTTAGATTTCTAGATTTTGTTGTTCTTACAAGTGTGGTTACAAATGTGTCGTCACTTTTGTTAAATCATCAACTTACTCGAACTTCTTAGTTCAAGAAGAAATTTGGTTACGGGAACCAGACCAGGTTTGATCAAATCCCAAGAAATTTTCAGCAGCTCATGATCTTCACTGAATGTTTGATTGCTGTCAGAATTCTTAGGCGGTCTTTCAAATGTTGCATCAGTTGTTGTCTTCCAATCACCGTGGACAAGGTCGCCAATTTGCGGTCGATACAATTCTGGTAGTGCAGGAACGCATTGATCGGAGGGGCTGATATGAGACTGAAGTATGATTTGTAAAGAAAATAATTGGTTGTAACAGAGAACACGTATGGAACTATGTAGTCGAAATACCTACTTTTTGTACTGAATAAACCGTGGGGATAAAAATCCATTATGGTACACCGCTTTAGTTGAACTCCTGTCAAGTCGAGAAAATTATCCAAAACTATCAGTACTAATGCGTCTGCTAACATGTACAACATAATCTGACACTCATCCATTGCTGTCATAATGGAATAAGACGTTGTGAGTTCAAAATGGACTGTGCAGTGGGATAAACAGAATGCAAATCTCACGAATAGCAAAAAACCGGAATGACCAACCCAATTTTCGACGAGTGTATTGCTACCTGAGGGACGATTAAACATAAAGGATGCTGACTATCAGAAAGGGAAACTTGGATTGAATCTATCCAATGGGAGCGTACATGTCACGAAATAAGTCCAACATATTAGGAAGTAGAGGATTGTTATTTGAATGGACTGTCTTTGATTATTCATCGTCGAACCGATCATAACATTTTAAGTCATGGTCATTATCAGGCGAGCAAAATATAAAACATGTGGTCAAATAATTAGGTCAAATGTCTTCGATTCGGAACGCAAGTAGATGAACAAATTCAACCCCGGAATTGTCGACAAAGCAACAAGTGATACCGCGCTAAACGCAGTGCCTGAAAATAAGCGTCTAAAATCAGAACTGTGGATTGTGCAACCGACGTCTGATAGTAACCTCGATGACTGCTTTCTTATGGATGAATGAACAAGCAGTATATGAGTTTGAAGGCCATTTTCGATGAGACGTGGTGTCCAGAATCACATTCAAAGTGAGTTACAAGTAAATTATGAAGTTGGATATGAAAAGCACTGTAGTTTTGCCACATTGTAGGTCTTTTTAATTATGTTGTTCGATCCAGCGACTAACAGTTTGGCCAATGTCATGCATTTGCAACCGAACGTCATGTACACTGACTTCTTTTCCGTAGACGAGAGTGAAAGTTGTTCCCTGATTATGTGACAGCGTTTTTTCTGGTCGTTCACATCCGCTTACGAAGCAGGTTGTGTCAATTTCAAAATCAGATTCCCTTCTCATGGGGCACGATAACATTGCCCTACGTGGGTGACGAAGTGCGAAGTAAAGTTAATTACAACAGTTCTGACGTGATCCACAGTTGTGCGTTCAGATACATTTTTTTAGGCCCTATAGTCACCAACGTCTCTTTCATTGTTCATTCGGCACCTCCACAGGTGAGTGTGATCACCAATTCCAAAACCAACTGAGGTAACTTTTTGACAGTGTTATGGATTCTGCTCGTTTGGTAATCATGATTATACAGTGTTCTGTAACTGTCCCATTGATGAATGGTCGAAAAAAGATGGCTGATCGGAAAGCCTTTCTATTTTTGATGGAATCAGGGAGCTACTCGAGACGTTCAGATTAAAAATAATTAAAACATTTTTGAAGTACCTGATAACATTTGAGTGTCTACAACGGTTACGTTATTTAATTAGAGGCTGCATGAATGAACCGAGAAGTATATCAGACTATAGGAAAACAATATTTGTTTCTTTACACGGTGAAAAGTTTACGTGATGAATATCAAATGCTGACAAGTTGTTTTAACAAGACTGTAACACAAATTAAATTTAACCCTCAGTTGATGGAAGATTTCACATTCCGAGACATTTAACAGACATGCTATTCTGAAACAAAGCGCTAGACTAGAGTTTCTCTCGTGCTGTATGATGCCTCTAGCGTCTACTCCTGTCATGACAAACACACGTTCTCACGAGACAAACATGTTAGCCACCCAGCCGGTTATCTTCTACTAAGTGGAGGCGGATTTTAAAAATGAAAATCTTAGACTACTAAACTGCTGGTAGTAGTGATGTTGCTCGGAATTTACATGTTTAGTTTATTTCAACGCAGTGATATATAACGCCGAAACATTCAAACTTGTGATAAACGAATAGCCAACCTCCACCTACTTCGACGATGAGAAGGCATGCAGTCAAACAAATCGATTAATAAATCTTAGCAATACAAACAGAAACCTAATTTTTTTGAGGCTGAAAAATGAAATCTTAAACGTATGAAATATGATAATATTACCATATTTGCCCTACCCTGAACATGCCGTTTCAGAAACGTGAATGGATTAGATAAGCAAGAGAATGACAACCTTCATGCTGAGAGCTGTCGGATCGAAAACGAAGGTGAGCGTCTTAAGAAGCACTATGCCTTCTGAAAACGGTCAGTGTATGAACTGCGATTGCGCACGTTAGAAGCCACAGATTTCATCTGGAAAATTCGCTATTCATTAACAACTATTGCTGGCCAGGAAAAGGTCCTAATAGAATTGACTAAAGAGCATAGATTGCAATCTAGTACTTTTGCATTAAACGGAGAATGAGGTCTAATAGTTTTTTCAGTGATGTGGAATTGTTTGTCGCCTCACATACGGTCATCGTGGTGAATTATGTTTCTACAACTACTAGGTTCCTCTGTACAACATCACTTTTTAAATGCGGTCCCGTATGCTTCTCATGCAAACATATACCATTAAGTTGACACTGAACCTTTGACTGTCACTTTTCTTCTCAAGCTAACAGTTGTCCGATGTTCCGATGTGCTCGGAAAGACGTTATCCTAAAATTAACCGTTATGTTTTATTGTATGAGTACTTTAATGAGCTCGCAGCAGAATGTTTAAGTTGTCTATCCCTCAAGCCTAGAAACATTTTAGAAGTGAGGATATTTTTTTCAGGTGAACTTGTTCGTGAGAGGTTTCGTTTGCCCAGCACTGGTTCTGCATTGCAAACCTTACAGTTTTACGCCCGCACTTCTTGTTTGGATCGCTTGAATGCTTGCATGATTCCATAAGGAATTTTTGCAGACTGTCGGAATGGTGACTGCCGGTATCAGGAGGGATCACAATGCGTTGTTGGGATCATGCTATGGACGCCCCGTATTCTTAACTGAACGGTTCCGCCTAGAAGTTTATAAAAACTTTGCAGTCGTGTCTCATTAGTCGAAATATGAACTCGTCGATTGAGGTAATTTGCAGCAGTAAACCGGACACTGCTTACCTAATCCAATACCGGTCACCAGTTAAATGGCACCACTGTAGTCCACATTGCTCCAAAAATGCGCTTCTAACGACGACAGTCCTGCCGTTGGGCATAAAATTACTGAGGCTATTGACCGGTCAGCTTACAATTCACCAACCCAACTGTGGGCGCGGCAATCTCCACACGTGACGATGAATCATCGGACTAATTGATGAATTGGTCACCACAGTCGTGTCTGCAGCGCACGTTAAAATACTTGACTGTGTCAGTCAGTTTGTACGAAAATCACACGTATTAAACTGAAATTACCCTGAGTATAAAATAAGGTTTGAGGTCACACACACAATAGTGAACTTAGCGGAGAAAAGCCGGATTACGAGAAGAATAAGTGGTAGACTGCGCTGTTTGTCTGCTTAAATACTGGGATGTTTTCATTTCCGGCGTAGACCATCACAAAAATAATCAAAAAACGGTATCAAATTCATTACTTCAGTGTAATACTTCTCTTGAATGTAGATCAGTTTGATTATTGAATAATGTACAGAAATTCGAATCCTTATGTAGTGCAACTGAGCAACAATAATGCACACTGAGTGTTGGGACTAGTGAAACCCACCTGCAATTGTCTGACAAGACGATCACAATCTCTTTTCTGATTCGCCTGAAGCAAACTGTCATGAAGAGAGCAAGCACCCGTGCTGACCATTAGGCAGGTTTCCAGACCCCAGCCATTATTCCGCTGGGCTTTTGTTCGAGCTCTGACTCTAAACAAGTAGATCATATTAGGACGAAGATCGTGGATTTGTTTGAAAGATCGTGTGCGCTGAAATGCTTGTTCCCACCTGTGGCTACCTGATGCACCTTGAAAGTTACGGGGAAGATAAAGTTGATTTTTGAGAAACCCAGTTTGCAAAATAACGCTGAATTTACTAGTTGATATGGGCTTACAACATACATATATATACAGTGGTTTTGATGTTGAAGTTGTGCTACAATCCACAGATAGGCTAACGATCTCCACAAAAGAATTACTTTACCGACTTCAGTGACTGACTGCCTATGACCATCAGACCTTTGAAAACAATTTTGTGGGGTATATCGTAAAATGTCAAGACGGGTAACAACTGTACCACCCCTAACAGCACAAATAACAGACAAACATGCATTTACTACTTTCAGTTTAGTTTCTGTTATCGGTGCGCCAGTTGTTTCGCTTGTCGCAACACTGATGAACAAAAACGTTTATATTCCTGAAAAATCTACAGCAATTCGTTGAATATAATCAGTGACACAGTGTTTTGACTGAAGCTCGGTGAACAAAAGTTTCTCCTTTGGACGGAGTATAAAATGCCTGTAAGAGGATCTTAGACAGCTGAATCTTCACGAACTTAACGACTATGTATTCAGTTGGAGAAATTGCCTAAACTGAATAATTTTGTGATGTTATTGATTTATTCCACTTTGTTTGACCTACCTTCGGCATGACACTAAAATGATTCATGGCATCCAAGCAATAAACACTTTGTTTACTGTTCGGTTCAATTCAGTTTGTCCAGTTACCACCCGAATCGAAAGAACACTGGGAGAAGAAGTTGACGAGAGTGAAAGGAAGCAACAGACTATTGGGTATTTTTTGCAGAAGTTGATGTCATTGGCTAGATTCAGGGTCAAACTGACTTCTGTCATCAACGACCATCGTTCACATAGAAAAATTCTGTCGAAACGACAAAGACACGTTTCAGAAACTACCCTGTCCATTCAAAACTGTTCTGCAACAGAATAACATTAAGAGTTGCAACAAATTTCTTCAGAAACACAACAAAACGAAAGAAGGATTGACCAAAATTTAGCATTCGCTTACCTTACCATTTTCTGCAAACAGTGCTTTAAAATAATGGATAAGTGCCTTGGGTTTTCGTGACTAATATCCTAAACCAGCAGTACGTGCGCTTCTAACATGTTTACGTCTATCTCACTTGCTGACGGAGCTCCGTTCTAGTTTCCTAATGCTACAAATGAGGTGGCAATGAGTTCGAAACATTCTTCTCCCAAAAAGAACTTGAATAGCGAATGTTGTCTCATATTCCACAATATATATGCGGAAACATTCCTATGTATTTTCACTGGGGCGTACCACAAACCATTTGCATATTAGTATGAGAAAGCGAGCAATATACCAGAGGAAGCCAATTATCACAGTTCACAATCATTTTCACTACCATGGTAGCAACAACCCTGATAACTGATGTTTCTCGAAGCACAACAAAGATATGCACCATCAGATGGCAACGTTCGCTTGTGTGAAGTTGAGTAGATGGTGCGAAATGTCTTTGTGGGATAGCATTGGTTTTGCATCGTTCGAATATGAGGTGTGATGGATGATGCATTCCGCCATTTCTATGCGCGGCTGTAACGTAATGCGTTTAGGTGATATTCTTTTGATCCAACTTGGGGTGTGCTCCGTAACCCGAGTTCGTAAGCAGGGCCCAGTTGTGACTATGCGGGATACTGTGTAACTACATCCACATTTACAGATAACTGTGGATTTGGCTGACTCAGGTATCGGCTGTTTTGCATAGGGCGTTGAAATCCAAGATTTTCTGATAAGATTCGATATCTCCATCGGAACAGAAAGACATGTTTATTATATGCACACATACAAAGAAGACACTTCGTTTACTCTCACCAGTTGGCATATATTTTCATATCTATTCAGAATTGTAATCCGGGTGTTCTAACTGAATATCTCAAAGGTCTTCCATTGTGAGCAAGAGAAATTCGCTCCGATTTTGAGGGAGCTGTTCACAAACAGACAGACGCTGCTGCTATGAATAGTCCGTTGGACTCAACAGTAGCGGACATTTTCTCAGAATGACTGAGCAACAAGTCCAGGACTATACGGCCTAATCGATATTGTACAAATTACACGTTGACGATATTTTACTTTTCTAATTTTAATTTGCTTTTTAACTTCCCAAGAATATTTATCCTACCTGTCTTTGCTCAACGAAGTTGAATCGAGCAAGAGTATCTGTTTTAGACGTACCCATTACTAGACATATGGATGGCACGTCACAGCGCTCAGTTCAACGTAAGGCAACAATGAATGGTGAATAACTCCACTAGGCCACCTTTGCTCCTATTTCATACAAACGGAGTTTGGCTAAGATGGCTTTCTATGGTCGGGGGGTATTTGCACCTCCTGACAAACTGCAGACAGGACAGGAGTTGCTGAGACAAAACTTACCAGAAAATAGATACTATGAAATTTCACAGAGGCATGTAATACGATGAAGGAGGGCATTGAGCCCGTGCGTACGGTTCAAAAGAGGGGAGTTTCTGTACTTCTGTTATTCAAAGGCAATGATCCAACCAATGAAGTGAAGCACAAGTTAGTCTGATTTTGTTCGAATGTAGGCAGTTGCACGGTTACGTCTAGTTTAACTCACAACCGGACCAGCTCTCTGCAATCGTGAAAGTAGTTGGCTAAACTCTTCCATCTCCTATGATGTGTACTTGCAGTTGTAGTGATGTGTACATAAACAGAACTGATTGGTAGCTATCACAGCGAGTTGCCGAACACACTCCGAAATGACTAAAACTACTGTCGATGCACCAGCGTGAATTTGGTGAACTGAATGCGCAATTGTTAAACACATCACACATACAGGTCACCGAGTAGACCCCTTAAGTGACTCAAGATAGTGTCGCACAGATGAAAACTAAAGGTACTGGCCTTCTTGGAAGCAATATTTAGCCGAACATACTAGCCGACGTTATTTGCATAAAAGCTGTGGAGGTAACCTGTCGGATTGTCGTGGTCGTGACTACATACTACTTGGTGTGATTATAGACGTAGCTGTCTTCTGTTTGTCCTTATCTGTATGATGTTTTACGTTTGCGACTAATGAAAGTAAACGAGGTCGTAACCTATCACAATATATATGTCTTCTTCTTGCACTGATGAGGTGTTTGAAAAGAACTCACCGTTTCATGTATCACTATCAGTAACTGATGGAGATAAGTCTCCCTAGTAACCGATGTTCCCTCCTTCCCCCACATTTAAAGGCATTGGTGGCAGACAAATTGTTGACTGACTGTTTTGTTGTTCGTTGCTATGACCAATCATTAATGCCTTATGTAGTTAGAATTGAACTGCTGCCCAACAGTGAACATAAAACTTGATAACACAACACGTACACAGTTTAGGCGATCGCGTATCGTAGACAGAAAGGATCAATGAAATAAATCCTTCCGTGTTCTGTTTCAAGAACAGTTGCTAGACCGTTTAATACACGTGAAAACTTACCCTTTTTCAACTTTCCACGATTTTACGTAACATATCTACTTTGCATTAACGATTTTTAACAGGAAAGGTTTCCCATTTGTCTATTCTTGCGCTCCTAACTCTTTGATAGGCCGACTTACCATTGCTGGCAATCCGCGTTGGATGTACTGCCCAAGCGTTTTCTTACACTTGTCACTTGGGGAAAATAGTATATTGGTTATTTTTTTAATGTCTCCCTCCAAATTTGGAGAGGGATTTCTGGTAAATAGTTCATTAGAGTCGCCATTTACTACCTTACTAGGAGGCTCCATGAATTTGAATTCTGAACCTGGTGCAACCCACTGAATGGATTCTACTCAGATGTTTGTAGTCATCTCGTGTAACAAACAGGAACGTTTTTTGCACATTTCACTCCAGCGTAAAAGCCTTGTGACAGCTAATATACAACGAACAGACTAGTAGGAAACCAGAGGTGAACGCTTTGTACCACTAAGTCGTTAGGATCAACAATAAATGCATAGAGACGCATTTTTATTGGTTAGCTTAGTGGTTGTAAAAACGTGAGTACCATTGTTAAGCTTAATCTAAGTCTGAGGACAACAGTTTCAGATGAACTCACTTTGCTTCATAACTACAGACCAGCTGTACAGAAGGCTGACTTGAAATGAGGCCTTCACTTTACATCGTACCACTTTGGATTTATTTATTCGGTCACTATTTTAGCTTCTGCGTGCTGAGCCCTTCTAGAAGAGGTGGGATAAAACATCTATATACAGTCCCTAGAAGGCAAATTCGTGACTAACAATCCCGCTTGTTTTCAAGGCATTTCACAAATCGTTAATGATATTAGTCAATAAAACAAGCAACCATTTGAGCGTATCAGGATTTATACTGTAAACTTCCACTAATATCCCTTGACTTCAACTACAAATTGCTTTTTACAAACGCACAGTTGCCGCAAGGCACCTAACAGTACGACTCTTCACTTTTGATAAAATGTGTCAAAATGATCAGCTAGTTCTTAGCAACTCATCTGTCAAATTTTAACACCGTTTAGTCTACATGCATGCACCAATTGTTTCTCCGTGAAAAAAATTTCCAGAGGAAGCAAAAAGGCTTCTATTAGTAGTTTGTACGGAGGTTCTTAGAACATACTCGGGGCTTAGAAGGACTTCTGGATACACCAGATTTGTCTGAAAAGATTGGGCGAGGCTTATTCGGAACGCAAATTTCTTCCTAATGACGTTAGGCTGAACAGCATACAACTGACTTTTCAGATGAACTGCCAACCTTAAGCGGAAATGGGAAACGGGACGGATGTTAAAAATCATCAGATTTGTTTGAAAAGATTGGGCTAGGCTTATTCGGAACGCATATTTCTTCCTAATGACGTTAAGCTGAACAGCATACAACACTGACTTTTCAGATGAACTACCAACCTTAAGCGGAAATGGGAAACGGGATGGATGTTAAAAAGATATGTGAAACCAATCAGAGTGATAACGAAAAGTATTATTTTGAGCATGACGGTCTGATTTTCTTCAGGTGTATTACAAAAACATGAACGATGAATACATTATTACTAAAAAGGTTACTAAGAAAAGTAAAACTTAAACCAACCCTCACAGCTGGACGGCTGACTAAACGCAATAACCCACTTCTATTTTGTCATCCACAGTCATCTACATCTATTTGTTCTTAGAATTCGTCTGTCCGTTCAAACGGTCGTTACCTGTTTTCAGTAAACATCTGCATTCTAAAAATATCCATGACCCAGTATTGAAATGTTGCGGTGGCGATTTCGATTCCTCTGTTTTCTCGAAGTTGCTCAGGACATTTCGTCAAAATCTACATCCTCTCCCAGCACAGGCGGGTGCACTGTACTAGGGATTTTTATACAGAAAGTTCCTAATATCACGCAGTAAAAATTTCATCAGATTTTCCTGAGAACTGTTGACCTAAGCCTTGCTTACTGAAAAACAAGGTCCGGACGTCGCATCGAGTGTTTGGCTCAAATTAACTGATTACACATAGCTGATTTGAATGCTCCGTTTTCATTGTCACGAGGTTCTTAGTTTTCCCAACGTTCTGAGAATGATGTATCTGTAAACTGCATTCGGCGTAGATGTGTTCTAGAGAAAAAATGAAACGCCCTTTCCTTGTGTACTGCACGTCGATACAACGTTAATTTGTTATGCAATCTATTGCTCTGGTAATCTCCCTAAACCATACCGACAATTACATTTTCAAAGTTGATCATCACTCAAATTTGATCGCAGTCTTCGCATTCAGATAGACTTTTCAAATACCGGCCGTTGCAAGGGTATGCACTATTGATGAGCTCTAATGAGAGCGAAACTCGAGTCTAGTGCTTCTTTTCGAAAGAGGCTGGCTGGAAAGTCTATCTGAATGCGAACGCTGCGATCAAATGTGAGTGATGGTCAACTTGAAAATAAACCAAATCTCCGACTACTCCTCAATAATTACATTTTTCTTCACGGTGCCCACGCGGTCGCTGCCTCTTCTGGGAGTTCGAAGATATGTCGGTGTAACGTGGTCACGGAAGACTTCTTGGCTACGTCATTGAGACTACGTTCACAGAGCAATGCCTATGAAGCACACATAATAGTCTATCTGAAATGATCAAATGTTTACGGCAAAGATCCAGTTTTTATTCAAGCGACCAGTGACAGCACAAACTTGTCAATGGCGTCATGCATGAGATGGAGAATAAGCTGCCTGCGACAGCTACCTCTGTGGTATTCAGCAGATATTGTTTTTATCTTGAATAGTGCTGTCAGCGCTTGCCTGTACATTCTTTGCTAATTGTTCAATGTTTAATATCACCCCCTACGGAGTTATTGTTGAATGCAAGTGGCTAACTATGGTGCACATCATCCTGTCGATATTATGACTGTATATGTGCATCATGATATCAGTTATTAAAAGTGCAAACCGAGTTGAAACGTGACACGACCGCTTCATACGACTAGTGTTTTCAACGAAATCATCCGATCAACATACTACGCCATACGACTCAAATTCTCTTCCGTACACTTTTTTATTCTGTCTGATTTCGTAAATAATAACGTACTCTTCCACTGATTACATTGCGCAAATTCTATTCGTATGGTTTGTTAACTATAGTTTTTAATGTGATCTTCCAATCACTGAAACATTTGGTTAATTGTGATAGAACTGTGTGTTTGATCCTGATTTGATTTATTGTTATACAGCAGGGTCAGTCGCATATTAAGGTAACCCTATCCATACCATCCGCTGAATGATAAACATTGCGATGAGCAGTCACATTCTACCTGTACAGCTTTCCCTAATTCTCTATTTATTCTGCGTGAATCTACGGCATTTCTGTACTTTCTTAGTGAATCCTTCTTGGCAACTCCCAATCGTGGTTCTGATGAACCGATAGTGTGTATTAACTGGTTGACCTGGTGACGTTTTATTATGTCCCGTTACAATGAGTGTTTGATTTAATGAAATACGCGGTTGCCCCTGAGAAAGATTTAACCCTCAACATGTATATGTCAGACTTTTATTCAAGCTGAACTGAACGGTGGGGGTAATGAGTAGTTATAACTGTACGAAATAATAATGTGGACGTTTATTGTACGCTTTTCTTGAGTTTTCATGTCAACCGAACAGTGAATTTCATGAACAACCAGGTGAGATCAGTGAAAACTGAATGAGAAACTACCTTCTACCTCCAGGGCGACTTTTGAGTCCGTAGTCATTCTCCACGAATCCATGTTGATCTCATATGTCTGTACTTCGCCGCGTGCCTGTTTAGGAGCAGACCAGGACAACCACAGCGCTCTCCTTGACAGCCAGTCCGACTTAATGTCATGTGGTGCCGATGGTGGCCATTGTGCTGAGCACAAGAATCTGGTTTGGCACAAGGATGTGACACATGATGTGGTGTTTGGACACACATGTCCGAACGTCCCGGGGAAAGTGACCTTTGATTCGAATCCAAACAAATGCACCGCTTCCAAAGAAACCGAATAGAAATGAAAAGGTTTCAGATCAAACTCGGCCTCGGCTCTGAAGAGTGATGGTGACTTGTGGTTCATTTGCAGACTATTGAATCGGGAAAATTCTTCAGCCAAGGAAACCATACGTATTTTCGTAGTGTTGGGTGTCAAAAATATGCTTTCATAATCATATAGCTCATGATTTTTGGGGAAAGGATGGTCGGATGTAGGTTTCCAAAGTCCAATCGATCCATAGGACTGGACGGTCAACTGCCAAAGTAAGTTTGAGTGTGATGAAGCGACAATTAGATAACGTGTAACATATGTCGAAAATTCAAAAGTACATGAATTTAAATCCGTTGGGTTTGTAAGCTGAATATATATACTGTTTAAAAAGGTTAAACTGCATTATGAATGCTCCGAAAAGGTAAAACCAGACATCGCTCAAATTATCAACCGCGTCTAAAACAAATCTTGGATGTTCTTCTTTACACAAGACACTTTATCCTGCAGGCTGTAGTCTCTATCAGCGAATGCCACTGAGCATTTGAGTGATTTTTTCATATTGTTTAGAATTTTAACTGAGTGCAAGTGATCACGTTGGCACTGGTAATTTATTCCACTTGAATTTACCTGTCAATGCATAACCTTTTGTACTGGTGTGTTTAATTAGCGTACGTTTGACCTTCATCGGTTAAATTGCGATAATCATTCGGGAACGGTTGCGCTCCACACAAGCAACTTTCGGACGTAGTGATCTGTTGAGAACATCAAAAATATTAACCATCTTAAACTTCCAAATTTTTTCATAGTTATTGACACATAAGTAGTTTTATGTGTAGCAACTGACCAGCTCTCCGAAAACCAGTGTTTACATGGCGAGCGATGTGTATAAAAGCAATTAATAACTTCGAAAAATATTAACTCAAACACACCCGCAGTTAACTTTTGTGCCCTCAGCACCTATAGATGCATCTGAGACTTTCATGAAATAAGCTTTTCCAGTTGTATTCAACTGGGCCCCAAGAATGAGAAGAAGGTTCACGATGGTTTTTTATTTGCGGATATACATCTACTGTTGTATGCACACATTCCGTTTTTTCCCAGGTGTACGCCTGACAGTATTATCATGTATAAAGTGGCCCATGATATCTACTATTGAAGTTGGTTGTTTAAATCAATGAGTTAGCTATCTCTTTACTTAAAAAAGGGAGCGCGTGATACCCGGTATTTACGCTCATCAGTCAATTACGTAAAAAACAGTAAATTTTATGTGTGTTTACTGGCGATCGTGTGGATTTTTTTTAGAGATTCCGGTAGCAACCATAACTTTCAGCTCGTCAGTTCCACATGCATGTTCTCAGATATGCTAACTACACGAGATTTATACTGACTCAATATTAATTTCCCCGGTCGTACAATTAGTTGAATGAACCGGACACCGGATTTTTTTCCAATGGATAATTCGTTAGTTTGATCAGTAAGGTCACTACATTCGTCTCTTTTCGACTGTTGTTTAACATGCTCGAAGATTCCGCATATTTTGTTTTTGGCGCGCTTTAGGACGTCGCGCATGTGACATGTCTACCTAGGTCTTTCGTTCCCTTTAATTGGTTAGTAACTTTGATCGCAGACTTGGCGAAGGCTAGCTAGTTGTTCTCAAATACAACTGGGGATATACGGTTTGTTTCCTAATCGTGTAACATTCATATACTTCGGTGACTGTTGGGATCATCTCTATGTGGTCGTTTAAGAAAGGTAGACCAACTAAATAGTTACGAGATTTCGGGAAATATCGGTGAACTCAGCCTCAAAACAAGAAGGTTGGCTGTGTCATTGCCTTCTGTGCACACGAAACTGGTCGTTTTTTATGATTGGCATTACTCCAACAATTACCTTCAGGTTACAACGAACTAAGAATGTCTAGGAGTACTTGTCAAGGTCATCAGTTCGAACGGTCGTCGAGAAAAAGCTTGATCAACGAGTACATCGAGTTACTTGAGCTATCTGAAGTCCACAGGTCGTATTTTCATCGTGTGGTTCATTGTACCTTAGAAGTAAGTTCAGCAATACAGTGATGCAAGTCCCAATCTGTTCTGCTTACATAGACGTAATTGTAAGTGCACATGGCCTGGTGCGTTGTGTTAGAGGCAAATTGATCAGTTGAGGTATGTATGTTTACTATGGTGAGCCACCTTTTTGATACCTAACAAAGCGCTCAGTTTGCCAGTTAGATAGATGCGTTGCAGTGTCATTATTAACTTGTGGTTAATGTCGTTGATCAACCAGTTATCCCCGAATAGAATTCGTACAAATATATTCTTTTTCACTAAATTACAGCTTGCCACTTTTGATATTATCTTCGTATCGTTAATATTCACGAATTTATCGGGATTGCTGTTGTATCCTAGCGTTCTTTCAATGGCCTCTTCTTCTTCTATTCGACCTGGTGTACATATCTCTCTGGCCCTATGAAATTGGGCCGTTTGTATACAACAAGTATGAACTGGGGGAATAGCAAACATTGCCCGTTCCCGTGAATTTACGATAAGTTGACAGTTGTAACGTTCCGTCTTGACAAAATTGTTAGGGCGTTTAGAACAGTTGTTTGTGGAACTTAAGTTACCGTCGTTGATGTTAGTTTTAGGCCGAAGGTATGACCTTCCACAGGGAGGTTCAACTGAAATGATGCTAGGTTTTCCGCATGTCCCTCACATATATGATGCCCATTAAAACGCTGTACCAACGCCATTCTGTGCGTGTTAACAAAGGTACTTCACGCAGTGCACTCGTCAAGGCTTATTATATGCAAGCGTATTTCATTTGTGAAGAGCTCAGTTTTGTTCTGAAGCGGAGCAACCGAGTATAAATGTGTCGTGACTGAAATGAACAAGTGGAGTTTCATTGGTGGCTTTCGCTGGGAGATGAACCACCAAACAACGCGAAATCAGTCTGGGACCATTCGGCGTTGTTCAGTCATTATTGGTGATGCGATGACTTTGACAGGATCACAAAATCTATCCCCAAACATCAGAATGCAGTTCTGCTAAGAAACAATAAAAATCCATGCTCTACAGGGTATTCTACTCCCGGAACGAAACCGAGTNTGTGAGTGATGGTCAACTTGAAAATATGAAGATTTCCTATGGGTTTCTCAAATACACTTTATGGGTTGCCAGTGATTGTTATAAAATAAGGTAGATTTTAGAAAGTTGCTTCGCAGAAATTGATACACTCCAAATTTTTTCTAGAGTTTATGCGCAAAGGTTTGTTATTTAAGGTATTGGTAAGGTGGCAGACTACCTGTAAAATTTCTACACATAGTCCCTAGTCTTGAGTCGAATCCAGAGACGAAAGTCTACAGGTTCCTTCTTAAGAAGCCTTATCGGTTGCGCAGTCTGTCTGCAGAGAGATTATAAAATGCACTGTTGTATTTTAACATGCTTAAAATGGAGACGATCACTACAGATAGTGTTTACCGGTACTGTTATAAGACAAACATACGTAGGGTGAGATGATGTGCAAGTGGTCTGAGCGCGTAAGACAGAATTCCTCAAGTATGCAGCCAAGACAAATTGATCAATATAAACATTCCTCAAGTGCAGACGGAAGGCTGAAAACTGCCATGACGAATAAATTTGTCAGTAAGCCATACTCTAATCTGAACCAATGTTCTTCACGAGAGCACTCACAGTACACCTCCATCATGAAACATCACCCACTCATTAGTTTAATTATAAAAATAGTCTTTTTGACGATACATCTTAACCCCTTGAGAAAAAATTAAGCAGTAGTTGGTCAGCGCACAAATGAAACTGATTTTCATTCTATTTCAGTGATCATACAAAAATAAAGTATTTGTAAGACAAACTGGTTATACACCTACATACTTATCCAGGGTGCGGTGAATTGCGTCGTCGCTGAATCTGGTCGTAGTACATCATAGCACAGAGTAACAAGCAAATTAAACTTCGATGAACAAATAAGTATAAGAAATAATGGAACTTGAGTGAGAAAATATGAAGCAACAAGCTGAGGGATAAAAACCATCCCTCGACCACAGTACGCCGACCCGGGTGAAGATGTTTTTGGAGAAAGTGAAGTAGACGGCAGCCACCAAACTTTCTTGGAAAAGTGGCGATATTCCACTGTCTTTCACAAAGTGAATACACGATCAGCACTTCCGTGACTAGGAATGAACCCACCGGCTATTCTTACGTTCTTCTCCCCGCGTATTTCATAAACCTGCCGTAACATAACATCTTGTGCAAGATTCTTTGGCAATCACGCATAAATTGATTAACAAGCAGCAGTTAGAAGACATTTCTCTCGTCTCAAGTTTGAAACACAGATATCCAGTTAGTTGAGAGTACGCTCGAAACTATTCTGCTTCAGGAATAAGATCTAAATTGTGCTTCAATAGTTTGATCTTCACAACCGGTTGGGATTCAAATTAAGGACCTTCGGAACCTTTGTAACTAATCTTACAATATCAGTCACCTATAAACCACTAGATATAAGGGAATTCAATTTATCCGCAAGCTTTAATATAGAGCAATCAGATGTAGATCCGGGTCAAACTTTTCAATTATATTCTCATCGTCTCCTTTTGACATCCAGTGGAAAAATGAATCCTGGGAATACAAATCCGGCTGTCCGTTATATAAGGGTCTTCTCTGTTTATCTGAGTTGCTTCCATAGGTGAACCTAAGTCTTCATTCAGTTTGTTCAACCGTTTGGGCCACAGGTTGCCGTAGTCAACGCCACTTTTTGAGTTAGGAAGATCGGTGAAAGTCTTTGTACAGGCTCTGACGAACCCAGTGTAAATAAAATTCTCCCACATGTGCAGCGAAAATTTAGAGACGACATCATCAGACGGAACTCCAAGGATTTCTTCATAGTTTGTGTGGATCTTCCGAACTGTTAATAACAAGGTAGTTCGCTTGTCATTGTCGTCTGGTTTGTGCTACTTGTACCCCCAGGCGTTCACTTTCTGACCGAAGATTTTGTGTCTGTTTCTAGACACTGGTCCAGAAAAGCAAAAACACCGGCGTGGTCCCAATCAAGGACAGTTTTTGCTGGAGTGACGTCACTTGTGGTTCACGGCTATATGATTAGTTTGTGTCCGTGATTGAGTTGCACTTGGTGCTTGTCATGAAATGTGATTCGTTGTTTTGAATTGTGTCGGATGTGTACATTTCTAACAGCACCATCAGTGCATTGCTTTCGAAAAGTAAACATAAAGCACAACTGCTGCTCAGTATTAAGGCAGCAGAGCTGTAATTTCATATCACCAGCAAGCAGAAGGATTTCTAAGTAGCAAGTTTGTTCCAAGAGGTTGAGCAAACCTTAGAAAAAAGCGTTCCCGATAGCGTATGAACCACTGTCCGTCAGAGCTTACGTAGATAGGCCAAATGAACGATTGCTACGAAGACACTTATAAGGCGAATTCATCGCCATGAAACAAAGCAAGTCTCGGCCTATCTATGAACTTCATCCCTGTTTCGCCTTTGCTTGACTGTGAAACCTAAGTGAGTCTGAAACATTGGTTCCTATCGACAAATTTAAAAAACGTCAATAGTAGCTAGTAAGATAACTTGCGCAGTGACATTACGATCGCCTCTCATCGGTTACTTTTGTGAAATTAACATACACTCTATATAGTTGGGGTGCAAGTAGCTAGGCGAAATCAATCGAGAAATATTTGAAATAATCATTCAGGTGACCAAAGCAGAAGCAGCAAAAAGCAACTGATTGATAATTCTGATGCAATAAAAAGGTGTTAAAAGATACATACATATTGAGTGGTAAAGGTCAGATATGGTTAGAGAAAATCTACAGAAAAAATAAACAAGAGCTGAAATACTGTACAAAAAGTACCAGTTGCATTCTTACCAACATAGTGAAAGGCTAGTCACCAACTGTTTCTTGGCACATAAAGAGGGATTTAGCCGATGTATTGTGACAGCTTATGCAATATTGAGAGCCTGCTTTAGTTTGGGTCTAAATAATACTCTGAAAGCGATATATATGCAACAACAACAACAACAACAACACCAACAAAACAGCTGATCAACAGCTGACCCCATACTCTCACTCGTTGTTTCGAGTTTTACGCAACGCTTTAAACATGGAATAGGTCAACCACATTTCTGAATATTCCGTGTAACCGCCATGCTTACTGCCTGTTCTAAACAAAACCCAAAAAGAAGCGCCATCAGTCAGGTTGAAGTTGAGGATCCTACCGTAAAAGTACCATCCGGTTAACGTTCAGACACAATTTGAATGTCTACATGACCAGCTCAGGTTGTTAGAGGCCACTTCAAATGACGCTGTTGCTTGGTTTAAATCTAGGTTAGTTGATCTCGCCCATCAATACCAACGAACACCTATCAGCCAGCAATGCCTGCTAAGTAAAGAACACTTTAATCGACTGAAAGAACTTAGCAAAAAGGCAGAACTGATTATTTTCCTACCGGATAAGGGGTCTGGAGTAGTCCAGTTGAATCGTGCAGACTATATCAACAAGATGCAGTCTATTCTGTCAGATACGTCAAAGTTCGTTATCGACGAAGATCAAGCAGATACGGTGCAGAATGCTGAACGTCAGATCAACCGTGCGCTTAAAAACCTACATCACAAAGGATTGATCGACCAAACTAATCTTAAAAAGCTGTCTCCCAAAGGCAGTCTGACCCCAAGCATATATGGTCTTCCTAAAACACAAACCTGGAGTGCCTTTACGACCAATATTATTTATGACTGGTTCACCATACCACCGGCTTGCCCAGTGGCTAGTCAGTCTGATTGAACCCGTTAGATCCCAATTGGCTGTGCACAGCCTAAAGGACACCTTTGAATTTGTGGAACTGATCTCCAACCTCAATGTCGAACACCAGATAATGACTTCTTTTGATGTTCAGTCGCTATTTACAAATGTTCCACCTGACGAGGTTATCAATATTGTTTGCAGTTACGCTACTGAACATAAGTTGGCGCTCGGTATTCCCATCGATGAGCTCTCGAAGCTGCTGGAAATGTGTACATCCAATTTGTGTTCAACGGCACCCACTATAGAAAAATAGATGGAGTTGCAATGGGTAGTTCATTAGGACCCGTGTTAGCAGAAATATTCATGGGTCACTTAGAACATTCTGTGTCCACTGAAATTCGGAACACGTTGTTTTATAAACGGTACGTAGACGATATTTTCGCTGTATTCGACGGCCACTGGCAAGTAACAGACTTTCATGAGCTGCTAAACAGTTTGCATATCAAACTAACTTTTACCCTTTAATTTGAACAAAATGAGAGAATGCCATTCGTAGACGTTCTGTTGACAAGACGCGAGGATAGTTCACTTTCCAGAGGTGTCCACCGCAAGTCCACGTGGACAGGGCAATATCTACAATTTAAGAGCTTCACACAAATTGCTCGAAATCGTGACTTCGTTAGGACTTTGTTTCACTGAGTTGGACTTTGTGTGACGGAGGATGAGTTAGAAGATGAACGGATGTTACTGCACGAGACTCTTATAGAAAATGGTTAACCCAAAAGGTTTATTGAAAAGTACTCCACTCCACAATAAACGCGGGTTACACCCATTACTGTTCATTGCAAGCCTGCCTACCTTACTCTTCCGTTTAAAGGTGATAATGTTTCAGCCCTGATTAAACGCCGTTTAGATGCAGCACTCAAACGCACATACAACGCCGCCCGACTGGTCTACGTGGATGAAACTATCCGTGTTCCAACTTTTTCGCCCTTTTCGCCCTATCCAATATTGTGTGCACGTTTGATTGTGTCTGCGGAAGCAGATACGTCGACAGAATCAGGCTGAACCTCGGCACACGTATCAACGAACATATACCTCAATGGCTTTTAAATTCAGGGGTCGGTTGTGCTGTCAGTGCCATTACAAAACCACGAGCCGCTTTCAGAATGTTCTTTAGACCCAAACTAAAGCAGGCTCTCAATATTGCAGAGGCTATCGCAATACATCGACTGAATCCCTCTTCATGCGCTCAGAAACAGTTGGTGACTAATCTTTCACTTTGTTGGTTAGCATGCAACTGGAATCTTTTGTACATTATTTCAGCTCTTGTTTGTTTTTTTTCTGTAGATTTTCCAGCCATATCTGACCCGCCCCACTCAATATGTACATATCTTTAACCATCTCTTTCTTTTCGGACTCCTATTAACCTCTGATTGACAACAATCGTATTTTATTGCATCAAATTACCAACCAGTTGCATCTTGCCGCTTTCGCTCTGGTCACCTGAATGACTGTTTCAAACATGGCCTGATTGATTTCGTCTAGCTACTTGCACCCTTACAATGCATAATGCATGTTAATTTCGCAAAAGTAATAAGAATAGGAAGCTGGAGGAGGAAAGGGGCACCACATAACTGAATCTGTCTATCAGTAAAGAGGTGAATTCCAGTTCGTCTAAGTCACAAAGAAGGTATTCGTACAGTATACTTCAATACCACCAGAGTCCATAGGTGAGTTTTATGGTAAAATTCTGTGCAACTGTCATGGATAACATTTAGTGCAAACTACCAGAAGCGCTCTCGTCTTTTGTGACCGTAAAACTACGTTTGGACCACGAGGTTTTGTATCGTGCAAAGTCTTTTAGAAGTTTCGTGAAAACACAAAACAACGAACACACACGCGCGTTTATGTGACTGACTTGCACCTGGACACCTTGGATATTGCATCCTGAGTCGCCTTGATTAGACTTCCCCCGTAGTCCATACACACGGTCTTGGTAGTCGCTTTCGGCTTCTTGTCTTCCTGCTTTCGAAATCTGTTTCTTAATTCCTGGGTGTACTACTTACAAACGAAGGTATATTTTGTACAACATTCCGACGTGTTGCTTTCAGTGCATTTTCTTCAGGGCAGCACGACTGAATGATTAAAGCCAGTTCTGAGTGGTATGTTGGTGACCACATCTTTGACTTATCACTGAACAAGTGAAAAATACTAGGCTGCCTTGACATTCCGAATATATGTGTAAACTATTAATGCTTATCTAAAAGATTCGTTGCGAACATTTGCGCTGCAACGTTCAAGCAAGGTGTGCGTGTAATTCGAAATGCCCGTAGCCCAATTTATCTACAGAAGTTCTGTCACATCACAAAGGGAAACCTGGAATATAACCGCCGGAGAATGCGCAGTTTACAGTCTGCAAACATCCACAGAACATTCACGCAGTTCTATTTTAAAGGGCTTAAGATCGCTCTTTTTATATATCCGACTGCTATCTCATTTTTTCCCCTGTGCAGCTTACGAAAAATAGATCTCCAAATAAAAACTCCAATGTTGGTGACGACTACATGGAAGTATTTAACGGAGAAAAACGTCGCTGTCACTTTGAGGTCATGTACGCAATATTGGTGCCCGTTTGTTGATCAGCAGGACTTTACTGATTACTGGTAAATTGGGGCCCACTTCAAGTAGCGAAACAGTAGAGGAATCAATCCCGGTCGAAATTAAAGTTGTTTGCCGGAATATTCATCAAAACTGCCGACCTTAATTTTTCTGTTCGTTACTCCCTTGAGTTGCATTTTCGTCTTATTAGATGTAGTACTTAAACATGGCTTTCTAAGCACACAACCAATTAGTAATACCAACACGCTGCAGTCTAGTGACTCATGTTACCATGTATGGTTAACAATCTTTTAAAGCGTTTAACCGCATCCACCATGTGTTTAGGAACAGCCTAACATTATTTCTGGCTATTCAGACTGCATTGATTCAGAGAGAACAACGTGCGTCGTGCGCCGTTTTCAAGTGAACCAGTAAACGATATTCCTGCGGAGTTAATGAATTCTGGAGGACCTATACTTAAGCACTAGAATTACACGATATTAAAACACACAGATGATACTATCTTTCTCGCTGCGACGTCGGTCAAAAGAATACATAAAAACAATGCCTTGACTTGGTTGGAGATTTCCAGCGACAAGTCAGCCGGTCTGCCAGCTTCTTCAAAACACTGAATTAACACGATAGCTTAGTTACATCATGAAGTAATAGGGATAGTTTGCGAAGGTAATTTAATTACGAGTGGATTGGGCCAATTTCTATTCTAACGTGATTAAACCTCAATGCCACAAGAAGAGCACACAAAAACATCATTGTGAACAAAAATCCAGAGAACATATTTATACATCCCAAAGCAACGCATGCCACTTGTGAGCGGAACGGAATTAGCGGCAGTTCGAAAATGAAACGAACCCTGTATGAATCTATAGAATTTACGGTTTATGTTTGGCACTAAATTCACAATAAGGAAGGAATGACACCCCTCTGTTTTCAAGGGCGGGCGAGGACGAATCGGGGGCAAGTAATATCGATTGGCTACACCCAAACAAACTTACACCTGTAAAACAGGCATGATATTCATCAGCGTTATGTCCCCTCCCACTCTAGATTCATGTCTATCTAACTCACGGATGTTAAAGTTAATGTGTAGGATCTTTCTTTGAATTTGCGATGTATGTTGTGAAATAAGAAACGATTGCCTATGAACAACAAACCGAACAAAACTTTCAAACTGTCACTGATATCTAAGAATTCACTCAACACTCACCAATAAAACCCCACAGACAGTTTGATCCGATGATTAGGATTACGCGTTCAGTATTTGAAACCTGAATGACAAATGTACCACACTCTATTCGGCGGAGTTTACGTGCAATTAGCACTTATTCCCACCAAACACATTAACCAACTTTGTGATTGTTTATATATGGATTAAAGTTTGCACCGCAAAATGTGAGTGACTGACAACTTTTCGTGTTGCTTTCACATCTCTCCTTAGTCATCAGTTTCTGATTCCTAGTAGACTACCCGGTAAGGCACAGAAAACTTACTTTCAACGTTTGAAGATTTTGTGCTGTTTGTTGGAATGTGCTTGAGGTCAACTGAGGAGGTATTGTTTCGGAACAGCTTGTGAACACTTGGTCTAGTCTATTAGGGATGCCTTACTTCTGACACAGAAGCGTCTCCAGAACAGACAAGTTAAACGTGAGCAGCCAAACAAGGCAAACAGCAATGAGCCATGATTCAGGTGTATGCGTAGAGGGGGCACATCCTGGAATAAAACGGTCAATTAAGGCAGACCTGGGATTTTGTTTGTCACAAACTCACAATTCAAACACGGTGTTCGGTCAGCCCACTTCAACACATCGGATACTAGTTTACACTTCCACTTGAGGTCATCGATGAAGTTTCTTGTTGTCCGTATGAAAACTCCTGCGCCTGTCATTGTGATTCCCGAGCGAACATGTTGTACCACATTTCAATAACTTAGTAATATACACAACCAAAGCTTAGCGTCTACAGGTCCGCTGGCAATCGCATATGAACAACGCTCATCATACCCTTGTTCGCTTTAGCATATTACTTGTAACAGCCGACGTCAGTGAGCATTGTACTAAGCCGTTGTATATTAAACCTGACAAAACTAAAATTAAGTATTACTAGGCAACCTGAGCGCAAACGGGTAATAGTATCACAAAACCTGGGTCTTCTTTCCTTATTGTGTGAATACTAGTGCAGTACATATCGGTTGCTAACGCACGGAATGATTTTCATTTCAATTCACTGACGACCGAATAGGGAATCGTGATTCGAGAAGATACACGAACAGATGTTTGAAAGCGCCCGGCTGTTTGTGGTTGGGGGCTAAAGCGACACTGATCATGAGATGGATATGACTGAAAGATAAGTACATAATGACAACTCAGTCACTTTTTTATTTAAGGCTGGACTTTTTCTAATCCATGCACGCTGCAGAGCGGCAAGCCAATGGGGGAAGTTCCGGACTATTGTCTATTTTCTCCAAAAGGAAATCGTAAATCTTTCATCAAATTCGAAATTAGCCACTTACTCGAAAGCCCAGAAGAGTGTGGCTCCTGTTCTGTTTCCAAGAACAGGAGATTTCAATGAATTCTGTACTACTGGAACATTGAAACCCGTCGAAGAAGGGTCCCGCGTAGTAAATACTGTCTTCAGTTAGCGTTTCCATGTGTTTGCGCGCCAGCTTTTCGATTTTCCTCCCTTGAACCAAACACCCACCACCACTATGAACCAGTATGGGAGGTGTTTTCGGTCCGATCCCGCCAGAACTCCATGCGGCCAAGCTAATTTCGTAATAGGTGTATGGAGTAAGTGGGGGCAAATATGCTCCCATAGTCCGGTTTTCTAACACTGCTTTGATTAATATTGTCTGATCCAGAGACTTTTCAGTTTCACCCCAGCGGCGATAGAAAATCTGATAAAAATGTGGTTCTCCATTCCACTCCTGGTCTAAAATAGGCTGTAAAACAATAGAGTAGTATATTGTTCTTATAAATGAAGTTTCTGTGCTCTGTTGTTGTTCTAAACGATGACTGAACAGGACGGTGCACTATACCAGTAGCTGCTCCAACATGAGCAAAACTAATGAAATTTATGTACATGCTTAACTTCAACTATCAGCTAATTCACTGAGTACACTCATAAAAGCGAACATAAACAAGTCGCTTTAGTAAGGAATGTTTTATAAAGCGCAAAATTATTACGTTGTAGAGAAAAAACGTTTAGTTATCCAAGGTCAGCTGTGTGAAACGTTTCAACCCGTAGCATACTCTGCAGATTTATAGCCAATGCACAAAAGCAGATGTGGTCGCTATCAGAAAAGCCCGTAAACCAGTAACATAAAAACAAAAGGGTATATCTGGCTGTTAAAATTAGGCAAGTTCACAATGTATCACAAACAATTGGTTGGGGATTTCATCCTTGCCCATCAAGTCCTACACACGTTGGTTCGTTAACCAGCATAACTAATGCCTCAGTTCGAAACTAAAGTAACAACCTTTCATGTTACTATGTATGTGCAGAGGGTTTGCATTTCTGAGTTGCACACTATGTAATGCAAGATGCTGATATTGATTGAAAACCGTAGAAACTTACTCATGGAGTACATAGTCATTAGTGGTTTCAAGTTAGATGTTCTCTCAGCATAATCTCAACACAAGTCGGCGGCTAGTTATCACAATACTCTTGTTGGTTTATTCTATTGTTTGATGTAGTCGAGTCCGGTCTGTAGTTGTTTAATTCATATCCACAATTTGTTTACACCTCTGAGCCTTTTCTTCACTTGCAAATATGTAATCGTCTGTTGCTTCACATAGATGAGAACCTAAGGACATTCCATCGGTGTAAGGAACGTACGCCAAATTTGGCATTTTGATCGTAATCTAAGTTTTGTGTTGGACTCATAACTAACTACCGTAGCCATCAAACTGAGCTGCCGACCGCGTCACTTTTCATATCAATCGGTTTGAATTTAAGTTTCTAATGACCAGATCACAGTAACGTGTGATCTCAAGGGTTCTGTAGGTCGCTGAACTTAGAATTTAGATTCTAGCAGATCAGTTTCTTACTGAATTAGCTTACGGAGACATGAAGTTTTAAGCTTACGGATTTGAGTATCAGGGTTTGTCATATTCGATGGAAATCAAGAGCAGTCCTCTACTCAGACAATACGTTCTCAACTCCATCCCTAAGGTGGCGCTATCTTCGACCTTGCAAGCCTTTGTAAAATCGTTCATTTTCTCTGGATAGAGAAGAGTTATGGGATCTAGAAAGCTTGATGTAACAACGTGCGTGCTGCGTTGTGCATCCTGACTGAGGGGGGGACCACATTTGCCGAGCAAACATGAGTTACTCAGATTTAGTAGATTTTTGGTTAAAAAACTGTTTAGGAAACGTGTAATTGTTCCCTCCGTTCACAGTATGAACTCAAAAATGTCTTGGTGTATAATCGCTGGATTCTAAAATCTATTTTTCATGGAATTGCAAAATAAGCAGGCTTGTATGTAACATTGACTGAACCACTTGAAGTGTTTAACGGCGAAAACTCCGTTGGTACGTTAGTCCCTAATAAACTGGAGACATTCATCAACTTTGCACAAGCGAAGCATAACCGTAATTACTAGTTAACTATCACTGTTTCATTTCCAGTCCTTTTCAGAGTATGCTTCACGGACAACCACTTAGTTATCCGGGAAGTTACATTTTCAAAGCTTATTCATAAGGCCTAACACAATGGTGGTCTCATATCTCAAATGAATTATTCAAACCTGTTTCCAGCCTGAGATCCATCAAGTCCATTGGGAGGGCTCCATGGAAACAGTGAAGCAATTACCACAATGAGTTAGCTATTGTACAGTACCATGTAAGTGACCATGAGCTCACTGTACGCAGCTCAGTCTTCATTTTAGTAGGAGGCGAATTTTTTCGTATTGAATTTCCATGAACCACATCCGCTTTTTGAGCTTTCTGTTTAGCATTAGCGAGCTTTGCTTTCTCAAGGATAGCTTGTTAAGGATGTAACGGTTCATTAGTTGCTTGTTTTGCCAAGGGCACATGCTGTTTCAAAGTTTACTCTCTGGAACACATTAGTAGCGCCATCAGTTGATTGATTTAATCGTAAATGTTAAGCACATGCATCCAGGACCCTTTCAGTATAATCTGAAACGTCTGGCCATTAATAACGCTTTATGGATTTAGGCTTCTGTGTGCTACGAAGGACAATTAATTTTTTTAATAGAATCTATCAAGGTAGCTGTTCACACTTCAGATCACTCCATTTATTACCCATTCTATCAACATAACATTCTAGCATCTAACAATATTTGCCTCCTTGCCACGTGAATAAGTTCTATTATTTACTCCTTGGACTGTTTTTTAAGATTGCCTAACGCTCCGACTCCGGAAAGCAACCATAATATGCGATAGTTGATTGATTTTGCTACGGCGCCTTCTGACAGACAACGCAAGTTAATGAATTGTAAGGAAGTCTTTTGAACCGTAAGCGTTTTAAACATTGGTAACAACTTGGACAATTAGTCTAGGCTTTTGTCTGCAGTTGATTACCGCCACTGACTGGCTTTCTAATCTTAAATAACAACTTACCTAGGTATAGAAATTTCATCCGTAAAATCGTTACCGTATTAATTTTGTCTTAGCGTGTAAAAAACCACCGCAATCAAGCAATGTCAATAATATTTGTTGTGTATTCCAGAATATAGCACTTACCTTCCACTCGACCATAATTGTGTGACAAACTTCGTGTGTATCAACCGAGTTAACTGCAGTCTCTCCTAATAATAACTTGTCCAGCTTCATGTGGACAAGTTTTGTGCGGACATGAGTTGGGGCTTGACAGGGTGCGGATGGCCGTGTAGACAGGATTGCTGATGGTTCGCTAAATGGACTCTGACCGTGATCGGACTGTGCGGCGATTCTGAAAATATAGGCCGCGTATGCAGCCAGTCTGTTGATAGTTTGAAAAGATGAAACATTAGTAATTTCTTATTGTAAAATCTTCAGCATTGTTTTATCAGCTTACCAACAAGCTTTGTTGGCCACGAACGCGACGAGGCAGATGGAACTCGGAAATGAGTTTCACTAGTAGAACATATAAAAATAAGTTCCCAGTCTTTGAGCCATCAGTTGTTTGTTAATATCTGGTTTAATGAGTTTTATACTAACTGGACACTGCCAAGATGGCCACTTGGCTGTTGTAACCGAGATTAAACAACTGACCGCACAAGTAATGGTTGATAGACCCACCATAATAACGTAAAACGAGTGCAGAAACGTCTATAACTTTATTGATATTTTCGTTATTGGTAAACCAAGATGATAGAACTGAAAAATATCCCTTGATGAGTAAGTACAGTTTAAAGCGTGAACGCATTGTAGACGCACCTACCGTTTGCACGTATAGAGTGCAGGTTAACAGAGCATAATTAGTACTTTTGGATAGAAAACGTTTTGTTTCTTCGTAGTAAATTTTGTTCCGGCACAGTTGGGTGTGTCTATAACTCATTTTAAATATTCTGGGTATAATATTTGATTTTGATTTAGGGAGTTAGGCAGCTCATATCCAGAAAGAAGTGCTATCATCTGAAATTTCAACTACCTTGTCAAATTTGATGATGGTTAGGAAAATGAGCACCACACCACAAAAGCATAACCTTTAATATAAAGAGAGAGAAATTCGTTCACATATAACTTGTAAAATGATAGAAGACACCAGAACCGAATAAACCTTATGTGGAAAAACGCACTTTATTCTTCGCAGCATGAAGCAACAGAAATCAACCATAAGTCATTCACCCCTTGACTCAACAATGTAGCTTGTACCCTTCAGTTCTTTAGTCCAGATAATAGCCATGAAAATTGAGAATACAGGATAAACATCGGGAAAAAGTGTGCTCAGTTTCATATTATGGGGATATAAGAGTGGTATACCCAAAAATACCGTACGAACTAGTCTTCATTTCATGGATGTTGAACGTACAGCTTCAAATGAACCAGAGACATACGGCTGACACAGCCAGTAAACGAGCCGGTGAACGGAATTGCGCACATCGTGTAACCTTTGTAGCATCGATGTAGTAATCTACTGTCTGCAAAAATGTCTTAACAGATCTCTTACAGACTAGTCGACCTTTCATACCAGAAGGTGAGACACACCTCGTTTCGATATTATCCAGCTGTTTTATCTCAAGGATGGTCGGTAGTTTTCTTATTTCTCCGACAACAACCACAAGTGGTGGTGTCCTCGATACACTCACTTATATGCCTTCAACAACAAGTTCGACCGGCGACAATGTATTGTGCAAGTAAGAATTAGAACGTGATGTAAATACAGTCTAATTTATCCTAAGCAATACTTGTTTCTACTTAAGTCTGTATGACTTTACGTTTTTTCCAATACAGTTAGGTTGGGCACTCATTTACGAAATACCACTTAGACGTTTGACGCAGGTTGTTAAAATTCTTGTGTGTTGCTCGAAACGCTGTAATGCAGTTGATTATAAAAACTAACATTAAAATGGGTCTTTAGAATAACTATAAGCGTTAGGCATCCGAGATTGTTACCTATACGTGTTAGCAGTGGTTACTGGCCAATCAACATATATGCGGTTGTGCATACAGTCTATCAAATGTGGCTAATTTCACCGGTCCGTGTGTTTGCTGTATTTGTTATTTATCCAGTTAAGCTTAATAAACGGCAGTGTCTGAACCGAAAGTGATTACAACTCCACCATCACCAGCATCTAAATTCTGAACAGAGCACAAAATAGGAGGTATCATGCCACTAAATTGACAAATTAACCGGAAATTTTTCGGGGTGACTGATTTATCGTTTGTTGGGCTGTGCCAGGTTAAGTGGAAAATGTTTTCTGCTGGCTACGTTAAACTATGAGCTCACAAAACACAGTAAGCAACTGACGGTTTATGACAATCCTAGCACCTATGACTGAAGACTTGGCTGCAGTTTGCAAGGAGCGTGTTTGCTTATTTATCTGTCTTCTTGACGAAAAATCCCGGGACGGAATATCTGATTAAACAACAAGACGGATGAATGATTGTCGATTAATCTGAACGTCAACGACGTCAAAAATCATTTAGGCAAAAGTCACCAGGCGCACAGCGTTGTGTGACTAATGTGTGCGTGTCATCTTGGTGATCTGCAGCTAGTCATGGGTATTGTTTCCGGTTAGCTGACTGTGTACGTTTCTGTGCGTCGGATATGCAGTGCATAGCTGATCATGTTCGAAAACAAACAAATCAGCGTTTCGTTGTTGATACTTCCCTTCAACACCTGAGCGGTTGAATTACAGTGGGAACAGATTAGCCAAGCCATACAGACAGACCTGAAAAATGGGTACCACATTTGACATTTGGTCGCAACTATCTTTGTTAATGCTTGTTCTATTCTGTCCCCGTTGACAGGTTATAAACTAGTCCGTGTATATTTACACAAGGTAACATAAATAGTGGATTTCTCGCGTCCGCGATGACAAGCCCTACTTGCACAGTTTTTGGTGGTGTTGTGGGTATTCCGCAGACTATTCCACAGACTAACAGCAAGAAATACGTTGTTTGTAAGGAGTGACGAGTACATACAAAATGGTATGACCATCTTGCAAAACCGATCTTCTGATCTCGCTACTCAAAGAAATATTTAGTTTGAAAGAATGCGGTCAATGTTACCAAGATGCCGTATACAGCCTACTGGAGTCAGGTACCACCGAGACAGAAAAGATTAGGTGCGTTAACTAGACTAAGAATAATTCAGCATGCTTCGAACTGTTTAAAAAATGGCTCTTCTTAACCGAGCAGTATTCAAGAAGCCAAAGAAAAAAAACTTTTTATTAAATTGGTCGAAGTTGGAACGTTCCGAATGTCCCTCTGATGAACACTTGTATCCCTCTAAAAGCATCTCTGAAGAAAGTAACAGTTATTGCGAAAAATGTGGGCAGTAAAAGTAAAGAAAGTAAATTAGGCCGAACGTTTTCATAATCATGAAGCAAAAATTATACCTGATATAATCCGACACATTCCTAACTAATTTTTTTGAGACAACTAATGAATGCTTATTTCATGTATGAACAAGCTAGCTCACACTTTTTATAATTCTCGTTGATCAGAATAGATGTTAATGCTTCAGGGGAGGGTGTCATGTGAACTAATTTCTGTGTTGAAGCTCAGATCGATGTGTAGCTTTATGTTGCTTCTTGTGACCGATGGAGTTAAGAGCGACTGTATTAGAAAGTCTTTTTCTCAGTCTCACCGAGTTTGACTTTTCAGATGCTTCTGAAGGTCACTACTTATTCTTTTCAACTAATATAAATGACGTATCAAGCTCAGAAAGTTGTTTTCTTGCTGCCAATAATGAGCAAGGTAAATGGAGATCTAAGTAGCATTACAATGTTCCTTCACTTAGTATCACATGATACTCGAGTTTCAAACTAGGACACACTGGCACAGGCCCTTCGTGTCTATGACCTCACAAGCTATCCCTATTTTCTCATGTTGAAGAAAGTTTACTGTTGTGTTTGCTTCATAGCAAACACAAGAAGATTGTGGGTTCAACACATCTAACTGTCTTCGGAGAGGCTGGGATAGCTGAAAACAGCCTTGTTTCGACTATCTCTGATACGTGTCGGTTAACTCCATTTGCAATATTTCATCTTCATCCACGTTCCAAATCAGGCCGCCTATCTTTAGCTGCAAGTTATGGCGTTATGTATTCACAAGCTGGGTTAACAAAAGCTTCAAAACATGTAAACCAGAGATCAACACGTCAAGAATTGTCGTGTCCATTCAGCAAAAATGCTCTGGGAACAAAGCCTACTGTAAAGGTGTTATAACACGATATTCAGTAACCGAATACCTCAAGCTGAACATCGCAAAGTATTACGGGCAGGTGATCATCTGAGATCGATTAAAAAGCAGGGTATGATAGTCAGTATGTATGTTGATGAAATCCAGTGTTGAGGTGCGGCAGCAGCGTAATGCAGTCAAATATACCTAGGGTACCATTATCAATCGGTCTTATACCGCTACCACTATAGCCCTATTAAAATTTAACCCTCTCCCGGATACTGGCGTTAGATGACGACTGGGGTATAACTCATTCAGACACAGGTTATAATCCGCTACGTTGTGCTCAGTGTTGCTTAGACATAAAACTACGTCAAAAGCCACCTAATGGAAAGTCCGGTTTTCATGGCTAACTCCATGGTAACTGGTACTATGAGGAGTCTAGGTTATAAGTTTAAGTATACGTGGAGATCTTACTCACAGTAACGGTTATTTGATAAGCCACTGTCAATATTTTCGTACATAAACCCACTCGGTTTTTGAAGTGTTGAGGGACAGCAGTAGAGCAATTGTTGTTGATCTGATGTTTTGGAACATGGGATATTTCAAAGGGGTTATTAAATTGTCGCGGTTATTAATACTGTCATTATTATTATCTTCAATGGGAGAACTTCTCACTGCTTATGTAGGTGTTTTTGTTCAGTGACGGCTGGTTTTCCGCTTATCTTTTGACGTTTAATCTTGTTTTCACTGAAATAACATGATTTTTGTTAACCTATCTTTAATTGTGGGGGGGGGGGTTGAAAATTTGGATAGCAATATCTGTGTTTATATAATTGCAGTTCATCACCAGCCCATCACAACGATCTATCATTAGACTCAATGTGTCTCCAAGTTCAATTAATACAACAGTGACTATGTTATTGCCTTTGCGAAACTGAAGTTATTCTGTGTTCTCAAGCGAAATCCTGGAAGCCAGTGAACACGATCCAACGTTGGAAAATGCATGAAGAAACTTGCGTCTGAACAAACGAAGCCTAGCGCAAGTTAGAAAGTGTATCTCACTCGAATAACCACTCGAACGGGCTGCCTACAAGAAACGGTAATACCATTTGCTACCCATGTTTCAGAGGGGTTAGTGACTTTCAAAACTAACGTACCAACACGTTTCATCACCAAGCGAGGTGACATCATCAGTGCGTGAGTGTTTCGGCGTATAATTTGCAACCTAAATGCCAAGCTCGGCGAACATATCAATACCAAAACCATCAACCCGAGATATAAACAACACCACCACTATTCTCAACCACCAGAAAGGTACCATCACGACCGTAAACTATTGGATTAGTTGATAAATGATGAGTAACTGTTTTTTCAGTCCCGGGTCAACTTCCTTTTTGGTGCGCTACTGCACACTATCCATTTTCCCTGGGGTGTGGGTATACTTGCGTCATATTTCATCCAAACTAATTTTTAATGCTGTCAATAAACATCGGCATCCAGGTACATTGAACGTATGGCAATTTGAACAAGTAATAGTTAAGAATGTTGGTCGTAAGATGATAACGAAATATGCAAACTCACCCAAAAACTTTTAACCTTTCCCTATCAATTAGAGTCAACGCGTAGAAGGAAAAATCAATGATATACACATGCGATCTGCAACAGTAGCGCAGGACATATGTATGGCCGATGTAAGCGTAATTTAAAGCCTGGTTCAGCGGCTGTTACCGAGTAGCTCAGGATGTCAGTTGACTTATAAGTGCGTGAAGTAGACCTGTAGCCGAAAATAAGGTGAGAGTGGATACACACACAGGCTGCTTACTTAAGCTAAACCTAGGTTGGTCACACAATTCTTTGCTCATTCTCACTATTAATGATCTGATTAAGCAACTGTTGATTATTGATTAGGTGGAGTAATTAAAACAGTAACAGATTTTCAAGAAGTATCACCTGATGTGAAGGTTGAATCAGCAATCAGCCCATGAGGAAGTCTACAACTCAGAATACTTAAGTATCGAATGCGTGAAACAGAATGGTAGTATAAACATCCACTAATGCTCGGAAGGTTACACTTCATTAAATCGTTGGGGATACCAATTCCCTGCGGATAATGATGTGGTAAACAGGTAGACTCTAATAGGAATGTTTTCCGACCGAATGAGTTTTTGTTGAATGCGAAGAACACTTGGTGAGATTCGTTAATACAAGTTCACTTTAATAGTTCACCTTTCGTAATTCACCCACTCAGCGACACACATAAAGAGCTAATGTGTGTTATTGTAGATTTGCCAGTTAAATGTATTTTATGAAAAAACATGTACTCAGTGAATAACCATCGACTCAACGTGATTGTTTTGATGACCAGGTTAACTGTTCAGTAGTTTCCATTTTATTATTTGCAGCTCACAGAGACAGGTTTTACTTCTGAACTAAAAAGCCAAACAAACAACTAACCATTGTTGTGTAGTTTTGAGATATACGTAGATAATCATCATATATATGTCCACACGATACAGCTCAAAATTAGCAAATGTGTGTAGGCTCCACGAACCGATACTTCGAGTTTGACCTAAAAAAGCGCTCGAGAAGTAAGGATTTTCACTGTTATTGTGAAATACCTTTAGACACCGACGGTTTAAGTTATCGATTTCCAAACAATTCACTCAGCTGGTCGACATTTCAACACACGACACAATTTCTAGTGGGTTCATTCTGCTGAACATATACCAAAATATATCGATCTATCTGAATGCGGAAGACAAACTGGTAAATCCAGGTTCCACCACAACAGGTTACACGGGACAGTATACACACAGAAAGTAAGACATGAAATATTTTAAGATTGTTTGTAGTCACATATTGCATGGCTACAATGGTTAGGTCAATAAAAAAATTTTATCTGTCCAACCAGAGAAAATCTCGGTCTTTCCGGAACATAAAACGATTGTTTCGATTAGAAATGATGTGCTGTCAGAGCGCTTGACTTTACCGTTATCAATCTTGAAGTGTTGCTTCTTTCAGAGTGAAAATATTTTGGCCAACCCATGCAGTATTACATGGCATGTGGAAAGATTTTACATAAACATTTCTGCCTCCTTCATGGCGAATTCACGAAGGGTGCTCTTAGCTTCTTCCAGCTATGTGTAGTACTCAAGAAATGGTACCTAACCTATCAGAGGGATGACACACACGGTGGGTTACTTCGAAAGTTGAGTAATTGAGAGATGAATGGTTTCCAGAAATGGTTACTTTGGTCGATGGCGAAAGCTGAGTATGCAAATATAAGATTAATCGACAGTTGAAGAATTGTCATCTTATAAGTTTGAGTCGAGCAGGCTTACCGATGCTAACTGACTTCACTCACTTGGTTTGCCCATGGCTGTGCTTATATCTAATCGGTATGTGAGAGCTGAACACCGATTACTATTCTGACGATATTTTGTTGAACGATGTATTCTGAAATGAAAACACTGCGCTTGGGTGAGAGGACATTTTGCAAACCATTGCTTAAAGTATGCTGAGATCAGGAATATCTCCAAGGTCGCATGTGATATACGAACAATAATGAAATTTTAGTTGGCCTACCCGTGCACGTTAAATAGCTTGAAACCTCAGTTAAATATCTAACCCACGACTGCGATTTTCAGTGCCGATGCTGCACCCAGATTGGTATCACTGTGATAGTAAATATTCTCCCCACTTTTTGTGAGTCACACTGAAGGTGATTGTAGGCGGTAATGTACTTGTAACAAAACGAGCATTGACGGCATATGCCACATGTGTTACGTAGTACGAAAGTGCCTGGGACATAGAACTGTCGTGGACATATATTACATATGGCATGACTTTCTATAGCACCATCGTCCTCAGGTGGACTAACGGATATGCTGTTGAAATAGAAGTTAAGTGAATAAAGTCATATTAAGGTGAGTGAATACAGTACGAAGATCAGCTGTAGTGAAAAGCTGATATAATGCGAAACTGATCAAACCCGAGCCAAAGGTGAAGCCGGCAACTAACACGAGAATTAAAACAGACAGCCAAATGAGTTGAGTAGTCAAACCGAACAGCTTACCCAAACACCTCAAACTCGCTTTCCTGCCCCGGCAATGGTGACGGTTCATATTGGAACCACTGGACAGCTGCATAGTCATGAGAGCTCAGGACGTCTTGTACAAACAGTAAAGATCGTGCATTCGGTGTTTTTGACAATGAAGCGACTTCTGCAAATTGCAAGGTATAATTCGTTAATGGACTGTTGTAGATAGGACCGTAGTGCGTGTCTAACGCAGTAGCTCCACCAAGTACAAGACTGGCAGAATAAGCAGGCCACGCAAGTTTCAATGAGGCAGTTCGACATTGACCCAGCGCAACGTAGTTTGGTCCTGACTGCTGATTATACGCATCGAGAGAACTCATCCAACGGACAGGTGGCAGGGGTTGTCGATGTGGGGCGGAAAGGTACTGTTCGGGTAGTATATAGGCCTAAAAAACACATTTTAAGATAAAATAATTAGGTTGACAACGAATCTAAAATATTCGAAACGACAAGAAAAAATAATTGTGGGAAATTTTGATTGGTGCTTACTTACTGAACTCCGGAAGAAACAAAGTGTTTCAGTTTTTTTCAAACGGCTCACTTAGTGATATTTTGTTTGTAGAATTTTGAAAGTCTCCCACGTTGATGGCAAAGAACAAACTAAAGTTGTCTGCCAACATTTGTATGAAAGTTGTTTCGTTGAATGTATAAACTGGAAAGTACTCTATTCAAAAGCATTACTTACGATGAGATTCTGTGAGCGTTTGATCTGAACGCAACCCTGGCTAATAGGTTAGAAAAATTCGTGATCCAAAAATTACGCGAAGTACACCAAGCACAAATTGAATCCATCTCACATCCACATATGCGGCTGTCAAACTACACTTGTTTCAAACAACTAGTAAACCAGCCCACAAAATGGCGAGGGCAGTTTGTTGAATTATTCTGTTGTTGACGTTGTGCATCTCCTTATAGGAAATTACCCAGAGGTCTCTTCGGGCAGACCAGATTAACAATTATCCCATACAGTAGCAGAACACTTCGCGATAAACTTGAAACCACCGTTGATACAGCACCTTCAAACTGGTGGACCCGTGGTTTAAAACACAATATCATTGCTTGCCAAAAGTTTATGGTAGGTGATCCTCAACCCACCTCACTAAACGGTGGGACACCGCATTTGATCTTCAACAAACCAGTAATTACCCTAAGTCACATCGGTGAAAGTAGTCCAAACAACCTTAATAATCACTAAATAAAAACTAGTGTGGAAGTATATGCACGTAGTGATTATCCGTGTTCAGGTCCGAGGTATTTCTAATGAGCAATCCACGTGTTTGTAGATGACTGATGTGAATGATAAAGTAACATAATGCTGCCTTTATTCTTTGTGCTGTACTGTGGTTAGTAGACACAACCCAATATTTCAACCAGTGCATGTTTATGGATAAAGCTAACAGTTTGACAAAGAGATGGACTATATCAAAGGGAACATATAGACACTGTATTACTAATTGTGTACACAATGATTCGCTCGTTGTGACTACCACTAGAATATATTCTGATTATTATACTGTCAAAAATTAGACAAATAGTCTCATTGTGTTCAAACTACCTCTACGCTATGATATCTCGTTTTTGTCGTGAGTGCAAATTATCATCATCTACGACCATTTTTTTAAAATCTTCTTTTATTTGTCCACACAAACAGAAAAGTGCCTAAAACCACCCTAAAATCATGGTAAGAACAATCGAGTGAATTACAGTCTGACTGAAAGTGTGTCGGTGAAAAATAGACTTAGCTATTCATTACATTGGCAAATTAGACAACCACAGAAATTTGTGCAATGTCCAAGATCAAACGGCATTATTAAAGACAGGGAAATTATGAACTTTTCCCTGTTTCTACACAGTAGATGTACGGCATTTGAAAAACGTTTGTCTGGATCTCCTTCACGTTTCCTGTAAGAAATTCAAACCACAGAAGTATCAACTCTCTATTCTAGCTCTTGTTTAAGCTATTGGTACGGGATTAACAGATTGCGCACTGTCACCATCCATATTGTTAGGTGCATAAAATTTGTATTATTGATATAATTTGTCACTTTGATTAGTCATACCGTTTGGTAGTGTTTATCCACTCTAATCTGCTAATTATACTGTAGAAAAAAGTGACCAGCAACACTTTATTTTTGTTTCGGATTCGAATCTGGGGGAAGTGGTGTATCGACAGACCATTTCCACATTGCTACTACTTACACTGCTGGCAGGTAGTGCACACACAAGCCCGTTGGTGATTTTCATCTACCGTTCATTTCTCTTGCGCTCATTTTCTTCCCCGCGGAAATGGATCTACCGTCCGTGGCTGATCTTCAAACACCAAGGCATTCACTATATCATCCAGACGAACCAACAGTCCGACAAGCATTATGGTCTAATTAGTTGCATGCCTAATTCTGAATGTCCTTATCCAGTCAAACTATCCTTTCACCTTTTTTCAGCAGATTACAGTGGACAGCACTTTTACGGTTTTAATCACAAATTTCACACAACCATACTACAATCAACCTGAAATGTTTACTAATACGATGTTACTGTATCACTCAATCCTGTATTCATATACGCTTAAATTACCACCCGATCGACGTGTCTGTTCTTCAAGACCATGTGTGGAGTTGTTTAGTTGCATGTTCCCTAGTGTTTTTAACAGTAACAACATCTCAAAAAACAAATTCTAATGAATTGTATCATCTAGGAATTTTCAGGGTTTCAAATTTTTTGAATTAGCTAGAGATTTAACTAGCGGAGGGTGGAATGGAATAAATATGCAAATTAACTGTTCTGACAAGAAAGATCCGGCATGAAGTGGTACTTCGGGTGAAATATAGAATGTACTGGCCATCACGTTCATTTGAGCATCTGGATCTAATCTGGTTTTGTCAGTAAACTGCTAGTCCATAAGGTTTTATTTCTACGTCCGTTGTGATTACGAAAATATACGGAAAAACATCGAAGAATAAAACAAGTACAGAAAATATTGCAAAATAATGAAGAACACTGCACCCCACACTTTTCCTGAAAATATCATGAGTTAAAACATTCTAGTTACCTCACGTCTGAGATCGTTCTTGAAATAGCTGACGATGTCAATCACAATCGGCGTAAGACTGGACTCTATGAAATGATGATTAGTCTTGTCGTTTGAACACAAGTTAAATAAATGGGAGCACTCCCAAATCGTCAAGGGTCACGTATTATGAAATTAGATTTTCTTTGTACATCGTTCAATAATCGTGTACAAAATAATCCACCATTTAGATCACCCCCCTTTGAACAGTAAATTGCTTTGTAATATTTGGTTTATTGCCCTTTATGTATTATTGCTTCAGAACCGAACACAATAATGTGAGCGCAGTTAACCATTGGTGACGAAACGTTCCTCTGTCCTTCGGATTGTTCTCTTCGTTGTGATTTGTACCTAATCAATAATTTGTGAGTTTTTCACTAATAGGCGAAAATACGTAAAATTATATTCTGCTATCCACCAAACACTTCAGATAAGATAGAGATACTAGGCGACAAACAACCATACTTATCTTTCTGACATACCATCCACGTTAAAATATTGTTTGGTAGCATGCTTAAACACAAACCCAGGTTCCAATTGGTTAGTATGACCAATCCCAGTAACACTTAGTGCAGACGTCACTTCCAAATCATTCCATCTGGTTACAGGTATTCAAATAACTGACAAAAACCTCTTACTGAGGTAACTGCGGTGTAATTTTAATGAAAATGTTTTGTCTGGACTCAGAGAACTATGTTGTTGCGTTTATGTTACGAGGACCTTACTTCGATAAAATAGGTGATTTGGCACTACATCAACTACCATCTTGTTCATCAAGTTAACCTCGGTTCACACTGTAAAAGTGACTTGGCAATCACGTCCTGGCAACTAGTTTTGTGTGTTGCGTTGCTTAAGTTCTTTGTGCTCGTTCGAATAAGGCAGCTCGGCTTTCGAACCTTGTGACTGATTGGGCTCAAAATAGGACTTCATACTGGCTATACTGTAAGGCAACTCACATTTATCTGTAAATACTTCACATGATTTTCGCTTAAAGTAAATCAAGCGTAGAAAATTAAACTAGAAGCAAGTACGGTTGGGTGACAATATAGCACCTAAAACAAATTGCAATGTATCACGGAAGCTGGCTATGGTAGATAAATTGTCTGGACTACACCTTCACACTTTGATATATACTGACGTACGGTAGGCGTGCACACCGTTTGACAATTAAGCTACTTTGTGCCCGATGGCCTTTTTAACTTTTTGCTAAGTTAGTGAAAGCATTCATTCGGAATTATCGCTTTCCAAGTCCGACTGGCAAACACTCATCTGTGTTCCTGGTTGACATTTAATGTGAGACTAGCCTACCACTAAACATAGCCAGAACATCTTACACACCTATCATTGGGGTGATTATTCGCATTGGCTGGAAACTCATTTGTCCTCGTCCAAACTGCAGCAAGTCGGAAGATGAATGTGGCAATAATATCCGCCCAGTCAGTGGCTAAGAACAATGGTGTGCAACACAAAAGCTAATCATTGTTAATGTGTACATGTATGACGTTAAAGCGTTGTTGTTCTCTGGCTAGATAATTAACCAACTGAAAAGTAATTTCACATTGTTTGGTGTGATGCTTTTAGGCCATTTCTGTTACGCTTTTAAGCAAGAGTTGTTTTTCGAACACCAGTTGAAAAAGTAGTCCGACTTTTTGTTGTTTACGGAAGATAACAAATGAACATTCCGGCCTTTGAACGGACAGAAACAATTTTGAGGTAACCAGCGTCGTACTTAATTGCCTGAACATGTTGTGCTTCCAGTAATTTTTCGTATTAAAGTGAAGGGATCGCTGTGCAATATCAATTGAATCTTTTTACTGAATATAAGAGCTGAGGTAGGGTTATTGTAGCGCAGTGCATTTCACGTCAAATAGAAATATATCTTTTCTCATGTTGACCTGAAAATTCGTTTATCAAACTACTAGAAGAAATGATAAAAATTGTGTGTAACTTGCTTTTGAAAAGATGAATGATTTAATTATGAAAAACAGAAGGGCATCTTGCTATGACCTGTTTGTACAACAGTGCAGTGGTCTACTGAATTTTTCCAATCTGTTGACCTGCTTCCTGGATCTTAGCAGGACCGTCCTGAAAGGTCTCCTTCTGAGAACTGTCTACTATAGTAAAACTGCGAAGAATGGGNTCAGATAAGATAGAGATACTAGGCGACAAACAACCATACTTATCTTTCTGACATACCATCCACGTTAAAATATTGTTTGGTAGCATGCTTAAACACAAACCCAGGTTCCAATTGGTTAGTATGACCAATCCCAGTAACACTTAGTGCAGACGTCACTTCCAAATCATTCCATCTGGTTACAGGTATTCAAATAACTGACAAAAACCTCTTACTGAGGTAACTGCGGTGTAATTTTAATGAAAATGTTTTGTCTGGACTCAGAGAACTATGTTGTTGCGTTTATGTTACGAGGACCTTACTTCGATAAAATAGGTGATTTGGCACTACATCAACTACCATCTTGTTCATCAAGTTAACCTCGGTTCACACTGTAAAAGTGACTTGGCAATCACGTCCTGGCAACTAGTTTTGTGTGTTGCGTTGCTTAAGTTCTTTGTGCTCGTTCGAATAAGGCAGCTCGGCTTTCGAACCTTGTGACTGATTGGGCTCAAAATAGGACTTCATACTGGCTATACTGTAAGGCAACTCACATTTATCTGTAAATACTTCACATGATTTTCGCTTAAAGTAAATCAAGCGTAGAAAATTAAACTAGAAGCAAGTACGGTTGGGTGACAATATAGCACCTAAAACAAATTGCAATGTATCACGGAAGCTGGCTATGGTAGATAAATTGTCTGGACTACACCTTCACACTTTGATATATACTGACGTACGGTAGGCGTGCACACCGTTTGACAATTAAGCTACTTTGTGCCCGATGGCCTTTTTAACTTTTTGCTAAGTTAGTGAAAGCATTCATTCGGAATTATCGCTTTCCAAGTCCGACTGGCAAACACTCATCTGTGTTCCTGGTTGACATTTAATGTGAGACTAGCCTACCACTAAACATAGCCAGAACATCTTACACACCTATCATTGGGGTGATTATTCGCATTGGCTGGAAACTCATTTGTCCTCGTCCAAACTGCAGCAAGTCGGAAGATGAATGTGGCAATAATATCCGCCCAGTCAGTGGCTAAGAACAATGGTGTGCAACACAAAAGCTAATCATTGTTAATGTGTACATGTATGACGTTAAAGCGTTGTTGTTCTCTGGCTAGATAATTAACCAACTGAAAAGTAATTTCACATTGTTTGGTGTGATGCTTTTAGGCCATTTCTGTTACGCTTTTAAGCAAGAGTTGTTTTTCGAACACCAGTTGAAAAAGTAGTCCGACTTTTTGTTGTTTACGGAAGATAACAAATGAACATTCCGGCCTTTGAACGGACAGAAACAATTTTGAGGTAACCAGCGTCGTACTTAATTGCCTGAACATGTTGTGCTTCCAGTAATTTTTCGTATTAAAGTGAAGGGATCGCTGTGCAATATCAATTGAATCTTTTTACTGAATATAAGAGCTGAGGTAGGGTTATTGTAGCGCAGTGCATTTCACGTCAAATAGAAATATATCTTTTCTCATGTTGACCTGAAAATTCGTTTATCAAACTACTAGAAGAAATGATAAAAATTGTGTGTAACTTGCTTTTGAAAAGATGAATGATTTAATTATGAAAAACAGAAGGGCATCTTGCTATGACCTGTTTGTACAACAGTGCAGTGGTCTACTGAATTTTTCCAATCTGTTGACCTGCTTCCTGGATCTTAGCAGGACCGTCCTGAAAGGTCTCCTTCTGAGAACTGTCTACTATAGTAAAACTGCGAAGAATGGGGTCCATTTAAAATTCTGCTTTAATCACACACTCATGCACTCGCATATGGGGAGGCATGACACTTAGTATAATCACAAGATAATCAGCACCCCCAAGGATGAGTCACGTGTAACGCAGCCATGGATCTTAGGTGCGCGGTCGAACCGTAACAGACGCCTGATAATCCGTTACACAGACATCAAGAAGTCTGTTCACATGCGGCCTAAGCAGGGGCGTGGAACTGTTTTTGGTGAGTAGTAGGTTAAAGAGAATTTGACTTAGATATTCCGTGTACGTAGATGTAGATAAAAAAAACCTCAGGATTACAAATCCGTATAGCCTCTCAACATTAATTTTTGATATTCATCAGGTCCAAAGCAAGATAACTATTAGCACTACTCTGTGGATTATAGGATATTTTCCTTCGTCCATTTCCCATCTGGTCAGTTTTCTGTTTGGCAAATCACTGTGTGTTTAGAAGAAAAACAATGATTGCTCAAGCCACATCTTAGCTTTGTAATTGAATGCTGAGAGTAAATTCAACATTTTTGTCACGAAATTTCAAACTAATGCATTATCATATATTCACAATATATCTTTTTGGCAGGTTCACTAAATATTTTACTGTGATACATATTCAGGATGTAACATCCCCTTGGATGGCTTGAATTCATTGTCTGGTTTTTCCGAAGTGCAAGTGGTATTCCTGTAAAAATCAATCATACCTTACGATCAGTTTTCAAGTAGCTTTCCACGGTCGAATTTTGAGCAACCTACTGAAAAAACTTTGACTACTGGTCACCGCGCGATGTGTACGCTGTCAGAAGTTTTCGTACACTCAAATGCAATTAACCGTTAACATAGCAAATTCTGGTATTACTGCGTATTTCTGTCATCGTGGAATGTTGGTCCTGATTATCTCCATAAAGGACAACTCAGTTGACCACGATGGATACGACTTCAGAGTAAACACAATTGTGTGCAAACATTTAGGCAGATTTGTAGCTAACGTTCACTTTTTCACATTGCCTTGAGAACAAAAGCAGCAACTATCTCGTTCATACGAAAAGAAAACGCCATTGTTACTATTTTTCACCAAGTTTAAGCAACGTGAATTGGTTAGCTTCTTGAGATACAGTGTGATTACTGATAAGTAGTGGGGACCTTTGTTTGAAGTACGCTGAACATCACCCAAAAGTAGCGAGGAGTTTGAATTCACACAGACGTCTCATCAAACCCAGTCTGAAAGAATCAGTGAGCTGGAATTTCGTCCTTATAAGTGTTCATCGGTAGCGCATTACGTTTTTCTTGTTGGGATCCAAACTCTATCTAAGTTTTTATAAACCCGTTGTGTTGACGTTTTATTTTTCCAGGATGGCCATTTGGATTGTCGGCAGATGGGTCTGCACCACCTCAAAAGCTGTGCTCATTGTGAAAATCACACCAATCCCACTTGGAACAAGAAAAGCTCCAACAATTTTGATTGCCAACTCCAGTATAAAATACCTATTTACTTCTTGCGGAGATATATATATAGTGACGACTCATGATTGCATTCAGAGGGATTAACTAACAGACAGCCTATAAGTCTGTCGCCATCAAATTTCACAAGCGTCCCTGTGCGTCCAGCCCCTCTATCCGTTATCATACTCATATATATGCTTGCAAAATTGACGTTCCATGAGTTCTACCGGAATCTGGAGAGAACTGAAACAATCTAAACTTTGAATTCAACAGTGTACTTCCGGAAATGGTAAAATTTGGAATGCTTTTGTAAATACCCTATATCCTTTTGGTCATAGCGTCTGTGGTACCAACGTTTGCTTTCCATCCACTGTCGAAGGACAAAACTGGGCCTGAGGCTTGCAAAGTCTGTTGTCATTTCGCCCCGTACATCTGGAGACAAGTGAATGAAGATTTCTCTCCCCTGATAGACCTATACTGCTCGTCTTCAATTACTGATGAGTAGTCAAAGACCTGTTCAATTTAAAATTGAACAACACCCAAAATTGATCGCCACCTTCTCATTCAAAAAGAGGGTTGTTGTTTCCGGTCGAAACAATTGACCAAGCAGATTGTTACCCAAGCAAATGTGACTGAGCGTTCATATATGATGCATCATTCGTGTCTATTGTGAGGTCAACGGCACAATAGTGAATGCAGTTGCCTCATCGAAGCTTGGACAGAGTTGTACTGCCAGCAATGACAAGGTTATGTACTACTGATCAGTCTCATCAAGACGGGAACTTGCGTATTGTGCTTCGTTTGGAAACAGGCCGGCTGAGAAATCTGGCTCAGTGGGACCGCTGGGAATGAATGTGATATCCAACTGGGAATTATTCTTTGTTTTTCATAATTCATTGTTTCTTCACTCCTCAGGAGTCAAGTCTTCACGTAGAGTTCGGTTTACAACAACTTCCTTCCCAAACCCCACCATCCAACCAGATGATAATCTACATTTTCTACCTTGTAGTGCAGATTCTTAAATTTCGCTATCGACTCACAGATGTTTCTTCCTCGTTTACCACACCGGTGTTCTTTAACAATATCTTTATATCTGCTGGCTTTATGCCGATTACATTCATTTCATTGCGGTAACAGGTGGAATAAGAAACAAGTATTAGGAGACAGAAACCTTACACTACATAGATGGTTGTTCTAATCTCCCCGAGAATCTTTTCTTCAATTTTAACCGGCGATTTTTTTACGAAAAAACATTAGTTGTTCGACATTTCCTACAGATGCCTGTTTTCTCGTGAACTCATGTGAACACTCCACATATTTCTGGCCTACATTCATAAAAAGCCGCAGTTCTAGGGCACTCATTGAAAACAATTCACGAGAAAAATTCTGTCAGTTTGATTGACACTAACTTGTTTGTCTTAAACAGAATGACAGCTAACCAATCAATGGGATACACAAATTTCAAGATATGATTTACTGAAAGTTGAATGAATTTTATCCTATATACACGCAGGAGGAAGTGACTAAACAATTCCGGAAAAAACAAGGCTACTGTGGCGTCGCTTCACCCAAAAGTGAAAACCATCTATTCGATTACAGCTTGAACTGGCTACCTAACTATTCTTTTGAAGACCCAACGCTTAAATTTTGTGCATCCGTATGCGCATCCTCTTTATTTGTCAATCCTTCTATTCGGTGTACATTTTCTCACCTTGTCAACTGATTGATTCCACAAGTGTTTTATCTGGTTGAAAAAACTTGTTGACCTACATATTACCCTTCATTATTTAAAAATGTTGCTGTTCCAGATTCACTAATTGAAACTATAGTTTTGTCGGTTGACTGAAATTTTGTTTAAGCCGAGAAACGTCGGAAATAATTTCTTGGCGATTTGTATTTTTGACATTTTTAGAGTCATAATGAGTACAATAAAGCTCACTGTATCCACGTTCCGAATAGTTTACCCCGCTTGTCCAAAAATTCGGACAACACAGTACACGTACGTTTATCACCAAATTTCACAGTACACACATATGTGACAAACAAATCTTAATATACACACAAGGTGTTTCAACACTTTAATATATCTTTTTTCCCACTCTATACCTCATCATCTCATAAATACACCAGAGTCTGGTCTGCATTTTGTAAGCATTTATAATAGCTGTGTTACTTGTTTCATTGAGCGTGTGCGTTTTGCCGATGCAGCTTGTGTGGCAACCGTGTTAAGCGGAGATTGAGCAAGCTTTTGTTGTAATTACCACAAATGGGTTTAAAAAAGGGTGTAGCTCATCTAGTGCAAATTTACTGATGCGGTTGATTGTGAAGTATACCAAAATGCAATTGTTATACCCAAATGCGCGATGTTTAATTCGAAACTAGCTACCTCTACGGCTACTCAGCAATGTTATGGAAGACTGTTTAACCACTGCAATGGAATTTAAGATTTAGGGTTGTCTCATAAACGCCGATCACACGATCGTCCATTAAAGTTAACAGGCATTAAGTCTCGTATATGTATGACTGTCAGAGAACCTGATCGCTACTCACAAAAGAAAGCAGTTAGCCATTGATAAACAGATTGCGAATAATACAACGTTACGAGCAAACTATAGCACTCTATGTTTCAACAACCTCGGGGGGCCTTCCTTAGGAGTGTACTTAACCGTTCCAACATGTTAATTCGATCCTGTCTGAATTGAGGTTAACACTGGTTACATCAAGAAAGTGTACCAGAAGGTAGGAATATGTTACTGGCGGTCTTTAACAAAAAAGAGTCTCGAATCACTGCCTCTTCAAGGAATTGAGAGATCACCCGGTCAATCTGCCGGTGAAGACGGGTGAAATGTGAGTGCTCTGAAACTCGAGTATCAACATCATGGCTGAATTACAATAGACGATTAAATCTGTCGGCAATTCTGGTCGCAGTTTACTTGAAATAGTTTCTATATTTCTCACTGGGCCAACGCAAAATAATTATGCTATAACCAATTACCATAACAACAAGAATAAACTTCGTTTAGGTGTGGAAAAGTATTGCTGAACAAAGAACTTTACGGGTAGACAAACTACCTTAAATCACTGGTCATTTGTTGCGTTACACGTCCTTGGACTAAACAATAAGGCCAATCGTCATTTTGAGCAAATACCTCTCCACGAAGGACTCGGATCCATTATCTTTTGCCCAACTAATGTCGTCTATTAAACGCCACATTGATTTATTGAAAAGCCGTGTTTCCCAAATGAGCTAATGGACATCCTGTAGACGACCAGAAGTAAAGGATGAGAAAAATTTGGCACATTGTCTATCGAAAAACTTTGTGGTACTCCATTTTTCGTACACCGCAATGTATTGCATTCTTACCGTTCTCATGACTGCATCAAGGCTGAATAGGCTGACTTTATTCTTTATCCCCAAGTCGTGATTCCTTTCTTTAGTTATAGAGTAGACGTGTCTGCGGTGTTATTGTTGGGGTGTGGATAGAGTATATTAGCTTCTCAGTTTGGCCAGCGGAATTTCCACTGGAGTCATATTCTCATGCAATGTGGTATATGTACCAAAGTAGTGGTTGACGGCTGAAGTAAATCCCTGCGCACGCTTAAAATACTCAACAATACTCAAATGCGTTTGTTGGGTGGGTATTTCAGTTGACAAACGTTCTTCCATAAAAACTATACGAAATGCACACTCCACAAATTATCGTGGATAGTTTGCCACCGATTTTCCGGTCAAACCGCGAATTAAACTTGTGAAGACTGCATGATCGTCGTTTGAACATACCAGGACTACCAACATTGATTTGCTTCTGGTAACAAAACCCCACTTTTTACCGTAATATCCGTATAATGTGGACCTCCAAGTACCCCATGAGACGTCAGATTTCTCGAACTGCTTCAAGATCTTTCCTATCATATTTTGTTAATTAATGTAAAGATATCGATCAAATGACTTCCGTGTGCTTTGTGCGCAAATATGCAGTAAATATGTTGATTTCAACATCTCAGAACACTTCGGTCTTGTGCGATGGCGCTTTCGTCTTCCTCACGTCCACTAGGTAATAGTTCCTCATCATTCCATCGTGTGACGAATAACTTTCAACAGCATGAGGAGGAGCACAGAGTTACCTTGTTGAGCTTTCAGCGAAATGCCAGTCGCTGAAGTGCAATTGCTCAAGGGCTGAATGAATACCAATTGAGACGGTTCGAGCCTCACTTTTCATGGCATAGCGGGACTAGAGCTCATGCTTTTTAACGAGGGTTTTGAATTCTAACAAGGCAACGGCATTTTCAAATTTCAACATGTAATTTTAACCGCCCAGTGCGCTGGGTCGCCTGGATCCGAAACACAATGCTTTCAACGCTTGAATGAATCGCAAACCAGCTTGCCTAGAATTGAGAAATAATGCAATCATTTGAGGTTTTATAGATTTGTCGTGATAACAGGTACTACCCTCACAAACTCATTTAGATCAAACAGGTTTCCATCATTTCTACGCAAATGGTTTAAAACGTTACATCAGGCAAAGGGGGTTTTTTGTTGAGTACGTGTGAAGATCAGCTCAAAAAATATTAGAGGCTTTTTCGTTTCTGTTTCAAACTAGTTCTCATATTTCACGGACTCATTCAACGGCCAACATAACACGCATCACCTCTACACAACTCAATTGCTTGGTAGAAAATTTGAACCGACTTTATAACATAGTGGAAAAATTACTAATATCACAAGTGAATAAAAAACACTTTCGGAGAAACTATCTTTGAAACCCACTTTCTTTTGTAATATTAACCTGGAGAATATTTTCAAAAATCGAAACTCATGTGTGATCCTTTTCACTAAATAGGTAACGTTTAACAAATGTTTATGCATCAAGATCTGGCGGAATCATCACAACACGATAGAGATTACGAAGGATGACAACAGCGATATTTTTGGAATCCCAGGGTGTTACCGGATAGCATTCAAGGCGAAAACTTGGCCAAAGATGTTTATGTGATTATCCTGCAATATACGTAATATTATGTGCGCCCTCGTTGACTGAACTATTTTGCTGTTTCTCCTTTGAAGTAATGTAGAGAAATTTGCTGGTTAAAACAGATGACTAGACACAACACAAGTATCTTGTTACAGAACCTGACCTGCTGCCTGTCAAATGACAGTTTCCTGATTTTTCGGAAATACGCTGAAACTTTACACGTCGGGCTTTAAAATTCTGGCAAACCTGATTTGTTTTCAAAATGGAGCTATGTGACACTGGTGTTGATGTTAACCTTTAGCGCTCAACCACTTCCACCTAACCCCCCGTAGTTGAACTTACATTAAACTCCTGGAAATAATTGTAGTCTTTCCATTGTTCTGCACAATTGTCGATTTCAACAATGTGTCAACTCTAGTTCCTGCAACAATGAAACTTGTGCGAACATTTGAGTCTCTAGTGGCTAACAAGCGTATACATAAAACAGTTCGATGTGCTTTTCAACATACGTACGTACGTACCTCCAGCTATGTTCGATGACGCACTTGATTCAACTCAGTGATCATGTCGCACACTAAAATACGCTAACCAGAATGAGCACACATCCCGCTCTTGTTGAGTATTTCCAATCATTCCCTTACTACAGTCCGTGTAACTCTTCTGAAAATGGAGGCGTCACGTACATATGACGGAACATATATATATTCACATATACATACATGTGTATGTACATATAACACATACATATATACATACATATATATTCATATAACCATACATATAACCATTTTCATTTTAGTACTTATAACCGGAGTAATGCAGGTTTTTGAATGAATTCAAATAAAGGTTTAAACTGTTCTCACTGGCGTTATACAAACCTTACCTTCTAAAAACTAACTTGGACATTAATTAATTGTTCGTTAGCTCAGAGTCCCTTAATCTGAAAACAGTCTTGAACGAGATCGTTCTACTCTACTGTGTTCTGATTGAAAGTTGAGAATTATCCATTTGAGTGATAAAAGGTAGTCTGGAACTGTTCAACGGAGCTAAAAATGACAATATTAAAGCTCGGATGCAAACTATCCAACAAATGGCTAATACATTACGAACTGGTCCAACGTAATAAAAGCTTGACGGGCAGTAGGTAGCTATCCAGACCACTTTCTATGGTTATATTGTTGCGACCGCAGAAGACACTTGGCTTTGAAGGTTGTTTACCGCGCAAAATCCGTTACAATTTATACTATAACATAGAACAGCGAGCACGTACACTCATTTACATCGGTGACCTGTATCCGCACCCGCTGAGCAGCAGTGCACTACAAGTAACCTTGACAACACGTCCCACAAAGTGCATAAACACGATTCCAACGGTCCTCTCTGGTTTCTCGTCCCCCTGGCGTTAGGATCTGACTTTTAGTTCCCGATTGCACTCACAGTACTACCCACAAACAAAGGCGCATGTTATACAGGACGATCAACGTATTTTCCTTGGTGCCATTGCTTTCTTGTTTTTTTCTATCAGTTTTTAGTATAACTATTGAATTTTCATATAGGACAACAATGAACGCGAACTAAATAGCTGTAAAATCCAAACAACAGTTGTTATCAGTGTTAGCTGTGCACAACACTACTGCTCTCCTTGCTACCTTTGAATCAGTCGTCCCATGAAGGAAACTGATATCAATATTGCTTTATTACCCATGCAAATTTGTTGAATTGGCAAGATATGTTACGCATTTTGAAGCATGGCTGAAAACAAATTTCACATGGTACGAATGAGAAAAGATGAATCGGAATTACTGTTGCACGTTTAAACTACGTTTATCGGATGTCTGTCATATAAAGCTATAATATCACGGGAAAACTATACCTTGGCTCAACCAACGGCTGCGGCTACATAGTAATCGGTCTTTCGACGTATGCGGATATATCACAATAAATTTTGATCAAAGGAGATTTAAGGAAATTCATTCGGATTCTTCGATTCAACAAAGGGCAGGAATTCCGCTTCGTTGCTACCTACGGACATTTACATGAATGTCTCACCTATCTAACAATGAAGAAATGACTTAAATCGAGTATTTGCCGACCAAAACATTGGTATATGACGTCGAAGAACGATGCCGGTAAAAAGTAACACACTTTAAACTAACCCTCACTTTCACAACCATATATCATAACCACCTGTGATTAAGGTACAATTTCGAGCAACTCAAATGCTTTTCGTCTGATAGCTATTTATTTAACTCAATACTTTATATTTCAAAATCATTAGAGGTTTAAACATTGTCGTGCTGTTTACTCACAGACCATGCATCACTACTACAAGCTTATTATGCAGTATCTGGTATGATCTGCGACGGTGTGGCTTACTTTGTTTGAATGATCATATTCAACGAATTAGAGCTTGAAGAACATCACAGTACCGTTTAACAGAGAACTAACGTATGACGGAAAGAGCCAACGCAACAAAAGATCGATGGCAGTTTTTGACGTCGAACTATGCTCATTCGATAACAGTGCTCACATTTCTGGAAACCCCAATAAAAATTCGGCTAAGAGGTTAAAGAAAATTTGACGTAAAATTGACTCAGAATCTAGTCTGAGAAAGGTTTAAGGGTTAAGATTTGAGCTTACACGTACATGTTTGGTTGTCACAGTTCGTAAATGCTGACACGACGTAGGTTGAAACACATAATCAGTCTGTCAAGAACATGACAATTTGTAGCAGGGGCCTGTATGCAAAATACTACAGTTATGGATAAAAGCACTTGCGCGGTATTTAAGAAAAAATATCGAAAAATGATGCTGGCGCACGTTTGTTGTTGGTCTTCCTGGGCTTTTCAAAACTTGCATGCACATACGTGAAACAAATGACAATTTTGAACTTTATTTCAAGGTCACTTAGAACAAATAAAACTAGTGAAGTGACATGTACTATTACACGCACTATTGTTAACTGTAGAAGCAATACGATTAATCAATAACTTACCCAAAGTGTTCGTAACTCTGAACAGTTCATCTCAGTTGCGTCACCACTTTCAATTTGGAATTCGTAGAGAGCACCAACGAGAAGTTTGTCGATAGCGATTAAAACCTCTTCATGTGAAGCTCGCACCGTGGTCGTTTGAGGCCAGTTTATTGCACGAGTCAGCGGCGGCCCAATTGTATCCAGTGTAACGGGATCTATTTGAAACCATTTAATCCGATAAAATGCTTTTGAGTGTGTCATGCTAGCATCGTTGGCCTTCCAACTAAGCAGTGCTCGTCCATAGTCCCCTGAGGCATTAATAGACTCCTGTATAATGATTCGCCGTAATTTCAGTGAATGTCCTGTAGGACGGGTTGTAATGTAATAAATGAATCATACACTAGGAGTGTAAACATTATAGAGTGTTAAGAAAACATGAAAGCCATAAAATCATTAAAATGTTCTTGGAAACCTATCGGTTCTCCGGATAGTGCGAATTTCCTGTACGGTCACCATATAATAAGATGTGTATTACAACTACGGCTAGGCATCGCCGTCTATGAATGAAAGCCAGAAAAATTATGCACACATTACTTTATCTTCTCCCTCAACTGTACTTTGATGACGGTAAAAACAAACTGGTGTTGACTACTCTGACTGTTTTCGATGTTTCATCAAGATGACTCCTCAACAGTGCTAAACGCAATGGTGAGTGCTTACCCTGAATCAAATACACACATTGGTCGAAAGTTTTTCGCACAGGTTAGCCTTCTGATTAAGAAAGGATAGTGAGCAGCTACAACACGTTCTATCAAATCACTATTCTACTGCAATTATGTTCTGATAAAATGAAACTTACTCATTCCAGCGGACTCCGGTTCGAAATCAAATCTGACCCAATCGCTGAATGGCCCATGTCCAATTCTGTTAACGGCCCTAAGACGCACACCATAGCTCGAAGTAAGGTCACAAGTTCGCGAAAGTGATGGTCTTTTGTGCGAAAAATAATTAGTGAGGGAAACTCGACGTGTTTGGTTCCGAAGTTTGTCATCTGCCCTAAGGCTCACATTCTCAAATCCCGGATTGCTGGATGAAACTGATTCTGTATGCCACACGAATAATTTCGCGCTATCACTTTGTAAGTTGTCATCGCGAAACAGAGCAAACAAAATCTGATTCGGAAAAAGCAGAAAAATTGAGTCCGACTCAATTCATTGTAGTAATGATGCGATAAACAGCATGAGCGTTACACCAGTTAATCAATTGTTTAAATAACAAGATACACACCTATTACTACGAATGCTTTCTAGGTTATCCAGGAATGATCAGAGATCACGATTATCAAAAGTTGCACACAGTTACGCTCAATCGATAAGTTCACGAATTGGTGACCGGCTTTGTTAATGATCATCAATGGTTAAGGCGTCATACTCCGGTCACCTCACTTGAGATGGGAGCACGATGAACAATACGACTTTGACCTCAAAAGAATTTAACTAAATCGGCCCACATGCATTAGCTTACATGAAATGATGAGTAACTTGACGGTTTTCTTGTTTTCTACAGAATGTACAGAAAACACTTACCACATAGTTCATTTCAAATTCCGTGAATTTTTAGCTGTTTCCTTAAGTATACATCACCAACAATATAAACGAACCATCGGAAAGTGTTGTCCCGGTGAATGCTATCGGATCCTTACGTCGTAGCCTTGGCAAGACTTACACAAAAACTCCGATCAAATGCCTAACATGCTAATCTAATAAGGGAAAACGACAAGGCTTGGTTGGCGGAAATGGGGATTTGACTGTGTTTTGGCCGAGCCACTGATCTTGCTACACCTGTCGGAAAGATAAGTTATAAACATAATGTACTACTGTGTATTCTAGAGTGCTCCAACTTCTTTATTCACATTAATTCTGTTCAACAGATTTTTCCGAATGAAGGAAAATCAAAGTGTATAATCAGTCTACAGTGCTTTTGGACACTACAGGGAATGAACCTTGTAGGTACTCTACGCAGGGTACGATAGAATCTAGAATTATCCTCCATGATATTTCACTAATTTGATCAACCCAAAGTCTGTGTTGAGGATTTTGCCACCCACTTCCTCACTTGCAGTAGCCTAAAGTGAAGTGAACTTTATCCTCAGTGACTTGAGTAAACCATCAGTGTTGCTTAACAAATCTGTTTGTGTCTACAGGTAGTCCGGATCCTTCACTGTGTACGGGTGACTGAGCACCAAAATGTACCTTTCGACAGACTTGCCCGATTACTTCTTGTCAGTTCGAATTAGAGTGTGGACATTATTTAGCGGCCATGCACTCGCTGCCTTTTTGAACAGCGTACTGAGTACAAAATGCTTACCAAACAGCATGCTCAAACATTGAAAAACCATGGGGTATTACTTGTTAAGGACATTTTTAGTACGCATGAGATAAACTTGGGCTTTTGCATACATATCCTCATATTATGTCGGTGTTCTTTCATGCTGGTCATAGTCAGCTCCGTCCGTCATTATCTCGTACTCATAGAAAACAAACTGCAGTATGATGCGAAAGATGAACGTGCAGCAACTCAAAAAACACGTGGTAAGATCTCATTGGTCGTGTTCAACTGAGTCTTTGGTGTTATTTACGTGTGCAAATGTGCGTAGTCTTGTGATTCAAAAACTGGCTTTCCAAGATAGAGTAGATGCAGAACGTACACATGGACATATTGCATCGATGAATAGCTGTCTTTAAGACACCCGTTAGTCTTTTGTATAGTGTGTCATAAACACCAACAAAAATGAGGTGCATAAACACCAAAGGGTAATTAAGTTTTTACTACCCAGAAACGCTCATTAAATCGTAGAAGAAAAGAAAAGAGAACCAATAATTGTAATGATGAGTAAGTAGGTACGTATTTGCTTCTATCAGATAAAGAGAAATGTGAGTTGCTGTGGTCAATCTAGAAAAGCAACACAAATAGACGAACTACTGAACTATTAACTTCACTGCACAGAACTGACTGAACAAATTCATCACAACTCGCTAGACAATGTAGTTATACTTTCATCTTCTGTCAGGTAAACGGTGAAGTCAGTTTGCCATTCGGAGCAAAGTACGGCCACAGAGAAAGCTGGTAAAATATCCGAACAGCGAACAGAGTCACCTTCCAAAAGAATTAGACCGAACCTTAATTGCGACAGAATTATAAGACATCTTGCGCAATATCTCTCTCATCGAGTTCCGAGCCAAGAGTTCACATTACTCGCAATTAACTCACAACGGAAAGCAGTGAAACGATTGTAGTTTCAGTGTCACTTTTCATACCTCATACCAGTATGGGGAAGACGGGAGCGACCAAGTTTCAGGGACTTGGCAAATTGCCACAATAAATTACGGTTAAATTTTTTCGAAAATACCCATTGAAGTCATTAGAATGACAGAGTAGCAAACAAGGCTTGTTTTCTGTGTCTGATGAACAAGCTAACTGCAACTCGATAAATATGAAAATAGTGACTATGGTGAGTCAGAAAAACGGTCGATATAAGTTATGGACGCCGTGTTTGCTATCGGTTACGCAGTCACTGTTCCACATCGTGGGCTTGATTGATTGTGGGTTAGGGAAGGTTAAGTGTCCGCACGAATTTCTGAGCGCAGAGGTCAGGTTTGCGCAATCGGATGCTGATGGCGTCGGCAGCGTCCAGCATATGGAATCTAACCCTTCTTGATTGATTCCTTGGTACTCGGCAAACAATCTGGAAAGCATCTTTCTTACTGACGGGACAAAGGGGTTTAGTAATAAGATGCTTTCCGGAACAACAGTGCCTAAACTCGTGACTTGATTGCCAACATAGCGCGGTGAACTCTTTCAAGACCAAGGGTTCATAATATCATCAGTCAAGATTCTCGGCCTCAGAATCCTTCCAAACGTGTTGGGCTTATTATTCAGCCTAGTGCAATATGCGAAGGTTCACGGTTCAAGTTTAAACTAGTGGTTAGCATTCATCGAGTAAGCTAAGACAAAATCTTATGCAACACAGGTGTCGGCCAACGGTTTACAAATCGAAGTATAGGAGTGATGAATTGAAATTTTAAAGACGTACCATACCGCCCTTTTTTGCAGGCCAAAGTCCACATACTACGAAAAACTATGAAAACCATATTTGTCCCATAATTAGTTGTAATTAGTATATACTTTGTCAACCGAATGAGCTTACGTTGACTGTATACATGTGTGACCACAAGTACGAACTGAACGCACGGTTGAAACCGTATTACTGATGGCCATCCAAGTATTGGCAAGTAGACAGGTTGCAAAACCTTTCATCGTGCTTACAAGAGAGACCATTTTGATATTCGTAGACAGAAAATAACCTGAGTGAAATTGTCAGATTGTCACTGGAGAGGAAGAAGAGAATTTCTTATGTTATCAACATCTCATTTCTGAGTCGTGTTCATCTTTATCTGCATATCAGCACCATTTGTACAATTCGGACATCGGTTCGAGTTCTTTCGAAGCAACTCTGTTTACATCCGTGACCAAAGTTTCTTATTTGATCTCTTAGTCCCGTCCGTCCACGATCACCTGTCAGGAGGCGCGATCTCTCTTGGAGGAAATACGCCGAATGTTTAGTTATCCTGCATAAATTTTTTTAGGTTATGGTGATTTCGTCCGAATCATAATTTATGACGACTAATGTATGTAGTACTGATACAAGCCTGAAAATTTAGTCATTTTACGGAGATTGTGTTGGAATGTAATATTGAGATTGTACGAAAACTCAGAAATCTTGTTTTCATCTTGGAGATGTTGTTACTTATGGGGAAGCCAAATGTTTTTACCTGGTATTCGGTGTTGACTTGAGCACAGGAAGGATGATTATCTTCAGTCCACTGAATGATGATCTTATCAAACCTCACCGAAACAATTACATTCTGGGGTCTATACTTTGGTGGAGAATCCCATGTTCTGATTACACCGTCCCGAGCTTGCCTGTCAAACCCAAAACGGCTTGGGTTGTTGCCCCAGGCTGTTACCTCCGGACCCAGCAACACGGACAGACCGCGATCGTTGGATGTGGATTGCCAGACGTAGGGACGTAAAGTCACTTGATAATCAGTTGAAGGTTGTAAATGATCTATCACCCAGCTACTCCGAGTAGGGTTAGAAATTTGTACTACGTAGTTTTGAATTCCACACGGACCTTGTTCAGAAAGAATTGGTTCGTCTTGGTTGCCTCGTCGTAAAAAATTCAATTCTTGGAAGTTTTTCATATTCTTTGTGAGCAGTCGTTCCTGCACTTCTCTCAAAGTGAGCAAATACCCTCCAGGTTGTCCTTGCCATTCGGCGTACGTCAAGGGCTAGAAATGAACATTGAGAGATGAGTGTTGGGACCAAAATACGTTACATTTTACCGGACTACTGCACTCAGAACTAATGAAAAAAACAGTGATTAGTCATATTAGGTTACAAATGCTTCGGTTACTCGTATAACAGGTGAGACGAGTGCAAGTGAACTAGATTTTAAAGATGAAACGAGTGAACCACCTAAAAGACGACTTCATCCTACGTTCCGTTCATGATATTAATACAGCCTTACATGGAAAAGCTATTTGGGCCCAATGTTAGAAAACCATCATCGACATCCGCGTGCTTGCTTGAGTTTATGTCCTGAACACTTCCAGTTTTCCTTCGCACAGCAGCTAAACCAAACCTGACGCCATTTTTCTCTACGTTGAATGGCACGTTTTCACATGAGGCCGCTGAGACTGAAGTAAATGACAAACTTTGTTGATTTAGTCCCAGGTCAACCAGGAATTTTATCCTTGCAAACCGCTGAAGGTTAATATTTCTATGGTGCCAGTGCACGAATTATATATCAGTGGTCTTGTTGGTCAAAACCACTTGCATCTGAATAAGGTTAAAAGGATCAACCATCTCTCACACAACTAAGCCGGATCAAAAATGAGTACAGCCATCACAGTGGTTCAGCACTAACTCCGTTCACCAAAATTAAAATGACCTCGATAGGCGTGAAGACCGAAATTTGTATCGATAGCTGGGGGGAGGTATTACTACCAAGACACATCTTCTAACTGCAGGACCCAACACTTGCTTGCAAACTGCAAGTTCTTCTAGTAACTGAACGTTGTATCTCGTTGAGGTTTCGCAAATTTTCTCAGCCACCAGGCGCTTGTGTCTGTTCTAAAAACATTTCACTAGACACCCACTTCTAACCTGCAGGGACAATGCGTGGGTTTCGTTAGATTTTCCACCGGAACAAAGTGTTTTCAGCACAAATTAACATATTTTACATTACGGCGACTTGACGCACTACATATAAACCTCCAGTTGGGGACAAATGCATCCGATTTATATACCTGGAAAGCCTCCAAATTGCGTTGGCAACCACTACCAACATGCGGCTTGTTCACAGCGCAATGTTCAGTGAGCAAAGTCTATGTACAATTATGGTCTAATCGATAAGTCGGCAGTGAACTGTGGATTTTGGAATGTCCGCATAGCCTAACAGACTAGGTTCATATGACGAGGTCGACTTGTCCGTCCACTTGTTCTCTGTATAAAAGTCAACGTTTTACCTCAAAGTCGTTTGAAAGTTGACGCGTCATGAACAAAATGCGGTGCATGGTTGCCGCCAACGAGAACTTCAAGGGGTTGACAGTTCAACATTCTAAGGGACGCTGTTTTGAAAAGAAGGACGATAACTACACCTTACAGTTTTGGTGTTTTATGTTGATAAATATTCAGTTCGTAGCCGGGTCAGTCAGTACTTCACTGCAGTCTGTTCATATCACTCCTGTAAACTCATCGCAATCCTTGGTTTCCTTTTTTTAAGCATACTTGCTATCCCAAAGATCAAGCTACCACGAACTCAAAGGAATTTTATCCGATTAAGAATAATCCACTATGTTGACGGTATTATTAGTCTCTGGAGCACCTTTAAAAACTGCGGAACAGTTGAACAGACTTTTTTTCAAAAATTAACTGTCTGTTAACATAATGTATGTGTGTAATCTGCTGGACACCCGACCAAATTGAACCGACGGTGAACTTCAATAATCGAATCAAACTGCGCGTTTCAAAGGCTTCACAGGGATCGATTAATGAAGAAAGTGAGGGAAAATAGCAGGAACATTACGGATGTGTTTACGTCCATTGAGTAAGAAAAGAACGTAGGTGACAGCAATTGAACTTTCACTCATCCTGAATGTATAAATGATGGTTACGGAAAAATCTATCACAAATACCTAAAGTATTCATTGCTGAAGACTCTTGTCCAATAGTATTTCACTGACTAACAAGTTGATAGAACTTCATTTTAGGTTTTTTCAGCAATCAAAGTAAATCAGTTTTTGATTAGTCACCCGTGATTTATCCACGATTTAGATGATTTCCCTCTCGCTGTTGAAACTGACGTAATGAATGAGGACTGTTACACTCATTTTTCGGATTTTTGCATCGGTAGTCTCAGAACCTCAAAATTTTCTGCTGGTGTCGGAAAACAATGGCTGTCCTGAAATCAGTTTGTACCGTTGGTGACAGAACTCACCATAATTCATTTCACACACGGTGATTAAGAAGAGTTCTTAACAAATTGCCAGTGAATTTAGGAAGTGTGATAGGTTATATTTCAGTTTTGAGTTAATGACGCACTTGTGAAATAGTTGGGCAGTTTAGTTTCAAATGCGCAAAGTCTAAAGATGAGCAGAAATTGAAAGATGACGTGCAGAATGTGTGTAGAAACACATTCTTACATAAAATACTGAATGGCGCCAAAATTTTAAAGGTGAGACAGAACAACTAATATGTATATACCGGTCACAGTTCACAAAAAACACACGATGGGCTTTCTTTCTGGATATCGGATCAGAAGAGGTTTCTGATTATCCAGGTAACGAACACAACCATCTGATTACATTATTGCCCACGAAATGATCGCCATTCAAGACCCTTAGATAAACGATAGTTCAAACGACTCTACTGTTAAACATCAGTAATGGTCGACAACATCCGTCCAAATAACTTCTGCTGTAGAAATTCCATACAGAATATATAACGGAGTGAGAAGTTTTTGTATAAATGCAAAAATAAACGAAAGCGGACTGACACCGCCGATATTTCTTCCTTTCTGTAGTAATGAATTGTGGACCCCAGTTACATCGAGATAACTGTCATATAAACGATAGACGACCCATCAAATGTAAACCTCATCAACTCTTGATAATAGAAGAGAACTTGAGATCGGAGCATGATAGGTTCTACTGACTGATGCAGCGAATACATCTGTCTAAGTATTCTCGTTTTCCCTGAAAATCCATACTGATAACCTTCTCACAAACAACCCACCACTTTAAGATAACTTGTATATACGCCTTCTAAAAAAGTGTACTTCATACGGTGGACTTTCTGTCGTATACGTGCAACGGCTCTGCAGATATGCATCTTTTGTGCGGAACTAAGTTTTTTGTACAGTGCTGCTTTTCACAAGCGGGATAGATTTTTTCTCAGCAGCAGATTTGGCACTTTTCATCCCTTCATTCAGTTTATCATGTCTCAACAAACTGATACACGTAACTCGTCTATCGAGTAAGCCAAGGTATCTTTTTGTGTAGTACAATTTTCCGTTCCTTATGTGTTTCACTAACAAACCAACCGTGTGGCTCTTGTCAAAATACTTTTTCTGATTTAGTGGAATTCTACTCAACAGCTTATCACCTCAGTTCCCATTGGTCAGACTCACATTGGAAGTCGTAGTAAGCACGGTTAAGTTGTCCGCACTTTTAAAACCCAATATGAGTAAATAAAACAATTTGTATTTTCAACAGTGAAAGTGAACTAACAAACACTTCAGACATCAGTGAAGAAACGTGAAATTCTAAGTGGCTTTATGACGTCCCACAAGAAATTTACCAAGAATCACGGCACATTTATATCCGCAAACGTCATTCATTAACCCGTTCTTTACTGCATCAATACAGTAACAAAAAAGGTAGACCAAAAATGTGGGTAATTCTGCTCAAGTTATCGATTATCCTGAACACGTCGAGGTGAACAACACGCATAAATTCAGAGGGATGATTCTGCAATCATCCCATTCGCCTAATCAAAGAAATGGTTTCCATTGAAGCGCTATTAAAGATTTATTTCGATTATGTTAAAGCGGTTCCCTAGATATTGCGCGACTGAATAACGAAGTGGCACAACGTATTTTTTGGTAGTTGCATTGATTATGAAACACCCATCTAATCACAAATCTCGTGGACCTCCATTTTGGCACGTTCTAATTAGTAATGAGTTTGACTGGCTTCCATAGATCATGGTACATCACCCAACTAGATCAGGCTAGTTGTCCATAAGGCGACGATGTTCACTCAGTCAAATACTCGGGTGAATAACTTGGTCCGACATCCATGTTTACCCTATAGTACTTTCGATGACCAAAAACAGATGTATTACGAACTCACAACAGATGCATCATTTAACACACTAGTGCAGCTCTCCTTCCTTTCCATTTGAATCACAGAGTGACCTTGTGGAAAATGTTTAACTTCGTGCAGTTCGACTAGAAAACCTGTTCAAAAATTATTTGTTCCAAGTTTAATAAGCAGATGGGACATTTGAAATTAAAAAAAAATACCGGAAGTAAGTGGAACGTGTGTTGCATAGCTAACTGACAGTTTTCATGAATTCTGCGGTATGGGAATGAAGCTTGAGATATGATCATCTCTACGATGAGTTGTGTCACATTTGTAGTAAGGTACCATTGAATGTATTTCGCCAGAAGTTGTTGATAGTTGCACCTTTGAAAGGAAACCAATTTGTCTTCAGCCTGACATCCGGCATGTTTCAGAGAGGATATTCGGAAAATGTGTCACCTTGAACACAGCTATCAAATACCCAATCCGGCTCCATCATTTCAGCAGAGTGAACAGTAAATTAAAGTTACTCCAAATCTCTTAAAAGCTTGCTTATGTGAATAAAGAAGACAGCAGACTGATATTGTACGATTTATGTCCGGACAAATTTCGCTGCATCTTTACGAGTACATACTACAGCCCATTCATATATCAGTATGACGTATCTGCACTGAAAATACTGTTCAAGAAGAGATGACCCTGTTAGAGAACACCCTACAACCAAACGGTTACCCTAAACCGTTTATTGCAAGATTTAAACAGCCCATCGACATAGGAATTCGACTCGACACTGTGTCCAAAAAACCGGTATTTTTTCGTGTTCCCTTCAAGGGTGATGATGTGTGCCAACTTATTCACCGTCCTCTGGTTAGTTTTATTGCGAGCACATACAATGCAGTGTTTGCAGTGATTCTGGTCAGAACATTCCAGATTCTGACACCCTGTGTGAAACAACCGGTACCTGAGTCAGCCAAATCCAACCTTACCAATGAATATCGATGTAGATGCGGAGCATATCACATATGCAAGACTGATCGCCAGTTGCGAACCAGGGTCATGGAGCACATCCCAAAGTGGGTCAGGAAACAGATTACGCAAACATGATGTCACAGCCGCGCATAGAAACAAGGAGGCTGCATCGTCTATTGCGCGTCATATTCTACTGACGCAACACCAATGTAACCCCACAACGGCATTTAGCGTTATCAACTCAACGTTACACAGGTGAACACTGCGCTATGCCGAAGCGATAGCAATCCGAAAGTTCAAACCCGTGTTCGTAGGGTTGTCACTACCTTGGTAGTGACAATGATTGTACATTCTGACAATTGGCTTTCTCTGGTATCTTGTTCGCTTTCTCATACTGATATATAAATGGTCTGTAGTATGCACTCGTAAAGATGCAGCGAAATCTGTCCGGACATAAATCGTGCAATATCAGCCTACTGTCGTCCTTATTCAAATTTTTGACAGGAAAAGAATGTTTCAAACTTGCTTGTTTGTTTAGTTCTTAAATGATGTGGTAAGCAAGAAAACTTTTATAAGATTAGACTGTTAAAGAATTTCTCAGTCATGGAAAATTTACAACTGATTCACATACCACGTTTGATATGCGGAAAAATTCTGAAACTCACTCGCCACATCACCTTTATTTGCTCGCCATTCAACACTAAAACCGACGCTGTCGGATTCACCCATCGTGGAGTTGTGGACTCTGTAACGAACCAATCAGATGGTTGAGAGGAGCGTTGCCAGTACGATCTATTGGTGGTTTCAAGTATGTCAAACACCAAAAGCATAGGAGGAGACACGCGTATTCGATAAGCAGTGAAACTTTCAAGTCCAGTCAGTTCCATTGTGAGCTTCACGATACTGGTTCGAGATGTTTTTGTACCATGCGTAGTAGCACTGCTTGTAGACCACGAGAGTAAATCACAGTCAGCTGTTTCAGCCTACAATCAGGTGACCATGAAAGTTATGTGAGAGCAGTATAGAGGTAATAGTCTCAAACATCCGAAATGGCATTAATTTCACAATAAAGTGTTTACAGGAAGCCAATACGATGTTTAGGAGAACGAAAGTTAATGGAAATGGCTAACTACTGTGAAAAACTTTTGCTTTCCTGTTTACTAGAAATCAATCGAAGTGATTATTGCTAGTCGCCTGAGATAACGTAGTAACCTGTCACTTTACTGAAAACCAGTAACTTTCTTGACCAACCGCGTTGCCAGTATTTGGTTACTGGCTGGATTCAAACCTAAGATTTCGGTTGTCGTCTGGAAGCTCTCTGCACTGATGAACAGCAGCTATTCAAGCATAAAACTGTCAAGTGTTCGCAAACGTACCGGAATCTGAATACCACAAAGTATTGCCTAGTGGAAACATAGTCCGCGGATTATATCGTTGGGCAAATCTTGGAAAATCACATAAAAATAATAAACATTCCATTTTTCCCACTGGTAGGATAGTGGAACAGCTGTTCGAATTTAGGTTATCATGGTGCAGTTTCAACGACTGCCGTTCGCCCAAATTTACTCAAGGTTACTCGAGGAAATTCATAGTTTTCACCACAGGCTTTCGAACTAGGTTAGCAGGCAGTGGAGGAGAAGACAAGAAAGGCTTAATAGTAAATGTCGCTGTAACCGTGGGTCGTAAACTCTGGCTACAACGGAAGGTGAACCGTATAGGTGCCGAAATCCAGAATCAGTCATACTGATGGATCAGCTAAGATCCTTGTTCAATGTTGCAGATACAAATCATACCGCCAAAACTTGATGAGGTCATAAAAAATTGTTCGTATTCATTTACGAGGACGTCACATTGAGACGAAGGTAAACTTGAACGCCCGTGCTCATGAAGAAGGAGCAGATCCTAGAGGGTGGGAAGTAGACAAAGGTCATTGGAGCATGTCACTGTACTCTCTAAGGTCTATCTACCAACATAAATTTTCCTTGGTGTCCTGAAGCGTAAACTGTCAAACAGGTAAATAAATTAAACAGGGGTGATGTGTACGATTGGCCGATAACACGCTGCAATCCTATTAATATCCCTAACAATTTTGCGGTATCCAAAAGACTTCCTAAAAATCGGCTAGTTTTGGACTGTTATCAGTGGTGCGACTACCATATAGGTACCCAATGTTTACATTGGATATACTTATTGCAGACAATCAGACAGTTCTTTAAAACAGTAAACCGGATATTATAAACGGAGTTCATTATCACGAATAACCACTGGTTTCATGGTTAATGGAATAGTTTTTTGGTGGAATTTCTGTCTTATCTATTGGGTTTAAATGGAGAGCGGGCTGTTCATTAAAAGTCGTACTGAGGTCGGCTGATAACAAATAATCATGATCAAGAAGTTGAAGTAGCCTTGTTAAATGAGGGATTGATTGCGTTTGTCGAACAGATTAGTTGATCGCAGGTCACAACTCTAACGATGTTGACCAAACGCCAACAGCGTTCACGCACAGCGCTGCACATGACAGTGATTAGTAGTGGGCGAATTGTTTGTTAGTGTTCTTACATTGATAACAGGATTAATTGGACTCATTCAAAAGGGTTTCCACAAGGTACCAGTCGTTTTTGACGAGCTGATAATTAACCTGACGGTTACGCAGACAGAACAGGCGACCATATACTACTAAAGGTATTTTTACTGGTTGAATCTCACTGTAATTGAAAGGCACTTATGACCACTGCTTGACTTGTTCCTAGAAAATGAATCAGCCCAAACTATTTTTAAAAAATAACGGCAGTGCAGCTGAGGTTATTCAAAAATTAAAGTCTAACTCGCATATATTTTTGACTGAATTCCGCTTTCTACATACAAACCACGGTATGTAACTTTTGCTGTTATTTGTACACTATGAAAAATTGTTGTTTTTAGATAATATCTCAATCTGAGATCGAGAAAACCGTCCGAAAATGCAACCCAAAACATCGAGCGCGAACAAGGAAAGCTGTCTACTGCATTGTTCGATATACCATGCCGATACATAACACTGTTAACCTGGTCAGATCGGTCGGCGTGCTGCAGCCTAATCGAACGTTGAAAGTGCTCACACTTAGAAATCCAATGTCTATACGTATCACTGTTGTTCGGTAGTGTGCTTATCAAATTAGAACTCCTAGTGTTTACGTACAGTGGGGCTGATCAAAAGCCAAATAAAGTTTGTTTCTATTAAAACTTCTAACGTTTGGTATAGTTGACTGTTGTTCAATATTCTTGAGTAAGAGGAATGAAATATTCCGGCCTTTTGCTGCTGATGGATATTCACTTAATTTTGAATGGATAGCAAGGGTTTTGGATTGATGTGTAATTAAAAAGATGCGAGACACCGTTGTTGATTCGGTTAGATAGGGCAACTAGCCCCTGGGTCACTGTCTAAATTCACTGGGCCAAGAGTGAAATAGGGTTGACTACTGAAAACAATTCACTTAGAGTTCCACCATAAATGGGCTGACTTGAATTACAAATCTAAATTTTATTCACACAGACCATTTCTGGTAATCTATTACACATGTGATCTAGCGTAATCGAGGCAAATATTTAGCTCTCTGTACCACAGACTCAACTTCAATAAATCAAAAATGCTTTGTTGAAAAACGTGTTCGGAAGAATCCCAAACTGTGATTACATTTGGTCAAAATCTCTTAAACAGGATGTTCTCCTTACTGTATGTAAGATATCCGCACCAAATGTAGTACGAATGAAGTTGAATAGTTTGGGCGTCGTGTTTAACATGTTATTGATAAACAGATTGGGAATAACACAACGTTCCGAGCAAGTTGTAATACTCTACGTTTCAACCACCTCCTAAGGAAGGCCACCCGAGGTGGTTGAAACGTAGAGTATTACAACTTGCTCGAAAGGCATCCAATGTCTTAAACTGTTTCGTAATGAATTTAGTCCTTATGACATACTACAGCGGGATAAGTTTCTGAAGGAAAGTGAACTTTTGCCACTCATTTCGTTGTGTGATTTTGTTGCACTTAAGTTTGTGGTATATATAGACGAGTTTATCAGATTAACGTATATGGTAGATGAAAGCCTAGAGTGTTCTTTGGCCATGACGATCTGGTGTCGAATATCGTGAAACAGTGATATTTCTCTTTTAGCCAGTTCTTTTTGTTTTGATTGTGAACGCTGCACAATAAAATCGACTGTACTTGTGTGCTTGTCTTGCTATTGTAAAATCTACTAGTTTGCTAGCATTCATTTTTCCCAGTTAATGCCTCGCGAGCAACCTCTGGTTTTTCAACAAGCGACAGTTGAAGGCCTCACACAGCTTACAGTTAGTTTCCGAGGCTTACTACCTTTTCATATGAATACCTTTGAACTAATTGACAATATTCACATTTTCACATTTGACATACTTTAGCTCGTCAATCAATAAGTGTAACGGAAACTTTTTGGGTCAGCAAAGAATAAAAGACAAGTGAGAGCCAGCACGACGAAAGCCGAACTCCGAGCACAGTAACTTCGATTTGTCAACCGTACATTCTTCCGTAACCTTCGAACGCAGATCAAATTCGCTTATTCAAGTTCCTTATCAAACATGCCCACTATCATTTGATCATGAGCTTTGCATTGATGACTATGCATCTTAGCGAGGAATTTTATGATGAACGACATAATCACAAGCATGTAGAACAAAAATAAATTCTAAACAGTCTAAAACCATGCGTTGCTAAGTAGCTTTAACCGGATTGGTCTTTACGCACAGTTTCACGTTTAAATTCACTAACGGTTGATCGCAACTATCGCATTCCCATAGACTGCAGTCGGCCCGTTTCCAGAACAACCACTAGGCTCGAGTTTCGCTCTCATTAGAGCTGGTCAGTAGTGCACATACATGCCACGACCGGGTCTAGGACTGCGGCCACGCTTTCATGAGGCAACCCTGCTCACCACTGCCTTATTCACTTCACATTAAGCACGACCGAATACTCGCATGTGAACGTTCAACCACTCTCGCTTGCGAGTGCTAATCAGGTTGCCCGATCGCTTACACACAAGACACAATAATTGCCCTGTTAACTCTAATCGGTAACCCCGAGACATTGCCCCATTTCATTTAAACTTGGCATTCAGAAGTTAAAGACCACGATCAGATGTGAATGGTGATCAACATGACATTAACCAACTCACCGACTACTCATCAGTATATATGCAGCGTTATAGGTCAAAATCTATACACCGCTTTCTAGGTTGCTAACGTCGGTGTGCGTTCTACATTTAATCTATTCGGAGTCCCGCCGGATTTTATAGTCTTGCGCAACTCTGTTATGCTACGGCCGAAATGTTACTCATCAACTGGCGATCAGTCAATGGTGATAAACAAACGTTGAGTTGTAAAATTCTGTCCAAATCTTTATTACTGCTATCACTGTCCTCGTTGTTTACCCGTGATCTCATCTCCAATGTATAGACCTGATTATTCACGAAGTTTAACAATGAACGTTTCAAACAACGAGTTGCTTCCCAGATAAGCTAGTCATTTTTTGATTATATGGTTACCTGTTATTTTCATCCTACAAAATGTTCCAGGTAAGCTCAACTGATTGGGGCACACAGAATTCACAAGAGCTCTGGTTGATTGTTTGTAACAAATATGTCCTGAACCATACAGACGTGAATTAGCTTCGTAAATCAGTTATATGACATTCATGGGCGAAAAACAAAACGGTGAGGTGGTTAACTGCATATTAATAATCACTCATGAAAGCAATTCATGATTTACGTAGCCAAGAACATGGTTTTTGATTGAAATTTACGCATTTTTTTCCTACCCTTAGCCAAAGTCTTACTGCTAACTTCTTAATGACTGAATTTTCTGCATTCCTTGATTTTGCTGACCAACATTTATGTGTATATTTTCAACGGCATTAATGCCATCCTATATGAAACCGATGGTGAATCAACACATAATTCGCCATACGAGTGCGACTAATGGCGTTCCGGCTCCTGGAGTTCTCTTCAGATGCAACACCGTAAGCATCCGGAAATCTGCCATCAGACAGAAAGAGATTATTGATTCATCAACTGTAGATTCATGGCAGTTATGCCAACTTTGAACAAATTCATTTTCTAGTCTGCCTCCAATTTATGAACTAACTCGTCTTTTTTTAACAAATTCTGCTGATTCCAAGTGCATGTGAGTGGGATTGGTTTAGCAAAATTTTGGGCTCCCTGCATCATATTTTTCGCCTAGTACTCTACAAAGACTGAGATTCCTCAAATGCTACCCTGCATGAAATTGAAATTTCCCTTATGAACATACATTTTACAAAAGATTGGAAGAATTATTTCGATCTGCTTTACGTCTTGAGATGTCAGCAACGGCAGGTGAAGAATTACCCAAATATACTACTTAAAAATCGTCAGTATGAAATGTTTTGGAAACTGACTAGCTCATAACCATGACCGATATACCGCCTACGGTTCTATAACAATACCGTTTTGCAGTGGTTTGTAAGACCTGAAAATCATTTGACTGAAATCAGTGTGGTTTATCATATGTTATGCAACAGCGTTATAAGGTGATCACTCTGACTACCAATGTATGTTTTATCCGCTCGAAGATAATAAGCTTTGAAACGGAACAAAAGAATCCAGTCATACAAAGAGGGATGAAATCTCCCTAAATGCTCTGAGTAGAAGGAATGTTTCGTGCAAGTATTCAGTCTCGTTCGGAGTGAGGCCAATGACGCAGTATTCAACCTGATTGCCTGATAAAAAGCGTGGGTGGAGTTCTAGTGCCGACCATGGCAACGACACATACTACAGACGTGCTCTAACAAAAACATAACTCGAGTATACAATGCTTTTTCTGGGGGAAGATCAAATAGAATATGTATGGAAGTATGACACTGTTCGGTAATTGTGAATGATTTTCGATTCATGTGAGCCACGATTACTTGTAACTCACTAGTAAATGGAACCATGGTTTAGACAGAACTGAACGGACTTTATTTGCTTTTACTGTTGCAAACTCAGGTTACTCCATGCACCCTTCAGCTCGTCATTTTATTGTAACAAACCGGTTCAGCACCCTTTCCATAGATGAACCGCAGCAGTTTGCGCTTACACGCATAGTTTTTATTACTTTACTATAGTTAGAAATAGCTTCTAACGAGCTGTGGGAACATTTGGCAAGATGCCAATAGAAAATTGCCATGATACAGTAGTCGTGAAGCTGAAGCATTCTTCTTTCTTTGATGCACGCTTCATCCGATCTTGAAATCACTTAATAAGGGCAACAGTGATACCGCTCAAGTTTCGGTGGCATTTGGTTTGGTCTCGTTATAATATGTCCATACCTAAGTTAACTACATAGCCTTCAGGCAATTGTAGCTACGCATTTATGACGACGTATATTTAGTTTTCGCTGTAACCTAGCTTCAATTACTGGCCTACTGTGGACCATTCCTTCAGCTCACTGGTGCCATATCAGTTTGGGTTGCTTTAAGGTATTTCTTGAAGCAGCTTTCCGCTCTCAACTGAAATCCGTTTCCCTCCAAACATTTTCGAAAATAACTTATCCCACTGACTTCTAGGAAGACCTCACAAGGTTTAACTATGACAATGATGTAAACGTTGATCGTAATTTACGTCTTCATTTTTCTTGTCAAAATTTTCGTTTAAGTGGAAGTATGATTTTACGAATAAAGACGGCTTGGTGAACAATCACTAGAACGACCTGGTGGTTTATTCTTGCACGATTTCAATGAATTGTTTTGGACGTTTTTAGGAATTAAAATTACTGTGATTGTAGAAGCAGAATAAACATGCCTGTTTTCGATGCTTCATCATCAGACTGACGTTAACACATATAAAAGGACTATTCGGAGTTGCAGCTTGAGATCTAGTTACATAAAATCAATCACAGCGCATTCAAACTACCTGACCAACCTCACAGATCTGCTTAATTTGACCTGGCGAATCTATGCGGCTCAATCGAAGCAAGCCGTAGATCGTTTGCTATTGATCGCAAAAGAACCTTTAATTTCTTGAAACCGATCTTCATTTTGTGCCCAAATCTTCTGATAAAAACAGCGAACACTTTGTGACAACGTATCGTTTCCCAGAACTGACCTACTGTGTAGGTGTAATGATTTCTTCATAAACATTTATACGCGTTGTAATTGTTGCTATATGGCTGGGCCTCATGTACCGAACAAAGTAGACATCAGTGCTGATTACCTCTGATTCAAATGCCCTACACGTTACCGTCCAGGAGTGCCCACATATATTATTGCCGCATTTAGACTTATGGTTGAAAATCAAAATCAAATCAAAGATCAGCCAGTCCGTGCCACTTCACATTGTGTCTACCAATTTACATGTAACTGCAAAGAAAGTTACAGAGGCGGAACCGAGAGGTGCTTGAACTCCAGAGTGGAGGAGCAGTTGCCTAAATTGGTGCAGAGATCTATATTACAGAATAACGACAATGTAGTTGAAACAAACAAGCAACCAGCGTCCTGGACACTGGTCACGTTGTCGACCAAGCTTGTTGATTCAGAATCCTATTAGGTCAATCCAATTCAAGATTGTTGCGGTTTGCTGAGGCGGTCACAATCAATCGACGGGAGCCGACCTCGTGTGTTCAGAAACAGTTGCTCGTAGACTTGATCCTTCCCTGGACTTGGTGACCTTTCTTATACCACTGATTGAATATCCACCCTGCCCCTCTAACTGCCCGATATAAAAACCCGCTTCATGTTATTTTGAATGTGGTACTGACAAGTCAGTTCGAAACGTTTGCGTCTATCAGTTTTCACGTTCCAACGGTTTTGTTCAAATTCTGAAGGGAATGAACTGTTTCAAAAACTAAGTTGTTTGTTGCACGGCTCTTGAAATTATGCTGAGCATGTTTACAGTGATTAGACATAACTCTATAATGACCTGATGTTATGTAATGTCATAAAGAACGTTGTTCAAAACGGTTGCAGTCCAAAAAATTTTCCCACTTCCTTGGGACAGTCCAGACGGCAACATGAGAAAATGGTATACACGTGATATTCAGTTTTTCGGTAATATCCTCAAAACGTGAACGTTTTTAATAACATCACGTTTTCAGATAGGCTCCCTAGGAAGATGCTGGATGGCGTAGTCAGTCACTTAGAAGAATAACGCACTTTCGAATGGTGAGAGAAACTGGTTATAGGAAACTAATAAATCTCGCAATGAGTGCATCAAACAGAAGGAAACCGTCTATGCGGACGGATTTGGCGACCACGGAACTGATAAATTATGCACGAGTGGCTGACTCATCTGGGGTTAGTCAGTTGCGTTCGTCGTAATACGGCATTCGCTTACTGGCAAAAGAGATCAAACAACGTGTCAGTTGCCCGAAATGTCCAGTGTGAGCAGTGTGGACTCTGGCTATGTGTGTACTCATCGAATATCGTCGAAGTATGCGCATAGCATTTTCGGAAATTGATCTCAAAGCAAGTAACTAACACTGAGGTGCTGCAACTTTTTCAAATCAAGCATGAAACACCAAACAATTAACACCTACCAGACTCCAAGTCGATGACGAATAAGCCGAGCTCAAATCCATTCGAAACACGGTCACAGCGACTGACTGCGTTTCAACAAGCCAAGGGGAAGCTCGCAAAAGTTGGACAATCGGCTTATTTGTCTGCTTTTTGGAGGAAGGATGTGAAACATCTTGAGTTGAAGAGTCTCCGTTAGCCGGATCCGTTAATTCCAGGGTGATATTGAACTGCACACTGGTAGACTGTGAAAATCACACAGAATGGTTTGCCAGAACAGACGTGAGCGGACAAAATTCATTTGTGAAAAACAGGGCATTAAATGCGACGTACCCAAACTGGCCACAGTACACTCCATCACATCCCACTCTTCGTATGGTTACTAATAAGATCCGGAAAATTTTTCGGTATGCAAATGCAATTTGCGGACTGTGAGTACAGTCTTTACAAAGCACATTCCGTTATTTGGAGGCCGGCCAGGACGTGCACACGGGATGAGTATTTAATATACGTTCAAAAAATATCATATTTATTCAGACTTTATCTGTCAGGATGTGGCAAGCTTGCAGCGCAACAAAGCTTATTTAGTTCGCATAATTCAAAAGGTTGAGTATTCTCTAGGTCATAGAGGCAACTCCTTATTTTGCCTGTCATTTCTCTTATCCATCCTCCTGAAGCAACAGTAGAGTAATGAAGATACTTAACGACAGAAGCTCAGTGGGGGAGAAAAACAGAGTTTTCTCTCACCACACGGTTCCCATTCACATTTCCTAATGAACGTGTTCCTTCATCGTTTTCGTTCTGAAAAACAGGCACGGTTGAAAAATCCTGAAGCTTTGCAACTTCGCATAGGTTCATCAGTTGCCACTGACCCATGTTGTATGCCGCCTAGATTTTCTCAAATGGGTCATGAATGCATATTACTTTAAGGATCGGTATGTTTACTTTCATACCAGCCACATGGTTACGACTGATAAGAAGGGATAAAATGTGTCAGTGGTATCTGCTGTCCGTCTATTTGATATCAAAAAGATCTCACAAAATTGAACGAACATATTTCATCATTTAGCAACTCTGTCTACAATATGCCACGTTTGTTAATGGGCTCACCGAAACAGTAAGTTTGCATGTTTCGGTTAGTATATTGAACTGTAGGATTTAAATTCCGATTTTGCTAATTCTGCTCACTTTATTCCAATTTCGTGCTTTCCACATCCAAAATGATGGTTTGCTCAATAAACTGTTGATAGTTAGTACAATACTATTGTGTTCCGACAAATATACAGCTCAGTTTGCATCATTCCGTGTGAACGTTGATTACGCTGTACTGAAAAGATGAGCGCGAGTGATTTTCGTCGTTGACAGTTTAGTCAAGAACAGAATGTAAGTACACGATTTTTCTAATTACCACCTGTGGTGAATGCCAGATAAATATTTTTCTAAGTGAAATTATGTTATTTTTCAGTGGCCTTTGTCAGTCATTATAATAGAGTTGTCCCTAGATTTGTTGTTCCGAAGCGATTCGCGTTCTTATTGGATAGTCGCGATATTTTGCTTACAACGCTGTCCTCCACTTTTAAACACCCCCAACTACACGCTCATCAAAAGTAATGAACATAACTAAGTGATTATAAGGCTTCTATGTAGATGTCAATCATTTGACCGTAGAAATTAGCTACGTGGACCAGTGGGAAGCCATCAGTTCCAAAAGAAACTTCTGTTCTACACTCTACCTACTGGCGTATGAGTTTTGCTTGTGTGTGTTTCACTTCATCCGCCCGAAACTCAAACCAAACGGGGTCAGCGCGTGCTCCTGATGCACACAGGCTCATTGAGGAGTGAATACGGGCTAACCTTATAAGAAGTGATCAAAATTGATTGCTGATGGTTAAACTCCTTTAGGCAAGATAAAAATGTGGCCATTACTAAAAGAAAATGAGCTTAAACTACGCAACGGTGATAGAAAAACCATTACGGAAGCATCGGCAGTAGAATTCATCGGATGGACTTTAATCCTGACCTTGGTAACCCAAACAAAATGATACTCTAATATTAAGAATTAGCACAGTAAGTGCAGCAACGTAGCAGAATAAAACCAAGCCTGCCATAAAAACTTGTCTGATGCTGTAGATTCACTGGGATAAACACGCACTGTAGAACAGGAACGAATTTTTCAATTCTGATGTACCCTTCCACATACTCTCCATTTCTGCTGGGAAATGTTGCGACTGACTCACATTCAAACCAAAACACAGACTGACTATTTTTAAGATTCATTATGCGTCCACAGTACTAACTGTACAAGACACTTCCAAGAATTTCACGTGAAATTTATTATTGTTGGTAGTATATGACAGTCAGGTATGCACGACTTTGTGGTCCCTGAAATTGTTCTTCTTGACATATCGTCTGATCAATATGAGGCAAGTGGGTTCACTTGTTGCAATAATCTATTCTGTCAAAAGTTTCGGTAACCCAAGTCCACTCTATGGGTGCCATTATACAAGACAAACTGGTTGCTTCGGCACCACACAAACCCAGAGTCAGGCGAAAACTGTTAGTTATCGGTATGCTCCGAGTGCGCAACTCACCGCAGTGGTTTCGAAAATTACAGTCTCATGAAAAATGTGACGACTAATAGATTTGGTAAAATTTTCATACCTAGAATTTCGAACTTGGATATATGTAGAAGACCAATAATTTCACCTCAAACACTTTTAAATTAACCATAATATCTGACGAACTTCTGATTTAAAAGGTTCACTTTCAGGTTGCACAGGAAGTCTGCCGACTTTATTTCCCAAAGATGTAAGTTGTACAGCACAGGTAAATTCACCCTCTCTACGCTTGCAGAACCATCATGTGGCGACTCCGGTTAGGTTATAGTCACAGTGATCGGTCGGAGAAAGAAAGCCTCTTCTAAGTTTCATTCACAAATGAAATCTTTAACAGAAATACTTCGGAAATTCGGAGGTCAACTAGATGCCACCTAACAGTCTTACATTCTGGTCTATGAAGAAAAAGTAATTTTCGAGTGCACTCGATCACTGAAACATTTGCTGTGCCAAATCCATTCGATCGTGATGTTCAGATGCAATATGCATCTTGCCTTTTGGACTGTTGGGCAACCGTACAAGAAACCAGGAGGTGTGCGATTTATCACTCCATACTTTGTGATGAAAGCATTTTTCTGCGCACGTTCTGTGAAGACTTTGTTGCAACACATACAGTGAGAGAAGCAACGTTTGGCTGAACAATGGGGCTATGTTTATTATGTTGAATCTCGCCAATTAATTGCCACTGAAATGTGTTATCTACTGGTCGTACTTTATCGGTCGTCAATTCAACTGTCTATGGTGAGCGTTGGTTAAAATGTGAACGGAGTTTCTAGCAAACTGCGTGTGAACTGCAATTAGATATTGGTCAAGCTTGGCGTGAGCTCTGAAACACGAACACGTCCACTTAAACACAATCTTGCTGATGAGTTTCATGACGTTAGTAATTTCTGAATAAATTACATCATTTAGCCTTGTGAATGTTCTCACAGAGTGAAAAGCGAGCTTTCCAGCAATTCACTATTCGATGACTGCTTGTTCAAGCAGTTCACCTATGGTGGCTATATTTAACACAAAGTGCTGTGAAATGCCCACGATGAGGTTGTTCAATTACTCCCCGATCTTACACTGTCGTTCACTTTTTCGAAATGTACACTGGTGTCAAAATTCGCGGTGGCTTGAAGGAATGTTATAATGAACTGAGCCCGTGAGGCGAATTGTACAGAGTGGACATTCAAAGCATAATGCCAGGTAATTATCGTGCCTACGAATCATCACCATCAAAACAATGGAATTTAGTAATATAAAACTTCAGCAAACGGTTGACGGAGTCAACCGGAGTACACATAATTTGTGGCTGTAATTTTTTCAGCTCACGTTATTTTAGACAGTGACCTTTGTTCTGTTAACATTTGGCTGTTGGTTTTATCCCAAGAAAATTAGTCCTAATCACTTCTTACTGTTAACTTAATGAAATCGTTTCGCAAAGGTTTGTCAGTAATACCGAGCTGAAGTAGTGGAGGCACACACAATAACTACATTCGCTGGGCCTCATAGCCCAGATGGTCGAAGTACACTCAGCTCTTTTTGTATACTGCCTAGTTGGGTACAAAACTCCAAATGGTCGTCCTGATTTACCGGTTCTTCTGGGATTGTGCAATAGTAAGGACAAGTATCTAAATGTTAGAGCAGCGCAGGTTAGTAGGTTGGTTGCACCGAAGAAAGATGCGAGATGATATCTAGTAGCAGATATTGCTGCCAATGTTCAACCACAAAACGAACATGACAGTGAATGGTTATAAAGTGGGCCTTAGTCGAACTTTTGAAGGCTCACCAAGACAGGCTTGAAAAAGTTACCATTTACATAAATTTGAACGGTAACTAATAGAGTATGGTAAGTAATCTTGTAGATTGGCCAGTTATATTCGCCATTCACTCATACTGAATAAGTTGCTAATTTGATAAACTATTCCGCTGCACCAATTTGTTTCTGTCAATCCGGTTAGGTTGCTTGAATTTCCGTAAACTATCGACAGGCAAAGATGTTAACATTTGTCACGTCTGCAGATGTGTGATATACTGCTTAGCACAGAATCTGACTGTATTTATCCAGCAGATTTAAGATCTTCCTTCATAAGAATTACACCGTCGAACATGGCAGTTCAAATGAAGTTTCATCTACCGTTTAGCACAAAAAAGACGGCATTTACCAAAAGGTTGTTCAATGTAAAAAGTGCACGTCTCAGATACAAATCCTCACTAAGTCATTTAGAAGCTGGAAGTGAACGATTCGGATCTCATGTAGTAGGGAGAAGTTTCTTCTCGAAATTTGTCGCTGAGTATTAACATTTACGGAAACAAAACACTTAACTAAACAAGGAAGTTGTCGTGCAGATATTGACCTCTACTTGGGTACATGTTTCTTGGTTTCTTGAACCCTTGCTGATAGCTTAATATTGAAAGAATAGTCCAATACCATTTGGATTTTATCCTCTCCTTCCCAAGTATATCCTTGCTCCTAAACGTTCTGTTAATAGACATTCGACAAACTATCAGTATCATACAATGATTCGGTACCGTCTTCAATGAAACTGTGGAATATAGATGCACGTGCATCATCACTGTGAAGTCCGTCTTGCTTTTGTGTTACATATAAGACATCAAAACTCTGCAACTAGTTTCTCCCCAGTTTTTGTTAGATGCACGGACTTACTCCTTTATGATCAAAAACCTCGCCCATCATTTTAAATTAGCAATGATTAGTTCTTATTGAGGTTTTATACGAGGACAAACAAATCTCTCCTCGCCAGAAAGCTGAGTATATCTATTTTCAGGCAAATTGCAAATCCCTGGTTATTGAACTGTTGCCGGGACAAAGGAGATGAGAAGTGGGTGTACAAACTGAAGTGCACATAATTGTTTTTTGTGACAATCACCTGAAGATTCAGCTCATTTTGACGTATTCTAGAAAACCTGTCAAAATTATTGGTAGCTTCACAGATTCATCACGATGTGCGTATATTACCACAAGTTGTTTGAAAGTTAAAAATAATTGGACCATATTTCATTGCCTCATTGTCTCCATGGGTTTCTCTTTTGTCGCATAAGGGCGGAAGATGCTTAGTTTTGTGTTTGTCTGTTTATCGATCGGAAAACCTTTCAGACTGTTTATAGACGCAAATAAGAAAGATAAATTGGGTCCAAGAATATCTGACCAAAAGTGTTGGAGCGCACACCAGTAATTAACACTGCATTACTAATAAGAAGTGTAGCATGTTTATGATACTAGGTGAGACCCGAATGTGAAAAGTCAGAGCTTTTTCCGGATTCGAACCAGCAAGAGACTGCATGCCTGTACGCAGCAACTACTCCAACAACCGAGCTACGAAGCCATCCTGAGGTCTCATCTAAACGTAACGCTGGAAAAACACGCCGAAACCTCACAGCGTTCAGATGTGCACATTAAATGCTCGCATGTGTGGGTTGAAAGACTGGCTAAGCAACTATTCATTCCTGTTGACCCTGGGATTTATATCGATCGAACTGAACAGTAAAGTTTTTAGATGATTTAGTGTCAACTGCAGTGATCAGCAGTAGGCTTTACACTATGAACATATCCTCATTTTGAAGCTAGTTTTTCTACCCTCTAACATCCCTATTGCACAGTCCAGTCATACGGCATTTCTCTCCAGAAACTGAATATGTTTTAACCGAATCGAATTATGCCAGTGGATGACTTTTCATCTACAGTATACTGCTGCTGAACACTGAGACTTCAATTTCAAAGTCAACCTTAAAAAATTAAAATATATCAAACAAGAACCAAATTCATCCAGCTTCAAACACCAGGTTTTGCTTCAGTGTGCCCTTCATCTTTTCTTGTGTATGACTGTTATACTAGGTGGTGAATATTTACTGTAGTTATCCAAACTTAATGCATACTAGATAAAATCACCACTGGTCTCTTCATCGGGCTCTCCTCTTCTAATTACGGACCCAGTCAGTCTCTTCAAAGATGATGGATTAACACACACATGGTTAAAATGTGATGTTCAGTGTACGGGCACAAATAAAAACAAGTACATGGAAGCAGTTTTCAAAATGACTTGCTACATATGTTGTGAATCCGGCAGGCGGATGACACGGAGATTATTTTATTGGAGAAACAAATACACCACTTAAGCGTCTCAACGGGACTGGGAACAAAAACACTCATCTGCACACCGCACTCTTCTGAGGATGCTCCAGTCGCTTTGGACACCATGTCTCTGTTCCATCATGTGGCGAAAGTCATTAAATGTCATTCTGCCTTCCAACGATTCTTCTCATATATCTCCCGTATTTATCCCACGATCATTTCGATCCATGCGGCTATTGAATAGTGGTGTGAGTAGTATGGCGCAACCGTCTATCCTCACTACACATATACAGATATTTTAGTTTCTCTTGCAGAAGATCAATGAGAATTTCCTGTACCACTCAAAGCAAAACAGATCAGAACTGTACGTAATGGATTCTAAGAATTTTTGATAGAATGCGAGATAATCGAAACATTGACCTCTGGGCGTCAAATTCACATTGTTTGCATATGAACAAGTGGCTCTGACCCTGTGGGAACCTTGCTGATTGCTTTCTCCGCGTAATCTCTGTTTTCATAGTTCGTTTTCTATGGTTAAGTTAGATTTGTTCATGTAAAAGATTGAGATATGACCTCTAATGTTATTTTTTCAGTCGGTGCAGCAAATTATTTAAAAATCGACGTATACTCGACGTAAGTGAAAATTACTTTGGAATATAGTTCGTGAGTTCCATCTTTCATAATTAAAATACGACTTTTCACTCACTACGTTACAATAACTTTCGTCATCTCACCAAATTCAATAAACTGATTGTATTTTGTGTTTACGTGAACAAATGATGTTTTCACTTTCACTGAAGCGTTTACTGTGTTTTTTCCAAATTGAGCAACATCCAACAGATATTTTATAATTTTGTAAGTACAATAATCCATTTAATGACCATCACTTCGCAAATTTTTCTATCATCTCTGTCACTTCAGATACATTATTATGTAGTTTAATGATACGTGCGAAACTGACTACGTTCCCAATATTAGTTCGTAAAGCTTGCTATTCAGGAATATACGCAGTGGTTTTGCGTTGCGTAGATCTTGGCTCTACAACGACCAGCTGTTCAGAAAAAAACTGATCTATCTATGGTGATGTCATAAGAAAGCACTGTGTGCGCTGGTCGAATGGATTAAATTTACCTTCACCAAATGAATCACAGGTTCCCCAACGAATCTGTAGTACACACCGCGGAAATGATATGCGAACATATTTTTCAATTCGGATTCCGGTAAATGCATAACTGGAAGTGTTGTATCGGCCAGACCAGTCTGTTCCGTCGTTTGAATTACAGCAGCCGTCAATGGTCCCTCACCAGCACTTGAAACAGCACAGACTGCCACCAAGTAGTACTGATTTTTGGTCAAGTTTACAACCATGGCTTGATGCTTGGCTAACACAGAACCCGGAAGAGGCATAACATGTGAGGTGGTGAGCAAATCATAGTTTGCCTCATCAAACCGCTTGAACTTGTGTTTTACCTCAATCTGTTTATCGGCATAGCCGGGCATTTGAGAAGAATCACCAGAGCGGTAAAAATCTCTGCTTATACTCGGTGCGAATATTTGGTCAGATGTTTCAGACTCTTCATTCAAAATGTTTTCGAATGTAGGAATCTGATAATGAGAAAACAAAAAAGATTCAATTAATACCGATAATAAATGTGTTGATTGTAAAGTTGCGCACAGAAAAACGGTACGTTTACAAATCTCTCTTAATTTCTCTGTCAGCTAGAGGCTAACGGAGAAAATACAACGTTTGTCAGTATGGAGCTCAATATGTGCTAATGTGAAGATTTAAGGATATCCTACAGTTTACTCTAGATACTTGATACCGAGCAAACAACATCTGAATCCTACCTCGGTATTTATTTTGATCGAGTTTCATTCCTGATAAACGTAACCTTCATCACTATGAATCAACGGATATAGTGATTTCAGCTACGGTTGATCTCAACCAAGATCCACCATGTTGCAGATTAATAGGCAAGCATCGATAGATGGAGAATGAAAGAGAACGAAAGAAAACCAACGAGTTTGATGAAAAACAGTCATCGGGTTAGATGCAATATACTCACCACTAACCGGGACACAATACCACATCAGAATGTCCCTAACAATCTGATTTTTGCAAATTTCTTAGCCAGGCAGAAGTCACCTAAAAACCTTGCTTAGCGAGAAAGTTAAGGCCGTGGTAGCCCGTGACCACCTCACTATATGGCTATCTTCAAGATTCTTCGAAACATTGCTGAACATTACGGTGTCTACAGTATCCCACTCAAACTGCAGTATTATGTGCTAATCAAAACATCAGAAGAGTTCATGCTGAGGCTTTGTGAGTCACTTTAACGAAAAACAATTCGAACGAAGTTTTAAAGTTTGGAAATCTCAATTGAAAACCCTTACAACCAAGAACTCCCTCAAGGAAACTTGTTGCAAATGGTTACTTACTTTATAATGTTGCACAAGGTAATGTGATACTTGCCGGCTTCCTTCGATAGGACCACGCCATTCGACCAAAATCTGATTTCCTTTCAATAACTCAAGGTGGAGATTTTGCACATGTCCTGGTACTGTACACAAACATACAAAAATATTCAGTTTTGGTTGCATACTTTGTCTGTCTTCATTAAACATATGCACCCTGCAGCATAATCGTGTAAACATCGGTCACTTTCCAAAACTAAACGCTCACTTTTCCTTTCATTTCAGAAGCAGCAGCGGATTTCATTTTTGCTCTTGTGACCAGACAGCATTGTAACAATGACCTCAACAAATATAGCATTACTAACTTCTAATTAAGAAGTTCCAGTCTACAGAACCTATATCTAGGTTACCTCATAAGAACAGCCTGTTTCAGTGAGCCGTATGAGGTGACATATTTGAGTGAAAATAAATGGTTTTACGATTCGCTCTCAGCATACGTCGTTTTCGGACTGCGTTCACATAATGGATGGCATGACTTCAGAAGTTAGACATATAGACGGACAGGAGAGTATACAGGAAGTTGCCATTTAAAAGCGCTTCACGCAGTTTTCCTCGAGATCGGTTTCTTGCACGTGAGTGCAGAAGATAGATCGCAACATAAAGTCAGCATCATTCAGGCAGAAGCGAAAGAGTTTTAAGAGAATGAATTACCTAGATGATGTCAACTAACCGTAGATGAGTAACCAAAGGTCACTCGAAGTTTTAATGCCGCTATCACAATTGCATACCGAGTAGGATAGGGGACCAAACTGATCAGCATGTTAGTGTTGTTACTTCATCGCAAATATTCCTTTGAGTTTTATGACGTCTTTTTATCGATTGATATGTCTTGCACCTAGGTATGTCTTTATGGGAGTGAGCGTGATTGAAAAGCGCTGATGATGTCCACTTGTTAATAAGTCAACTACGAGTTCCTCATATATACAAACAACAAGCAACACAACATACGCCTGACTTCATGGGCACTAGCAACAGAAGTGAGTTATCAGATATACTACGTGAGCTTCAGGTGGGCAAAATGAAACAAGTAAAACAATGTTCTTCGAAATGTAGAAATCATGCCATTTCTTTGATTTTTAGTCGAAACCAAAATCTTGAAACTCTGCTTAAACTTTCTGAGGATGTTCTCAGGACCAGCCGTCAAAACGATGAGAGCGTAAGTCAGTCGTTTAACAGGTGGATATAGTTAAAGCGTCCATCCCTGTTTCGTTTCGTCTATTTTGGACCAGTGTACTTGTCGAGCAAGCAAAAGTCAAGATACGATCTTTAGAAAAGCTTATTCCATTGAAACTCATTCAAGCCAGTGTGAGTACTTCAGGACGAAAAGAGTTGGACCCTAATTAGTAAACTCGTGGCCCAACACTATCTGTCCAGCGAGCCGAAATTGAACAGTAGTCCAGGATAAAACTCACGGCAGACACAATATGGCCACCCAATTATTCAATGAGGCACTTTAACCCATTGCGTTCCAAGTGCACGCCCAATGGTTAAAGAACAGAGGACAAGTAATGGACGTGGCAATTTTATTTTGCAGTGAACATATCATGCTTCTTTTAACCCGGTGAGAAAATCTGGAAAGTATATCGAGATGTCTTTATGAAACCGTCATTCACGTACTTCAGTGTGTAGCACGCATCTGTCAAAACTTCCTAACCGCAGTCAGCAGGTTGCACAAGAGATCTGGCGCCACTACGTATCTGGAACGTACAAGCTGTTTAAATACTGAGAGCCTGTAAAGACTACAGACTCATTCAGTTTTTGTGGTTGATTTTGTCAAATTCGAAATCGGTTGGTTCGAAAACGCTAGGTCACAGTGAAGTTGATGACTCACCACCTTCATCTAAATGATAGTAACATTATCGCCTGTCAATTTTGCAAATCCTTGCTCGTCCAGATATTTAGGTCAAAAGGATACATCAGTATGACTGACGTTTTGTTCTGGTGGCTGATCCATTACTGGAGACTTGTGATATTCGTTTTTTGTATTGCTGTCAGCTAACGGAAATTGCCTAGTTGATTTCATCGCGTTGATCCCTCGCTAACTGATGCATGCAGCATATAAATTACAGTAACCATCACCCGGGTACAGTGGTCACAACTGTATGGTGGACTTCCAGGCCCGCTCGAATGTGTGTGCGTCAGTGATGCAGATTCCAAGCACGATAAAGCATACAAGTAAGTATTCCACAAATCTGTTCGGTGGAGATAAGTTAACGCACTTATGTGGATGGGCTTGCGTGTAACAACACCATTTTCGTTGGAACAGTACGTTCCTCACCCGAATCGTTAACACAATTTTCCTATGAAAATAATCGTGGATGGGTTGTCGGTAGATTAATACGAGAAAGCTGCAAAATGGTGAGTAGTCATTTTGGCAGGTCTCCAAACTGGACATGGTACATCAGGAAGACATCTAACGCAGTTTATTCCTTGTTCATGACCAATTACGGCACAGGGTTCAATCTCTTGCGCCTATAAAAAGCTTTTGTACAAGAAGATCACTATTTGAAAATTAAGCGCCATTTCCGAATTTTGCTCCGGTAAGAACAGGCCAGTCATGTATATTCTTGTCATGCCCGAAACCAGAACACCGACCATCCCTTCAGGAAGTGATCATATTGACTACAGACTCACTGACCTTACACTATTCTGAATCAAATTATCATACGCAAACGTTAAGCCACGTTCAACTTTGAGTCGTGCTGAGGCTGACTGATATTATGACTTTCCATCATGGGAACAGGCATTCATTTACAGAGAGCAAATACTATTGAAGGACGTCTGGTTGCTTTCTTACAACGTGCTCGCTTATTTTTGGTAGGTTCACTCGTTGTGTGTCCGCATTGGAAGAAAATCTTAGGAAAATCCACATTTAATGACAAGAAATCTCTCAAAATATGTTATGCTCTCCAAACGACTCGAAATGTAGTACACATTTTGGAAGCTTACCGTGAATTCTTCTCTTGAACATGACTGCAAAACAGTGTGTCATACTAAAACTTATCTAAAATTGATTTAGACTCTGGGCATGTGCAATTGCGAAAACATACTGATCTAAACTAGGCGTCGTTAACATTTCTATGTGTACTACTCAGTGATCATGGTAGCCAGAGTGCGGTAACCTGAGGATATTCCTAGTATTCTCAGTGTACTAAGTGAAAAGTAATCACAGAGAATATAATTCTTCCTGAACATAAAATCACAAGGATGCCTGTTTCGCTTGATGGCATACTTTCGTGCACTCGACAGCAGTATCCTGGCACATTCTTGATATTTGTGTGTTGTACAACTTACTAAGAGATGTGTTACAGCTTTTGCGCAATATAATTTAAGTTTGTGGTTCATTCGTGTTTTCAGTCTGTTTCTGGTCACTGTTATGTAGACCAGTAAATAATAAAATTACTCCGAAAACACATTAAAAGACATCGAGAGACTTTTGCCCATAGTTATTTAACGAGGTGTTTAATAACCACGATATAAATATACGCAGAGTAGGTGTAAGCGTTAATTTGAAGAGAATGTCTCGAAATCTTCACGTGTGTAGAAATTAACGGAAAATATATTTAGTAAAATCGTTCAGTGTATATAATCAGAAGACGTTTTTTGCTGATAAGAAAAAATTCCTGCGATGTACCTCACAACAACCATCACCGAAAATGTGAATTCAGTTCACTTCGAACAATTGTTTCGTTAGTACAGTGCAGAAACCTTCTTGTGGTCTACAGTGACAGAGAACTCAAGTTCAACGGTTGTATTAAGAACTTATTTGTAGCAGCCAGTTTCATTCCGTTAAACGTTGTGTAACGAATTGTATGGAAACTTAAAGAGCTCCCATAACGAAGATAATACTTGTGGTCACCTAGAAGTTCGTGAGAAGAAATTACTCGTTCTGTATGCAGCCAAAGTCGTCTTGCTAACACACGAGAGACTATTCTGAAGAATGGGTCATTCCAGATCCCTGTGTTTTTTCGTTTGCACAAGATCATTTGTTCCATGTACACACGGAACACAGTCCAGTTGAATGATAAAGAGGGTTTTCGCATGACAGCCCGCCTACTGAAGTACGCGCGTGTTATCGACCATTTCAGTCCGAAAACTCCTCGCAGGCAAAAACATGTTTCTGACTGAGACGCCTAGTTCCAAACTGGATTCCCAGATAAACAGTAATAACGAGGGACACTGAATTGGAAAGAAAGTATTTTTTTGGTTTAACCTGAAGAAGTGTTGTTTAATAATGCCAACCCGAGAAACTGCAGTGACAGTGTGAGGGCGTTAAATTCTGTTGCACAGTTTGCATGATTCATCTTAACCATTTAAACAATATTGCTGAAGCAGACCAGCTTTTGTTTTAATTATTTCAGCGGCAGCGTTCATTAGTAAACGATGGCAAATACACACATAAACCTGATGACGGTACTGATGTACCTGGGAATTACAGACCACCTGTTCATTCCAAGAGCCATAGGCTGATGGACGTCTTACAAGGAAGGAAACAATCAGTACACCGTAGAATGTCAGCTGAATCCTTAGGTAGCTCAATAAAATGAAGAGGTACTGATTCATCTAACAGATGATGTCCGAAATTATCTGTACTGGCTGTCGGCAAATGAAGAGAACTACGTTTCCTAACCACAACTGATTCGTTTTCAATCTCACGGATTGGAATATATATTGTAAGAGAAAGCATTCCAAAACTACAATCAAAGCATTCAAATCAAACATTGATTATGATTTCATCAACTCATTATGAATTTACGTGTTATGTTTAGGTGCAACAAACGTGGATTGTAAAATCATTTACAGGCTAGGAAGTTTGTTCTACTTGTGTGGTTATATTTTTTGACCAAATGACGATGGGAGTTTTGACTCTTGTTTGTGGACGCAATACGTCGTACAAACTTGCAAAGGTACAGGTAAATCCTACCAAACAAGTTATACAAACCTGTGTTGTTGACTGTTCATCCTAAACGAATCGTGGCCTTCTTTTTGTTGAAATATCACTCAAGTAATGGAACAACTTTCTACATCACGTGAACTTTCTTCATTATTAAGACGGAGAAGCTATCTGACAGAGCACAGGGAAACAGGATTAAATATTCTTCAGTCAGCTAGGTGGGTAAATTGGTGTTCACATAACTCAACCTTGAACAGTCAGATGTACAACTGAATGTTGTCAAGCCTTAATGTCAGTTTTTGCGTGGGCTATGCAAATGTCAAAGGTCCGTGATTGGTGACAACATATTGTTTGTAATTCTTACAGCGCTTGTCATCGATGATCTACGGAACAGTACCTCAGTAAATCACAAATGTACCGGTGTGTACACAGGTAGGTATGTTATGTCAGGAAAAAAGCTTTTGAGTAATTGTCAAATGCGGTTATTAACCACCTGAATGAAAACACATTTGAAACCAGATTTATGTCTTTTGAACTATAAGTCGTGAAACTCTCTTATTCAACACTGTTCCGAGTTACTTTCGACGGTCTGCTCGGAATTAGCCCAAGGAGTGCAATCTGCGATGCTTGGTCCAAACTATTGATCACTCGAGTGTACTAGAACCCACATTTTTGTTCTTCCTGTCCTGCTGCAAGGACTATTCCTGCTTTACGGTGATTTAAGATACAGTGATTATATATTCACTATCCAGTTTGACTAGTTTTTATCATCTCTAATGATTTCGACCACAGATTGTACACGTTACGGGGCTGGAAGTCTGTGAGATGAATGCAGTCTACCCACCAACTAACTTTCAAACCAAGTGCAAACCAACTAAATTTCAGTCAAGATGAATGTTAAGCAAATGAACACCTTGAAACCACTCAAATTAAAATCTTCAACTGAGTTCTGTTATTATAAGCTGAAGTTAATGACAATACGTGGTGTAGTTGTATGTTTGCAGTGTAAAAGTTTTAGCCTGCTCTTGGGTGACCGGAAGACAGGTGCAACTGCGGAGGATGAAGCCCAGTGTATGCGCTAATGTCATCCATTTATGACCATCGATATCAAGGGTTAACCTTAGGATACAGTAGCGTTCTATTCGATGAATATACTAATAATCCAAAAGCCATAACAATCGTACATATTTCAAATGCGTTGCCATTAGTTCGCTACTGCTCCCCTTGAGAAATAAAGGGTATGACAATTTATTTTCCACTATGACAACCAACCAACTGGATGAAACACTCCAGTAATCTGAACGTGTGAAATTTGCGTGACACATAAACAAGGAACGTTTCTAAATCTACGTTGATTTATGACAGTGAAGTTGATGGCAGACTAATTACGAAAATAGAACTCCAGAAAAGAAACAACTACGACGCAGGTTTAAAACCACACGGCCACACCCTGAGATGTAAAAAAAATGTATCCTTCGGTAACGCCTACTCAACCTTCATTGAAATAGAATCCTAGGACAGCAGCTGGTGGTTTCCCTTATCAAGTCGTCCAGTAATCTCAGCCTACGTGTTGAAGGCTCGACGCTGTTCAGCGACAAAGTGACAAAATGGCACGAGCTACAGGGATTGTTCCTAGTTGAGTTTTGGAAGTCTTACAAAATCTATTCACATATGTGATCCGTATTTCACAGGAAAACATACGGCATGCAATGTAAAAGCTGAAACGTTTAATCTCGATATGGAACTCTTTTTGCGTATTGAGCAGCTTAGTAAATGTCGGGTAAGCGTTTGCAATGCATAACATAACTATATGATTCAGTGTTCATCACAATTTCGATATTCAAACTTGATCGTCTACCACAACACTTAAAATATTCTGACTAATAACTGCAATAAGATCACACTTACAAGCGGATTTATTCAGATATGTGTGACTGTTTGTGGTTTCATTAGGTTTTAAACGAACTCATTCATCAATAACTGCATCAGACTTATTACATAAAATTCTTCTGAGTAACCCTTTGATTTTAACCGCTACCTATGATTTTTAGCTGATATTTATCCACTCTATCTTCACTCTAGGCAACTCAGCAGAAGCTTACGCTGTATCGGGCATTTTCTTCATATACTCGCACGGCGCGTGTCACATTAACCATCGCTCAACACAACTGCTGAAGGTTGGAAGAACTCAAAGGGTGGACATACTATTAGGCAGTCACTAATTAATAAGACCTAAACAGATCCACTGCGTAATGCTATGAGTGACCTTTTGTCAAAGTGACATAGTAAAAGATGATCCCTGTGGAATGGAATCATCATCCACCGTCTCACTATGCTGCAAGATATGATCAGGCTGTATTTGTTTGAGCGTCCACTCCAGAAATTCCACCGATTCACCTCACTTATTTTACACACACTTGCGCCTACTCACCACACTGCTATTTCGTGAATTACCAACGTGACTAACATAGATGAAGCTTATAGGTACAGCTCCGTGCTAAAATTTTACTTACGATTTTGATTTTCCTCGAAATTTCAATGGATTTATAGGCTGCTTGGGCTTAAGTATTTATAACAACTATATCAAGTGCACATTTTTCGGCCTGTAAAGTTTTACCCTAAAGTTACTCCGGTTGTGAGAGCGCTCTGATTTGCTAATTACAATAAAACGGGTGGTTGACTTCGCCCTGATGCGAACTGAGTTAGATATCCAAACGTCAGTTGTTCGGGCAACGTAGAGAACCGCCAGGTAGACCGATTAACGGACGAATATCTGCTAAATGTATACTCAGTGTAGTAGCAAGAGTTTCTTTAATTCTGGAAACCGCGACGTCGCAATGTTATTTACTTCGAGATAAGGCTCGATCGTGAGAAGAAGTTCAGTCAGTTACAATTCATTAACAATTCGTCAAAACTGACGCATGTTTAGAACGACGTCGTTCAATGGTTTATCCCTGTCTGAGAGAAGTACAGGTTCAAACCCAGTAACTGGATGTGATTTGTCATTGATCGTCACCAGTAATTTTGCGTTCACTTATTCGAATAACACTAAAATAAAGTAGTTAATTAATGAATACGACTGAGCCGCTACGGCCTCGTAAAAGTTATCCGTTCTATCGTCGTAAGTGTTGCAGAATGGACAGAGCACATTATTACCCAAACAGGGAACTCAGAGAGCTGATTGGAAACAAAGCTATCTGCCTGTTGCTGAACGGAATCCACATTGCTCCTCCCAAAATTGCTGTCGAATCCAAAGTCACATTAAATCAGAAGCTGAACGGCAGGGGTGAAACCTACCGAACCGAAAACGATAAAATTTGCTGTCGATTTTGAGAGTTTTCAGACAGTGACTATGGGTCAAAATAAGTCAAACAATTTAGACGCCGTATTTAATGTTTTCACATTCAGATTGAAAAGAACGAGACGTTTCTAGCGAGTTGCAATACGCCATATTTCATCCTCCCTGGGCTGACTCTTTCAGGAGCGCTGTGACATAAATCGTATTCAATCGTAACGTGGTGTTCCTTCGAGTGCACTGACCAAGAAAATGACTACCTATAAGGTATTCGAAACATCCAAGGGCTTGAAAGATAGATACCTTCCGACAATGATGAGTGATAGCATACTTTGCCTACTTACACAATTTAGACTTGCAATGTTAATAAACAGGACCATAATAACTGTGAAATAATGAATTTCGCTCCAACAGTCCTCACTATGGGGGAGCGAATGGGTGATATTTCACCAATTTTACTTGAAGCCAGTTTTCTAAACGAGGTGATCTTCTGATCTTCAACCTAGACAGTCTTGATCTATCTACACTCTACATAATGATCCGCGTGTCTGATGTACCTCTGTTGACCTGAAAAGCAAACCAACAACTAGGTTATTTCGATAAGCGTGCTATCGTAATATCAGAAAAAAACAGCTCAGGCTGTGAATTGTATAAATAAATTTGAAAGTTCAAAAAACAATTTTATCTATTGCTTCCTACACATCAAGTTTCTGCTGTTGGGAAACCTGGCATCTATTAGGAATACCTGTCGCCGGTGTACCATTGAAAATGAAGATAATGGAGCAGTTTACCCTTCCCTGCTAACATTCGTTTCAGAATAAATAGAGCTCAGCGACCCTACCTGAAAACTTCTAATGTGATTGCTGAATATTCCATGAACTTGTTTAGATTCCGTAGGAGTGTGGCGTAATGGTTCCTTCAGTCAAATGTACTCTGTGAAGTCCTTCTAGAATTCCTTTGCACGAATGGAACCATTATATTGAAATGTTATAGTTACTATTAGTCGATTCCAATAATCAGCACGGATATCAGCTGATACTTTCATAGGTCAGGTCCACAAAAATGCCAAGGCACAACATATAAATTTAGGCTCCAAATTTCCGTTGTTTCTGTCGAAATACATGAAATGCATCTTAAATCATCATTCGCGTTAATGTTATACGGAAGAAAGCGGTCAGGCGAACGCTTCTTTGAAAATAACCACCGTGCACTGATCTGGAAGACTTCATTGAATTATTCAGAGATGAGGAGGGGTTGACGCATTTTCACGATACCATCAGTTAAGCCAGTGAACATAGTTCAAGACCCCCATACATTTTTCTCAAACACGTCTACTCAGAATACTGGAACATGGCTTAGTCTGTACACGACAAGATAGTAGCGATACTATTAATCACTTATTGGTTGTCTAGTTTGCTGCGGTATATTTCTTTTTAACACCCATCTACTTCGTTTTTTGCAACTTTTCCACATATGTATGTATTTCTGTACAGATTAGAAAGTTTCTCACTTATAGGTGACAGCCAATTATTGAATACCAAGGCTTCGGCTAGATTTGAACCAGCGACAGAAACGCTATGCCCAAAAGTGGCCAGCGCTCTTTCAGTCAAGCTACGAAGCCACCCGGGAGCTCGGAAATTTCAAGTTTACACTCTGTTATACACCCGTTCTATTGTCTCATATGGGAACCACCACCTGACAGAGGGGATCGGTTGCCCCAACAGGANCAACAGTATTTCTCTAACGGTGCATGCTGGAATCCACCACAGCCATTGCTGAACACAGAAATTGTATTACGAAACAATAGTCTGGCCGAGTGGTTTTCGTCTAACTTTTACCTCATATGAGTTTGGTCAGCCATGGTGAGTTCGAAATAATTGAAGAATACTGACTGATATTACAAAAAACGTAGTACCTAAATGTATTGTCACCTAATTAGTGGACAGTAGACAGAGTTGAATTTGTTCATTCTCGAAAGATGTTCTTCAAGAAGTCCTAAGCAAAACGCATTCCTAACGGTGATCGTAAATGCAAATCAATCAGATGTTACTGAGCAGATTCGAACTTTGATCCCAGTGCTTACTGATTAAATGTTGGACATTGCTTCACGGCCGCCAAGCCACAAGTTAAAGGATACAAACACAACCCAATCAGTAAATATTTCACAGTTTGATCAACCTGTGAACAAAGGAGAATGAACCCAACTATTGAGGCCTCAAACACGTTGACTTGAGATTTCCAAAGATGCTCACGGTTTCCATCCCCCTTCTTGTTCAATCGGTGGTTATTTGTGTAGGCGCGACCAGTGACTATTTGTCTGGCCTTTTCACAGGCATCTTGAACAAAACTAACAGACGAAAAAATTATCCGGTTTGTTATTAATAGATAATGATATCAGAAGCAGCGTGTAATCTAGTGCACTGGTTTTTATCTCGGTAGAGTCAATAACGTTCCTACCCAGCGCCGTTTCGCTCTGTGGTGTAACCTTGTTCTACGAAACGTGTGAAGTAGTTTTTTGCTTAACGGGTTGGTCTTCTAGTGAACAGTTTTTCATTAATTTGCTACAAAAACTGTATTTGATTCTCTACTAAGTTCGATGGCCTAATATTAAATCCTTGAAAACTTGTTTTTCATGGAAGATATGTTATGGAGTTAAGAACTGAAGTGTTAACGCAGACGTCCTGAACAAAAGTAGGTTTGAAGGAGACAGTGCGTGCGAATAACACCCTGATCAATTTGCTTTTAGATAAAATATAAAGACTGAACCAGAACATATTGGCTACTGAGTTCACCGTGAAATGTGTTGCTTTCAGTTCATTCTAATGCAAACAGGAAAATAATTTTCAGTCGTTAGGATAAACTGAATGTGCAACGGATGGCATAGGTATGAATTCACTTAGTATGTGATGCGACCAACAGTGTTTATATAGAAGCAGTTTTTGCATCAACATCGCATATTTTGGCTGAACCACATGGTGAAATTGTTTGATGGAAAGATATTTGTGTAAGTTCGATTGAACACTTCTGGAGGGAAAAGTAAAGGAAGTTTTGCTTTCCAGGTAGGCTTCGACAGTTTCAAGTCATATTTTTAGGTTGTAGGTCAGCATTTTACCGTTTCTCGCAGTGACGCTTGACAAGTTTTTGCAGTGAACAAAATGGTGCTTAGTCTTGTTTATTTGGAAACAAGCGTCATAGAGAATTATGGAACACCCAATTGGTTGAAGTTCGTGATATTTCATATACAGATGATTACACGTTTCCCGTGAAAAAATTGTGTCGCAACTTGCGAAGAGATGCAGTTTTCAGTCAACATGTACTTGTATGTCACACATTGTATTTTTAACTCATATCTAGGCCTTCGTGCATACAGGCGTACACAGCCGTTACGCTTAACAAAACATGTTGACATTAGTGCGCAGCAAGCGCACGTATATGGTGCACAGCTTTCGGTTTTACGGCATCATTGAGACTATTTTTTTAAGACTGTTCTCAGCCAAATTTATTGGAGGTTCCCAGTATGCCACACTACAGTTAAAAGTTGACACATGAACACAGGAAAATCTCAGATTTCGTGCAAAATATTCCCTAACAAAGATTTCATGGATAAATTTCATTTTTCAAGGCGGGCAAAGTGAGGTCTTGCCTGGAATTATCACCATCTAATATCTATAAAGTGATTCGGAGGTGTGTTACAATAAATTGAATCGAATCCTAGGTAAACTATCTCAATGTGTGCTGGTTTCTAGACAGACATTCTCCAAACTGCGAACACCTTTTTAAATGATTGCTTAATTATTGTGACGCAAAATAGATGCAAATAGATTGACTAGGAATTTGAAGTTTTTCCCAATTACAAAACCTAGCACGCAAAGATTGACACAGGTCTTCACACACTGATAAGTTACTACGTTTGCTGTTAGTTCACCCAGTACAGGGCACGTGTTATATGGAAACTATGGTTAATTCACACCGAGACTGAGGACTAACTGGTAAATTCCCAAAATTTATATATTCTCATTTGGCCGTAACCCAAATATTTTTGATGTGTTGACTAAGTTTTGAAATAATATCAATTTTAAGGTCATTGTTTCTCATACCGCTTTCCTTCGTACGAAATACTTCCACTTCTGAACTGAACGGTCCCAAGCCAGCGGTGTTGAATACTGCCACGCGAAATTCGTACAGTGTATACGGTGAAAGGCCATAAAATTCCTCACGAATAATTGCAGTAGTCTCTTGAAGCCAGTGCTGCTCAGTAACTTGTGGCAAATTTACCTCATTGTATACTTTGGAATTATTAACTGCCGGTTGGATATGCCTGTTTCGTCGGATTTCGGAACAGCCTGGTGGATCGATGCAGGCCAAATGAATCTGAATAAAACAGTGAACAAACAGTGTTTAGTGAAGATTTCACTGACAGTTTAACCGTATAGATTTTTTAATGAGGACGGCAAAGCCAAACTGATTATCAAAACTGGAACACCTGTTAAATTCTCTGGTCACAGTAAGCGGACAGGAACGAGTGTTAAATGCATCGACATAATTCGAGGACAGTTATACCATTTTGTAAGCACCAATAATAAACCTAATTAGTGGTCTACCATTAATATTAGTGCACAAAACCGTTATACGTTCATGCAGTCAGTGAGGTGGAATTGATTACTGATGAGTGGTAGGAGATTTTGGTTTTCGCTTAGGTTGAGCATCATCCACAACTGACACAGTAACTCTAATTAATCAGCCCTTGAGTAGGACTTCTCTCCAAGTTAAAAAACAGAAATCATTAACTGTTCGACTGTTATTTTGGAAAGTGATCATTAGTAGACAGTTTAGTTTCCATGTATTGTCAGGGACGGCAATTGTCTAGGACTTGCTAAATTCGCTAAAGTTTCCTAGTTTTATGAATTCGGGCAAGATACTACGAGAATGCAAATCGTGTAACGTGCTTCAGAATAACATTTCATAAGTTCTATCCTCCCAATGAAATGAAGAGTTTCAAATGTAGAGTGCCGCTAGGTGAAAATTGGCCTGTTGACAAGGGGTAAGATGATGAACTGGATGCAAAAATGCGTCACAGCATTACTGCTATTCACTGGTTAGCAAGCAGGACGTACTGATTTAACAGTCAATGTTTGGGGAAGTGTTGATTCGCATGGAAGAAAAACATGACCTCACTGAAAAGTGTGTAAAGTGTACTAAAGGTATCAGCAGATAACATGTATACCCGATCGAATTAACTGTCTGTATGTTTCCCGACCAGAAACCTACTGCATAAGGTAAGAAAGCCTACTTCGGTCTTTATTTCGTTAAAAACACAAAACTTGTTTGAACCGATTGAGTGCTACTTGGCAATGTAATGTTTTTATCCTGCTAAAATCTTTCATGATAACACCTATCGATATTTTGGATTTGGCTGGAGCGTGTTTCCTGCAACGAGCTTCCATCAGAGGCTGTCGCTTTATGCGTAGATTCATCTTGAAGAAATATTCTGGAGGAGTTTTACGTTCAGCATTATGCTTAATGACCACAGAAACAGCAACCAAATGTCAGTTGTTTGAGAGAAAATAATTAGTTTAATAACTCATTGTGCAGGAAAACTACAGTTACACAACGTTTGATAATTACTGATAGAATAAATGTCGGTGTTAGCCACGTAGGTACCAGTTTTTCTATTTATTCCAGCAATCCCTTTTTTCATATTTGGGAGCAAAACACAAAATTGCCAAAGCTGAATATCAAATCACCAAAGTTTATTAACGGTTACATGTTTATCCTCAGGGTTTTTGTGCAGCATTGCTCACAAGCCACCGAAACACAGAGCAAATATCAATTCAACTGAAACTTAGGCAAGACCATGAGATTTTATGCGAGTTAAATTCCTGTATCGCCTTATGATTTGAAGTTATACAAATACGTACACACATGCACATGATCAGTTAAAAATTAACTTTACAACGATTTGCAGCAAAGAATCATGGGTTTCAGCACACAAAAATTGGGAGATATTCTAAGAATAAATTATCGCTTTTAACAACTACTCTGTGCGTGTCCATATTCATTCCACACCGACTTCGCACCCTTAGTTGAAATATACATTGCCTGTTGAAGCTGCCTCTTACAGTTATATCATTTTGTTTGTTTTTATGGAACGAGCTATGCAGGTCGCACGATGAGGCGACTATCCGAACGCATTCGGGAGAATCATCCAGTGTGGCTAACTCGAGGCTTGGCAAAATCTTGCTCATCTTTAAACGCTGCATACCTAATGGAGCTCAACCACTCAATCGATCTCAATGACTCATTCCGTCCTATCTATCACGCACCGCGTTTACAATCAAAGCATATCACAGAGCGCTTACTGTCAGTCGCGGAAGCCATAGCCATCCGTTTACTCTCCTTCTAACTATGTATTCCGAAACGTTTTGCGAAAACACTGAATCTTCCATGGCCTGTTGTTTACGTCCGGACCGAACAGACTGCGTCATGACGGCCACTATCTTAACAATCGTCAATAATTTGTACAATCGGCCTGAGCCTTCCGAAACTGATAATGAACCTCTGTGCTCAGAAGTTCATGTGGACAACTAACCTCCCTTCGCCCACAATCAATCAAGCCCATGATGTGGAACACTGATCACATAAGTGATAACAAACGCGTCGCCCTTAACCTTTATTGACCGTTTTTCTGACTCATACTAGTCACTGTTTTCATATTTATTGTGTTTTAATTAGCCTGATGATCGAACACAGAAAACAAGTTTTGTTCCCTACCCTGTCGTTCTAATGATGATGAACCGTTCGATCCCTTAATGTACCTTTCCTCACACATGATTATTTCATACGAATGTGTTGTAATTAGCCTGATGATGAATCACCGAAAACAAGCTTGTTCGCTACATGTTTCTCCTAATGTCTAAACCGGGTATTTTTACGCAGCTTAAACAAGCCAAAGACTCCACCGTACTCTCCGTTTGCCGCAATTCGTGAAGTGACAGGAAATCCACGGGAATGCCTTGAGTTTTCTTTCGTAAAACGCGCCTTGGTTGATCAGCTCGTGATCAGTCAAAGCCTTGCTACGATTCTTCAGGAACTTGGTGCTATATACCTTATTAGAGAATTATGTATAAAAAAGTTTCAGCCAATTTGTAAGTTTTTGCTTCCAAGTACAACGAGTTTTTTCTATGCTATTGCTCCAAGTAATCAGTGGTATACTATATGCCGTTCAAATCCAGTATATCAAAATAGAAAGTCAGAAAATTGTGAGTGTCCGTGGAATTATGTCATACTTTAGGATACTTTGGGATCTAGTCTGTCCGTTTTGTATTAGGTACAATCTGAACCAAAAGCAGGGCTAGTGTTTCAGCATGCATCTTCTAGACTATTCAGCGTTATATGCAATCCTAATACAAAATTTGGAGTGTTTTGATCTGAAACGACCAATACAAATCGTAATTTTCAATAAAGTGGTAAGCGTGTGTTACATGACAAAACTTAATTATTGAATACGAGGTAATTATAACAAGCGGCAAACATACGCTGATTTCAGGTTGCGCCTCCATCCAGTGAGAATGTCAAGAATATCGATGAATAACAAAAAGAAAGTTATCCGGTTTTTAGGGTTACTCTCAAAGCAAAACCGGTAATGGCAGAGATTACCACCAACGTGATTTGCACCTATATGCTGTCTATCATATGGTACAAATTTCTTTGAAGAACGCATTACCAGTGTTGATAGCATTAATATTTAACCACATGCTTCAACGAGTAAATGTTTCCGCCATCAGATTAGAGGTGTCTCATCAATGATACGGAACCTGTTGATTGTGAACTGCCATCTATTTTGATAAAGCTGTTATTAGATATGAAATACATTGGCAACTTAATTCAGCCGATCGAATGATACCAAAGCCAGCACGAATTTCGAATGTTTTTATGACGTTTCGTTGGAACGTATTTTGTTTTGTCAGCTGCACGCACAATTTAGAAGACCACATGCGACGTTTAGAGGAACGTGCATTGTAGTTCTATAGCGGAACTACTTCATGAATAGAAGTATATCGCCATAGTGAGAGGATTTTCGACAGAATCCATTTGAAAGATAAGAAAAGCGACCACGTTGAAATCCCAGTTCGTACAAACGCGCTACACATACTTCTTCCCTACAGTTTTAAGTGAACGTCCACGAATGTTCTGATTAGAACAACCTATTCGTCTATGCCGGTAAGCACGAACAGCTTCTGCCAACCTGAAGGGACTTAATTTGTTCGTAAACATCTGGGATTATAAGTATTGCCATTTGCGTATTATGAGAAGAGATCCTGTTACCAGAAAATATGTCGAGGTTCAGAAAACAATTACTCGCACTTGGGGATGTATCATCAGCTTGTCTAAAAATGTTTCGGAAACTAGTTGCGGATAAAAATAACATCTCAATGGAATCACTCACCATGTTTGAAGATTCAAAGACTAACATATCGTAAAAAGTACACGACGTCTATGACCAAGAAACAGGCAGTAGAAATTTCAAAGCATTTCAGAGTGGTATGCGTAAATTCAAGAATAATGTTCAACCAAATTGAACCCACGGCCTCAAGTATACCTCTTTCTCATGAACTTTAAATTCACACGTTTAACTAATGACTTGGACTGATATTAAACATTCACAATAGCAGTTATCATGGTTTCGCCCAATAGCTTGTATAAATTATACAACTTACATACCATTTTTTTGCCAGTAGAGTCTGTACGACATTTCTCAAGTTTTGTGTCATAAAAACTAAATGTCCGTGAGACACCCACGTGCTTGCTTGCTGTCATCCTGTCGCTTACTCAAGTGATACTAACGAAAACAATAGGTTTTTGTGTCAACAGATATGTGAGAGATCAGACTACTGATTTCGACTATTTCATCAAAAGTGATGAACCTTTGTTGTACTTGAAACATGCAGTAGTCGTCTAAAGAATCGTACCATCATTAAGTAATTGAAATTAATGTGATCAGCATAAACGTTCCACCAAACGATACACAAAACCAGGAAAGTCTTTTCCACTTCTAATCACTGCCTCAAGAATCAGCCTAAAAACGATTCCATGGAAGAAATTATCGAATAAACTTTCAAACAGTTGGTTCTTTTCATAAATTTCATTTGCCGGTGTCTGTATTCTTACTGCTATGTTCGATTCAAATTTCTTTCGCACACCTAACATCTTGAAACAAAATGAATGTCCGGAAAGGATCAACATTGAGACAAACATAGAACGCCCACAACGTCCTCCAGTGATCAGGGTGGATAGAAAATCTATAAACATCAATCTGCCAAATGAAGATGATTAAGCGTCGGAATTTCTCAGCCGTAATCTATAAAACGCACTCCAGCGAATCATTCTTATCACAGTATTTCAGCCACGGATTAAGACTAGACGCATTCTGCTGTCCTTGTGCAACGAAATAAATTGAATACATGACGATACAGCTAAGTGAATGATTAATGGTGCGCCAACCAGCACTGCCTGAGTGTAGGGTCATAAGCACAATTACTAACAACAATGTCAGGCGCATTGAAGATGATCAACACCGTGGACCGTAGTTGACCTCTTCCTGTAGTCTACAGAACTTCCACAGCATTTAACCTCAGTGCAAATAGCCAAGACATAAAGACGGCAAAAGCTATCGTTGTTCAACCATATCAGGTCCTGTTGATTCCATCCCTTGAACACACACATATCAGTAGGCATATATTCCATTAATATGCTGTAAACATTAGTGGACTGTCCAACTCATCCTTATATTGGGAAAAAGCAGGCTGGTTTATATTTTGTCACTGAATTACAACTGTATTAGTGTACCGTTTTATTCAGAGCCTTCAAGATCCCCGGCATCGACTCTCCACCCTATGAATGAGGTAAATGATTGCTCTGACCTCGATAACATGTGTGCTCATCAAGTGTGCGCTAACCATACACAAAATTAACTGCTCATTTGAACGATCACAGGTCCTGACCAGCCCCTACTGAAATGAGATTATCGACGCAACGCATACATCGGAAATACCAAAGCTTATTATCTTTATCCCTCTGGTGACGTCAGTTGGTAAACCTACGGAATTTCAACAATGAGGACGCATTGCCTTCGTCATGTCGCAAAAGTACACCCACCCCAATACTTCTCGCACTGCTGACTAGAAAAACACAATTAAGATTAACTGTAGTTAATGAGAACAACTCAGACACTTGGACCAAGCGTTGACATGTCAGTATCTCTCGGGACAACTTGCGTTTAAATATCTGTGGATTTTGATGAAAATGCATGCAAGTGTCTTTTCCGATTCCTTCCTGTTGATCTGCAGAAGGCAAGTGGGTTATCGGCTCATTAAACATGTGTTTAAAAACCGAATCTTCACTTCCGGCATAATGACCTACAAATGTCGTCGCCGACATTCTGAAAGCTAAAACCCGATAAGTTTGAAAAGACCACTTGAGCATTATTGATAAATTCCAACTTCAGCCACAGATTTTACTGTTCACTATGGACTAATTGTATTGGGGCAAGCATGTAAGTTATGTAACGTTAGCGATACTTGTAGGCAAAGAGTAGAAATTCAAATTTATTACACTAATATCCTCAGCAATTCAAACGATATTTTCTTGACATCTGTCCTTTTCCCTACATTTGACGAAACGAAGTCAGCAACCAATAATCAGATAGACATAGAAATGTCATACTAAAATCAAGCAAGATATGGGATAACTGACGTTCTTCAGGCTGACGTGGAGATAACCAAACATTCCGCAAATGAATTGTATATATCTGGATATGATTAAGTGCAAGGCACAATGTTTTCTCCCAATGTTTTGCAAGCCCTCAGTCACTATGACAAAATCTCGCAAAATAACAACAAATTTTAATGCAGCCAACTGCGGGAAAAAGTTCCTTGATAACCTAAGGTTTCCTCCGTCCCTATTTGTCTGTTTTGTATAATTCGCACGTTTCACGTTTGTGACTGACAAAAGTAAACGGAAATGTTAGAATGTCACAATGTCTTCTTTTAGCAGTGACGTAATTACTGAAGAGAGCCAACTGTTTCAAGCCTCTTTTAGAGGTTCGTTTGTGAAACGCCATTAACACGGTGCAACCAATGGGAGAAAGTGTGAACGCACACAAACGGCACAGTCAAATTTCATGGAATAGACATAAAAAATAGTACTCAAACTAATGATAGCATAAGGCGCGAAAGAGTAGGTCACATTTTGAATATTTCAACTTGAAAGTGTAACGTTACCCGAAAAGGAGTGTGACTGCAATGAAGTGATTGATCTTAGTTCATTCGAAAACTGTAAAATATGTCAACACAATGAACTGGCCGACTGTTTTTAGCAAGGTGGGAAATTCATTCAGACGTTTGAAAAGAATGTAAAGTAGATCTAGCACGGAAATCAGGTAAAACACATCATCGGGTACCCTCAATTGGCAAATTGCAATCCGATCGATACGTACCACGCCACCAAAGGAAATATTCTCAGTTAATCTTACGAATACTATGTTTTCTCTGCGCAATATGTTAAGAAACCAAACAAAGGGAGAACCAGGAGGATTGGCAATTTAGTAAGTACCATGTTTGTTTGACATTGCTAAATCGCTGCAGTGTACTAAATGAATAGACGTAGGATATTGTGGGCATACAGACAAGCGCATTATAAGTAGCAGAACACGATAAAACAATTTCGGAAATGTGTCGCGAAATCGTGCAGGATCAATACCTTCAGCTTCCGTATAAAATGCGCTGATTATGCAAGGAAAACACCTTTTTATGGACATTATTGCGGGAGAAAAAAGCAAGTCTGTGCTAGAAATAAAAACTTGTAATTTCGGAGTAGGCAGTTACTGCTGCTCAGCCAGTTAAACATTTCTTGTTGGTTATCCCAGGTAGACTGTACGATGAAATGGCTACCGGCAAAGCATATGTGGTTTCCATTTAGACACTTTCTTACCAGATATCCCTGTGGTAATTGATCCAATTCGAAACCGTCACTTTTGATTGCATCAAAGGAGACTGTAACAGAATTGGCCGTAATTTTTTCTACTCGCAATTTGGTAGGTGCGTACAATGGTTTGTTTGGTGGGGTTCGAATGAACATTCGAGCTCCATATGGACCACATCCCAGGGAATTGCACAGAGCGAACTGAAATAATTAGAGATGAGTTAGCCGGAAGTTCTCGCAGCTTTCACAACTTTTCTCTGTTTGTATCAAGCATGACACTTTTGATAACGTGGAAATGTTCACAACGGAGACAGAAAATTAATTGGCAAGCCCAGATTGATAGTGTTAGGACATTTGGATTAATCGATATTGGGCAGTAGTCGTGTGACGAGTATTACAATAGGACTGAAAGAACTTCGCTTCAAGATCGACTTTTAAAATACCCAATCAGCTTTCCAAGTATCATCATTTTGCATGCAGTCACACGACCACCTTATGTAGCCCACAAGTACTCGGTCGACCAGACGTTTGTCATTTTTACGATTCTGTCAGTAAATAAATAAGTTTACGATATAAACCTGAAACGTAAACGAGCGTAGGTTACAAACAAATTGGGCATCAACTGCCCGGGTAAATTACCCTTCGGAAGAAGCCTGTTGAAATATGATATCTGTGATTGTTCGTATGATGAAACTAATGATTGTCCTGGTTGTACTCACTGAAATCAAGTGAAACATGGGATACACAACGCTATAGTAGCTCATTATTCTTGATAATTTCAGTGCGATTCAGTGCAATGATAATATTCTATTCACAAGTAATCCGCTTATACAAACAATTTAGATAGTTTCTGAGAGGAGCAGCTTTTGAGTACTTGAATGTAGGCAGATCAACAAAAATAGTTATACTGCTACACACGTGGAATAAAAATTGAACTTCTGATAGTTTTACCAAAATGGATAGAATGACAACCAAATTTCTGATAGACTCTTCACTGGTTGATACTCTCATAACCGATTTGGAGACTGTTTCACGACCTAAACAGATTAGGTCATTTATTCTCAACAAGCAATGTATGGAAGATGTATAATCACGAGATATATCGACTGATTCAATTGAGATACTAAAGACATTATTTGCAACTCCTGGAAGCCTGATGCAATTGATAGCACTGAGTTTCTACAGGCCTATGTATCTTACCGTTTGGATGGGTGATGTAGTTTATACTGGGTTGGAATTCACTGTAGACCAAGTAATGAACACATTTTTACAGTTACGCACCAATCTGAGAAGAAATAAATTGTCTTCAAAGTCCGGTAGTTAATTAGTGGCCAACAAGTTTCCTAACAGAAGAAGCCATTCCCAGTGAGCTTTCTTATCGCAGTCATAATTCTCACGGCACTTTATCCTCAAACATATAACGAGGAAATATTGGCTCAATTAAACTTTCACTATGCCCAAGACAGATCAAGGCAATGACGCCGGACTAATGATAAATCCCACAAGACCCGTTGTGAAGCTTTTTTAAGTGTCTAGCTATGTTCTACTCTTAAGTTTTGTCACAACTACAAAGTTCGTTACCGGCACAATCTGACTCTTAGTTTAGCTGTCAGCTTATTAACTTCTGTAAAAAGCCAGATAAACCTCTCAGTAAGGAGAAAAGCCGAGTGCACTCGGTTACAACATTCTGCTTGACTGCTTTATGACTTGACAGAGTAATGTTCAGCTTAAGTTCAATTTGGCCCACTGATTAACCCATTTTCAGCTCCTGGCTTTTACAGTGTATAGCCGGAACTCGCCAAATATCTATGGTTAACAAGCAAGGAGTTATTCAGAATTTGCTTAAACATCCCTTATCGTGTTCTAGCACACTGGAAATGATGACGTTACATACTTTCCAGTGGACACACCAGTTGACTTTCCTGAATGTTTGTATAAAAACCCCTCAATGTTAAAAATTAGCATCACCATATAAGATAGCATCTCCATCCCAAATGGAACAACACCAAGGCATTCTGCGCAAAACTTTCTGGACAGTTCATGAATGTTAAAAATTTCAAATCAACGTCTACCTACATGTGTTCGCTAGATTTCTTTTCTCTATTGCAAAGCAATTGAACTCTGAGTGCATAGTTCCAACACAATGCAAGAAGGAATGTTTAGTCTAGTGAAACGCAAACTAGCAAATTATGGAACGGAATCCATAACTGTCATTTCTTAAACTGTCTGGAAACATAAAAAGTGAAAATCAGACAGCGACCGGGATGAGCAAAACGGTAGACAGATTGTGCTCGAGAGCAAATGGCAGTTCATAAGTATGTAACAACTTTTGGAAACTGAGTTTGCTGTTTCATGGCTAACTTTTCATTTTGAACAAGGAAGTTTTCTTTGACAGGGCTTGCTTGATAGGAATGAAACGTTGCTCATAGAGTGAACTAAAGATCATTCTGTAGCTATAGAGGGTTCTTGGAATAACAAGCCATAACACATGTATTTGAAGTCAGCATGAAAAGCAGAGCTTATCCAACGATATATTTCAGTTTGAATTGTCCACTTCCCATTTCAGTTCGTGTTGCAAATTCATAGCTGAAAGAAATGTACGGCATGATAAAATCTTCAACATTCGCTCTGTACCTGTTATCAGGTTTTAAATCACGTGGGACTAAACAAGTATTAGCTCGTGGTCGATGTTTCCCTTGATAGGGAAACAGTCTATTCAAAAGTTCAATGTTTTATTATAAACAGGTTTTCATTCTATTTTGTCCGCTCAATGCTATGTATAATTTCTGGATAGCAGTTTAATATATGCATACTGGTAATTGTCAAAACCGGTTTATACAACTGAAATACAGATGTCTAAGTTGAATATTCTGCAACCAATCCAGAACCCCGTGTAGAATATTCGGAAGACTATCAATAATTGTGTGATGTTTATGCGCAAATACAAAATCAGTGTGAATGGAGAAATACTGTCGGAAAATGATTTAACTAATCAGAACGACAGCAGTTATCGTTAATTAAATCTGAATCATTCCAGGTCGATCACTCATTGTGCAATATTCAACGCTGTATACTCACTGATTAGTAAATGATCAAGGAAAAAGCGTCGGCTTTTAAGAACTAGAAGGTATAAAATTAAACGTTCCTTGAGATATACAATATGAATTCTCTACTCATTAGGAGTCGTGATGGACATAAATATCTTGTTAGGAATCTGTATGCAAACCTGGCGAATAGAACCGTGTAAGACCCCACTGTTCTGTCTAACTCAGGCAACACACCAGAAATAACTTCCACTTACCCTTATCTGGTATGACGTGTACGGGTCTAAGTTGGTGAACGTGTGAGAAGTAACCGGACTCTGAATTGCCACCTCCATCGTCTTCCATAAACTCTCGTTGTGACCGAGTTTCCCATGTTCAACCTGTTTACCATGTATAGAGGTAAGGTTTATCATGGCGGAGGAGAGAATTGATTCAAAACACATGACACAGTTGACCAGCAGTGTTCATCAGAATGCCAAAATAAGGGATTTGAAAACAGCAGACAAACAAGTCTTTGTGAGTAAAAACGTAATCCACTCAATGGTCGTTTTTCAATTGAGTAGTGCTGCCAGAAAGCCCTCAGTTATTTATCAACGTCTGTTTGGGTAGGTTCAAAAGCAACAATTTACTCCGCCTTTGGAATACTTAGCCTTAAGATAGATCGTCATACTCGCCAGATTTTTTGGGTTTCAGACATGTGATATACGCAAATTCAACTTCTGTGTTAAAGGCTTCGTCCTCGTATTGAGTGTAGTCAAACTCTCTGCATCAGTTCACAAAAAATAGTTGCCCGTGTTTTCGATCAGAAGAGAACTGTCCATGTGCACTACCTCACTTTGTGTTAGGTAAAGCGAACTGAAAGATAATTAGTCGTTAGCGTTGAGGAACGTATGCCTAGATGGAAGTAGAAGTTCGTGTCACAACGAAAATATAGTTTCGTTGAAACGCAAGAAAACAACTAGCGTTCGCAATCGCTAGGCTGGCCCTGACCACCAGCCATTTGTACATTGGGAAACCCGTTACTCCATTAAAATTCAAGACCCTTTCAGACAATCGAAATAAATCGTCTGAAGCCGTTCTTGTATGTTTACAAACGAGTGTTACTAAGCTTGGCCTTTCATGGACCTAGTGAGTTTCCTAACCCACCGAATGACTATCGTGCACAACCACCAATGTTTGATACAAAAACGGATAGGTGTTATTATAGCCCTGATGCTAACCAGTCAATATTGAATGTATGCACCTACCGTTCTTTTTGTCGTAACTGTTTTTTTTTAAGCTTTTGAAGGAAAATAAACGTTTCTATCTTATGAATTCACCGCTGCTAGCTGACATTTTTAGTGTAGCTGCTCAATTTTTATGGGGGGAAACTTTATCCGTTGGAGGAGGTGGTCAACAACAATAACGTTGTGTCGACTGAGGGAACGACGTCTCTAGGGTGTTTAGCGACAACTCTGCTCTGTAATTACTGTTTGTGTTTTGGATGTGCGTACAATTTTGAAGCATTCTGCCTCCTTGTGAAGAAACGGGCTCACTTTCCATAAAAATAATACTTGTTTTTGCTCACTTTCCATAAAAATAATACTTGTTTTTGCTTCAGTTTGTTATCCAGGATTTTCCGCAAGAACATGTTTTTGACTCCCGACCTGGGGAACATGATTATCTATGAGAATTCTGATGTTATGTTGTCGAAAGTTCTGTCAGTTTTACTGGAGAATACCACCAATGGAACCCAAACTTCCAACAGTGTGACACAACTTACAGTCTTGCTAGCCATTTACAACAGCACGTCTAAGAAAACAATTGACCAATTGTTCACTATCCATATGGTAAAACTGACCTGGTAATGAGATGTGTCCCACAGTTCACATTCGCGCGGATAGGATTTCCACACAAGCTGAATAGCAGAAGAGTTGATCGTAGACGTGCCGACAGTAATGTCTGGTGGAACTTGTGGAACTAAGGAAAATTGGGATTAAAAGAAGGAATGGATGAAAGAAAAAACACTTGAGGACTTGAAACATTTCAAGATGAACGTAGTTCTTACTTGTTCACAGCACGAAAATTCCTTCGAGTCTTTCGGTTAGCCTACGTTACGATAAATCACTCGACATGAGTTTTGCACCTACAAGACTTGAACACCAGTGTATATTCTTGCCCGAACCGGAATTCACAGTCTGGCGATGAAGATATCAACTCCAGCCTATCTGACAGTTCCTGATCACGCAGTTATCGATTCAAACACACGAGGCGTTTCTGTTTACTCTTCTTCAAAAGTGATCGGATAAACTGAACGCTACTCACACAAGGTTGTGCTTAAGCGTTCCAATAAGAGTACATGGTCGACCCTGGCGCTGCGGTTAGCAAGCCAAGCTCATAAGTATGAGGAGTGACGTGCAATATCCATTTCGAACAAGAGTATGTACAATAAATTACCTGTCGTAAGTTCGAAACTCCAATTGACCAATTTCGAAGTGAGCCGGCCGAACAGGTTAATTGAGTGCAAAAATGACGATATTTTCCTGTTAGAAGAAATGTTTTACCACACTTGAGCAACAGTTACATCCACTTCGATCATGTGTATTCGGATAAACTTTCTAGTAAGCCGCATTTTTTGGGTCTACTGGCTGTGTAGTTTATCCATGGTGTGTATCCTTCCTCAGTTTACTATTGTTCTATTAACAGTTGGACTGACTCAACTAGTTACGCATCCAACCTGATAGAATCTTCGTGTGCACATCTTTATCTACGACTGTCCGGTCGTTCCTGAGAGAGATGGGGTTCATAATTTTGCAAAAGTCAATTACATTTTGAAGGTTGCTTTTGTGACCATATACGCCAACCAGCATGGAACTGATGATATACTACTTGCAGGACATATTTTAAATACAATAACTTGCTAATTGTTCGGCAAGTTAACGATGTCTTGGAAACAGAACCAGAGTTGCACATAAATGGTGAATTCCTATACTTAAAGTTCACAAAGAAGTTTTAAGAGGCACCAGCTACGTTAATTACGTCAACCTCAACAGCGAACTAGCACGCAGCCAGGCAGTCGTCTAATTTATCAATATGAATTAGATTGAAGTGATGTGGGCAAAAGCCATTCACTTATCTTCATCCAGTTAAAGTCACCGTTTCCGATTAAACTGTAGGGTATCTGATTCTTTTAAATCCCTTCTCCAGTCAGTAGGACGAAACGTTTTCTCGTCGTAATCTCACTTAACCTGAATCCTTTTCACTGCACAGCTTTTTTCAAAGCATCCGCAATTGCAACAATCTGGCATAAGTTCGACTCCTTTCGTGCATTTTTAAACAGTGGTTTCTAAAAACGTAGAATTCTGTCACACACTAGGTTGCCTGAGTTGCCCAAATGTTTGATCAACCCTATGAGACACGCTCGCCAATCGTAAGCACGTAGTGTTGGTGCACGGGTTAATCGTGTTTAGAAAAAATACTTCAGCTAGTCAGCTCACATGCGATATTTATGATTTTGTGCGCACCGCTGAAAAAGAGTTGCAAATTCTAAAAGACCAACAGCCATACACTAGAACATGGTGGCTACACAATAGAAAAACGGTTTACGCATTGACACAAAACAAGAAACCCTAAACCAAATAAACGTAAACCAGACGAAGCAAAACCCATTCTGAAATTTTTCATACACTTGGCTGTTCATCACGTGACTACATCTGGGATCATGCTCAGTGGGCTTTGTAGTAATCTTGCTGCATGGGACTAGTTTCTACGAATCCTCCTCAAATAGTCCGTGTTTAAAAATCAACACTGAGCTTTTTAAGCCTGAGTGGTTAACGGATCCAACTACTTGATCTAGTGTGGTTTGTTGTAGTGTATTTTGCAGCCGATATCAGAGAGAATGCCGTCAATACCATTTACACTTTATCCTTAATACCAAACGCTCCATCTTTCACGTACTACTTTGGCTTTGAGCTAGTCAAAGCATATTAGAGTAAAACATGTTCATTGCATGTTTTCTGACAATCTTCTCTGAAATCCGAATGTGTATTCTTCTGCCAAAAAACAATTGAGTTTGTTTCTGTTTTTGTCCACTGTCTCAAACAAGCAAAAGAAACAAAACCGATTGCGGAATACAGTTTACCGAATTATCTTGAGGCAGTAACTGATTTCCACTTCTATTCCAGCAGCACTCGAATTTCAATTGTCAAGAAGAAGCTGATTGCAATGCATGAGAAATGTAAAAAACATATGAATTCTAAACTATCGAATATCCCCGCAAATACGATCGATATTTGAATTCACTTACTTTTGATGGAACTGAAAATCAGAGCGGATTTTGTTAATGTCATCCCACTGCTCCATCCCACAGAATTAACGGCCACCACACCGAAGCATACACGCGTGGCTGAGCACAGCCCGTTCACGGGCAGTCTGTAGGTTTGCATTGCGGAGGTCCCATTATGAACATTTGGATGAGCAGAAACTCTGGAAAACACCTCCCATGTAGCAGATGCTGGAACTGTTTCACATACTATAAGGAATATACGTACCAAATATTTTGTGACTATCGATTGGCATTGATTTATCTAAATCCATATTAAAGTAAAATCTCTATTCTGGTGGACTCACACAACAGGGCTCAACATAATCATCCGATTTTTAATATAGTCTGGTGATCAGCAAAATAACCGTGTTTTAGGTCAATTTATTTAGGTAGTCTGGCATTTGTTTCACTAATATAGCGCTATTGCCTCTCTAGAATATACGAGATGACTGTATCTAGTGAGGGCTTTCTTCTCCATTGTCGTTCAACTGCTCACTTACTTCCGTTAACAGGTCGATAAGTTGCACTCACAGACTTACTCAGGTCAGCGTAGTACTTCCTCGGTAGTGTGGAAACTGTTGTATAACTAGTGTCTGTATGAAGCCAACTTCAGAGAGTCACCCGGGGATCTCTGCGTTTCTAAACTTGGAGCTTACAGTCAAACCTAGGTGCATAAGATAGAAGCTAATACTTGACAATTCCAGAAGCAGTATAGCTTTTTACCTACAAGCACTTTTAAAAGGCCAGTATACGTAAAAATTTAGCAAACTGCCGAAATTACACTGTTTATGACGGTTGCGCCAACTACTCTACCCGATAAATAGGCTTGTATCGCATAGTGTGGAAACCATGAGCGCTGCGAATGGTTGATCAAATGACTGATTTTTGTAAGTTGGTCGTCTAAGTCTTGAAGTCCCTGAGAAGCGAACCAGGTAGATTAATATCTTCAGGTTAGTTATAGTGTTATCTTCAAAGGCAAACCGTCCGATTTGCGATTCAACCCAATAGCATGTGTTGTCAATGTTCTTCCTAATCACTGGGATTACCAGTTCTTCCAATTAAGTCAACCATTATCAGTACGCGTTTGCTTAGAAACTTTCTTCATCGTTGCAACTCACGTTGGCTCGATTCAAAGTTCTACATCTTAAATAGCACGTTCATAATGTTTATAGGCTTGTTTGCAGTAGTTAATTTAGCTTGATGATGAAGCTAGTAGACAAAGCTCCGCTCACGCACAGCAGTTGCATTGACTTCACTTGTGTGAGTCTGATAACACTACAGCCACTGATGGCACTAATTCGGTGGCTGATACTGTACGCTTACCAATCAACGAGTCACAGAAAACACAGTATTCATTCATTATACAGTTACAAAGAACCCGCTGATTCAATTCTCAAGTTTATCCTTATGATGTATGTACAGCCTTTATGAAAGGCGCTAACGAGCAGTAGCAAATTTACATATTCACAAAAATCCGAAGTATGATCAATAGGATCAAAGATTAACACAGACTTTGTGGAAGATTTCTACACATTTTAGGCTAATTAGTCTAATGTAGATTCGTTAGCATCATATAAAAATGAATCAACGGAACTTCCACTTCAGCGAAACGACCTTCAAAGTAAACGGAAAAAAATAACGAATTCTCTTGTTATCTCGAAAATACCTGTTAGTAAGTTGTATAAGGGAAAACCGTCTTGGAAGCTCACTCCAAGAAACAACTATCCATAGTAGTGAATAAATGGTTTCATGAAACCGTGAACTATGATCCGGTCGATCTATCTAACAGAACAGGCAGGCGTGTTCAGGGGACTTTCCGTCAGCAACTACGATATCGATGAACTCGTAAGAATGGTTGGCTGACTTATTGCGAAATTTTGTGTACATTTCCTGAACGGTTACCAGGTTTAACATTGTTGAAGTATTGACTGTGTTGCCAAAGAAATCTAGCCTCTGTCTCCCAGCCCGTAGAGTAAAGTCTCGAGATATCGAGAAAAATATCGGCTTATTTAATAATAGCAATTGCGTTGTTTCAACCTTGGCGAAACTCGAAAGTTGCTTTGAGGGTTTGTCCGAAATAACACTGATGACTCGCAACGGTAGATTACACGGTCAAATGACTCTGAGTCGTTTATACCAAATACTTACTGAAAACATCTAAACACTTGTGGCTTTCACCAGTGTGCGTAATGCAAGAATCAGTTCAAAAACCGGATGAAAGGTTTTCTAAAGCTTTCATAATTGTGCGAATGATTTGTTTATGTGTCCTCTGTTTTAATGTTGCATTTTCAAGAAGTCTGACGACAAAGTTCTAGATCTGGTCACTTTCTGGTTCACAGGATGAAAAAAGAACGCTACGAAAATTACGGCAGGCGATAAGGGGTGATATGGCACAAGAACCGTCCTGTTCAGTAAAAAAAATGACAATGAGCAAAGCGGTTGAGTCAACTGGGGTCAGTGACCCCTTCGGTGGATTCCCTCTGAAGTAGTGCTTCAAAAATCGGGAAAGAACTACTCGCTAATGATTTCAATAGAGAGACTTGTGTTTCAATCCTATGGGGCAGGTAGGAAGGGAATGTCATTCCTGTAGAACAGTGTACACTAGACGTGAATTAACCTTTGGTTGTTTTGTTCAAGACGTAGTAAACGTGTTCATTGAAGCACATAGCCAAAACCATGATCACCTTTGATGTGCGGTTGTCCGTAAACGTATCTAATTTTCTTACACTTTAAAACACGCAACAGTTCAAGAGAATGCTCTGGAGTTCCATAAGATTTTAACTTACCTTGATGTTCAGCATCGAAATCAGTATTTAGCCTGTGGATGAATACAATAAAATGGGTCGTTGAAGTTTCGTGCACTCTTTGGGACTGAGTTATTGTCAACCAGATCCACTCTGACGTGATCGAGTTGGATGCACAATGATGAGAGGAGTTGAGGGAAGGTGAACACTCAGCTACGTCGATTTTCTCCGGAGGATAGGGTGGACTTGCAACCTGCAGGACGGTAATTTTATCTCGAAACACAAGGATGTCTTCTTTTGCGTTCGTCAGATACATGGATATATATATATAGGATTTGGATTTATCTACAGTCTGTTGAATATGAGGAATCCAAGAACTCGAATGGACTCAGTAAGAAACATTCAATGTAATCTAATTAAAAAGCATTGAAATGTATCCAGAACTATTTTTAGTCCTCACAGAAACTATATGCTATTTAAATGATTCACCAGAAGTCCAAACATCACAACAAGGCTGGTTGTTGGTGAGTCATTTTTAGGGCAATTACAAACGTTGGCTGGGTTGCCTCTGAGTTAGAACAGATCGAGCTTCAATGGACAATGTTGGTCTTAAGTACTATGGTGCCTTCCCACTTAATCTGGTGACAGCAGGTCATAATAGTCAAATGCGTCGCACTTTCGCTGTTCCAAATTTCCTGACTTCTCAAGCGATTTCAGAAACTTCTATGCACATATCTTTCCGTAGATTGTCTGTAATGTTGGAATTGTAGACGGCACACTTTCTTCGTTAAGTTTTACTCAAAGGTTGTGTGCTAAAAAATGTTTCATATCCACCGCTTATTTTGTCACAGGTCTGATACATCCAAAACTCAACTATGCTTCAAAATGTATCCATCCTAAGTTAAGCAATCTTTTAATATTGAAAAATACCTGTACTCTAGCCAACGTTTTAAGAGAATGCCACATAGCTCATCAGTTTACGAAACATTCGAAAAGGGCACGTTTATGAGATGGAAAACCACTTTGCTGTCTGTGTTTTGCCAGGTTTCCCAAAGAAAGCATTATTCACATCTTGAGATAACCGTGTTATTGTTAGTGAAGTGTTTCAGTGAAATAATCTGACCTACCTGTTCTTTCAAGCGCCTGTCTTCTATATTGATCTGCTGTTTACCCTTTCGTAAATATCTCCACGATATTTCGGCTTTTTAATTCAGCGATTACCCTATCAGATACAACGTCCATCCGTATACTGGCACGCTGCACGGAGTCAATTGTTTTGTCCACATTCCGGAAGTGTACGGTGTAGTATATTATGCTCAGAACAGCTGATGACTAACAGTCACCTTAGAGATGTCTTTGGTAACATACCGGTATTCACTTGAAGTAAAGATGGCCTGGTGAAAACAGTTTATTTTCGGTTATTCGTTATCAGGTCCATGAAATAGGATGTTATAACATCGTGAATGATCAGCAAGAAGAATCAAAGGCGATTTTCACATAATTAAGTCAAAATCAGATGCAACTCTAAAAGCCTCTTCAACAGAATTACCTCCGCGACCAAACCATTCTACACTGTTCACGCTTTCCCTTACTTAGAAGCTTCCAGGTTTCCCATTTGCCAAAAGGCAAATGCGAAAGGTACTTGACCAGATCTACTTCGCGTTCAAACCCTGCCAAGTATAAACACATGCTCATTCGATTGCCTCGATAATGGCACGGTCGACCATTTACCTGTTGCAGAAATGATGGAGTTTTTTACAGTGAAAATCGCTATCAGTGCCGTGTATTAAGAAATGGTGACCATACAGATAGATAGACTTCCTTGTCAGCCCATGGTTTTTGGATCTAATTCGCGTAAATAAGTAAACCATGCACTACATCAAAATGGTCCTCATGGTAGATTCCGCTTTTAGTGGAAAGATATGTTCAACAGCGAGCAGGTAACACAAAACCTCCCAACGGATTAAGCATGCAACCAAACAGTTTGGGACAAGCAGTAACCATACTCAAAGTATGTCAACTAACACAAAGAAGCTTCACTGATGCGGCATGCTAATATGTCATACGTGAAAGCTCTTAGAGATAACATAGTCCTTGACTTAAGTCGACAGATGCGCGCCACAAAGTCAACTGCTTCATATATTGGTGGAAATATACTGACTGGATGACGCACTGCCCATTCCAGCTTAACCCGGATTCTGTTAGTCGAATGATGATTCATTTTTCAAAGCATGGATGCAACCTGTTGTGATAACCTACCTCACAGGATGCCAGAAGTTGTTTGGCGCATTAGAGGCGCGTTTCTCCTTTACACACTTGTCAATATGCATCATGTTTACATATAAGAAAACGGCCACTTTTCAGTTATATTGCTTATGCTCCACAAGCTCAAACTGTAACAGAATTTGTTGCGCACTTCCTGTTAATAGGGGGATTGAGCGATCTAACAGGAAAATGTTATGCAACTGACAGATGTGCCGTCAGGCATGCATAATTTTACACCTCCACATCAGTATCTTCGATTACCTGAGATAAAATTATAAAACAGCATTCATCGCACGTTTGACAAGCAGCACTGTTTGTTTTGCTAAAAGTTTTACCTCATGCTCAACAAAGAAACAGCCAGTGCAGCTCCAATTTTAGCCCTTTTAAGTGACCTCAGTTATCCTCTTAAAATCTTCTGGATCAATCAAGTTCGTGTATTCAAATAGTTTTCTTGACTGCTATTTTGTAACAGTCGGCGGAATATATACGCAACCTGTCCACCTGCAAATGCCAGTCAGACCATATGACTGATGTAAAATCGTTTGATCCAGTGTGATTGAAGTTACTTAAGGAACTTGGTTGGTACGAAGTGGACATCATTCAACAATGATTAGAGCTTTTGCAGTTCCAAAGGGTTTCAACTGCCTTTCCTCTGAAAAAAGCACCCTACTAGAATTCCTCTTTAGAGGTAGACGAAAGCGCATCTATTTATCACAACCGATAAGTCTACTCCAGCAGAAATGTTTACGAGTCCACTTTGTTAATCACCGCTAAGTTAATCTCAAATTAAGTATCATCAACGTTCAGGCATATTAGATTTTGTGCACTTTCTAGGTTTCCCGATTGTTCTGAGGGACAACTCCAACTTCTTGGTCGGTGATTCCAAGAGTAGTCGTTTTCGTTAAGTTGGGACCACAAAAGATCCCTACACTTCATGAATGACGCCATGATTACTGGTAAACTGTGTGATATGTTTACCTCTTAACGTGGACACCACACATACAGGAAAGTAGTGGTTAAACATTCAAGCACGCCCTTTTGGAAGTTAGCGCCAGTTTTGCTTCATGCTACCAGGCAGAAGTGACCCGTAATGTTGCCTTAACTTAGTTGACACATGAATTATTTTACCTACTGTTTGATGTGCCAACAGAATTAACGTGATGTCAAAACGCGGGTGAAAAGTGATTAAAGACTTGGTAAGGGAAAAAATCCCACATCTTTCATGAGATTTCTACACGATAATCATATCAGATTTTCGACCATAAGAAATTTACTCTTATTTCTGTCTGAAAAGTCAGGTTACCACCGGTAGAATTTGCCTGACATATATACACCCCAGCATCAGCAGTGCCCATTTTGTGCAAACTAAGAATGGATCCAAAGAGGGAATAATCCTTTTCACCGGTCCTGTTCGTGGATCCTCTATATTGTGCTATATGAAAATCTTTGACGATCGACCGAGTTATCTGCTTGTCCGCGTCCTGTTGCATGTTGATCGTGTGTCTTCCTGCAGAAAAACTGCCGTGCAACCATATGAACTCGACGGGTTTCGATCGAACCGAAGAAATGTCGATGGTAGACAGGACTGCGCATCGCAGGCGCAAGTCGTCGTTCAGCCGTACAGTCATACGCGGCGGGAGGTAGGCGACTGGTCGTGTACGCGCTGTGAGATCGAAACAAGAGGGGACAAGATTCGAGTTATTTTAGACGCCTTGGTACGAGTGATCCCGATAGAGTAGGTCTGTGGAACATTGTACGGCCTACGTTTCATTTGTTTCGTCTTTTCCTCGTAGTCCCTTGTCTAGACAGTGTGTGAGGTGATTCACACTTTGGCGACCACCAAAGCGTGGGTTATCACGCAGAGTAGAAATGTAATCTACTGGTAAGAATAAACAACGAATACACGTACGACTGATGTGACTCATCATTGCGAAAACCTCCAGCCGTCACCTCTGAACGGGTGCAATGAACAGCAAATAAGGAACGAATGAACAGTATCAAGAAAGTGCATCAATTTTTGTACTCAACATGCATGGGAGACAGAAGCCTTCTCCTCGTTTTATTAGCTATAAAATAAGTTGAATTTTCAGCGGTAGAATGGGCCATCATATTTAAGTGCAAAAGAATTTCAATTCTAATTGGTGTGACACAATATAAATGTCATCAGGACAGGTAGAAGACACATTGCGATATGATAACATTTCGTTTACTCTCATCAATCACAAACACGAAATATGCCAGTTATATACATCATGCGGGTAAGGACAAACAGCGGCTAGACACGCCTACAACCACGTCAAGCCTTATAAAATCACGAAAATGCCAACCCGATAGGTTGGTTCAACCAATTTTGTGTACACAACATTAGCTGATGAGTTCGGATGAGCACCGCTTCGGATAAAGCCAACATCTTTGGGTTTTGATTGCGTAACAGTATTTTGAACGAGTTTAATGGGCAAACTTGTTGATCTGTCGCTACGAAGTGTTTGGCTATCGATGACATAAGATTTCGAGAAGTCAGTTCAGCAAATTGACGGAGGTGCGTCACCGGTTGTTCCGACCATTTTAGGATATTTCGCCAAATCACTGTGATAGTTGTCGATCTGTTTTGTCTATGTACACGTCACTGCAACTGCAAGTGAACTGGCACACAACATGAGAGGCAGAAGAGTTTGGCACAGTACCTTCGCGATTGTCGAGAACTGGCCCTCTGTTGTTTCGAAATAAGCTCAACTGCCCATCTGCGAACGTTTCGGTCAGAGCAAACTTTAATTTGTGCCTTATGTCGTTCGCTAGACGTTCACCTGTGAATGGCCAGGATAGGAAAACATCCTTATTTTGGGCCATGAGTATGAGCTCAGTGATCTTCTTCACCGTAGTCTGTGCTTCAATGAATTTGTTTGGGTATCCACCTGCTAGTAAAGGTTGTCTCAGCAACTCTTGTTCTGTCTGCAGTTTGTCAGAGGTTCGGTTAATACAATGCATCAGAAATCTAGGTGTATTCGTAGTCTTGACAAACTTACATAAGTTATAATGAAGAAATTCAAACAGATTGAGTATACTGAAAACAAAAGCCCGTCGCCTCGACAACGACACGAGCCCTTCAAATGTGTACTGTAACTGATCATTGCGCAAACCAATTCAATTAAAACTTGATTTGATGAGTTTATTTTAGATTTCGTTCCATACTACCAATATGCTACAAGATTTCACACTACAACACCCCTCATCTTCCGCTCTTAATTAAATTGCGTGTTCATCTGTACTTTAAAGGGGTGTAGAATTTTACCCCACCTAACTGGATTTTTTCTTTCAAATTTATTGTGAATAAGCTAGTTTGATTTCGTTCTCGGTTTAAAGTAATTTCTTACCATTGTCCAAATCTGACATGGCACAACCAGCTTTGGTGTATAATTATATCCACCATCCATTATGTTGCATGAGCACAGTTGTGACTGCTTGACTGTGCAAGTTGCCCTTGTCTGATGAAAAACAGTTAATTCTAGCTCTGTCACTAAACGACCAAAACTAAGCCTCGTTGTCAAATTTTCTGTTCGTTAACAAAATGATTAATCAGGTAACCAGATAACTGGTTGTTATAACAAATCATATCTGAAATCGAATTTGCAGAATGTTACTTGAATATATGCATATAATTTGTAAAATAATTCCGAGGACTTCGCTTACAAAAAACAGCTTTGTATACTTGTAATAGATGTCGAATATTATTCCTGGTAATCTACCTGGGGAAATACTTTTTTCTCAATTTCACCAGCAAAAGCCTTCACAAAGGCTATTATTATCATGTTTTCAGACGAAAGTGTCACCATAGTTGACCTTTTTAAGCCTCAAACTTACTATCTACCTGTATTCAATCCGCTTTCTCCACGTTTGTTGAACGCCGTGAAATTGGCCACTTTCTCAACTTTGTCTTCCTTGTGGCAGTCTGAGAACAACATTGGGTATATCTGTCTAAAATCAGACCATGTTACTTCTGCCTAACTCCGATTTTTCAAAAACTGGTGGGACAGTCGAACACAAAGTACATCCTTGTTTGGCCACATATCGTTTGCAACCAGAAACCGCGATATCCTTCGAATCACTTTTCTAAACATTGTGTGCTCCCTGGATCTGTTTGTTCTTAAGAAATTCTATGATTTCTTACGAATAGACGATGCTGTTTGGCTCGTGCACCGCCACATATTACAAATTTAACATAAGCAAAATGGCGTGGCACAGATGAGATACCATATGTCCTCTGGAAATGGGGAACGTGATTCAACAAAACGTCTGCACGAAACTTTTTCCTTGGAAAAACGCTGTGTGCAATTAACGTTACTCTCATTCATTTGTTCTTAATTTTCTTTACTACATGCAAAGGTGGTTTGCAGAGAGAAAGCTTAAGTGTCTCACATTCTCCCACTCAAAGCTAATATTTCTGTCACCTACCTCCGCGTCTCACTATCTCGTGAGTATGACACTTGGTGGACATCTATCAAACACACTATAAGAGTAGTGAATACTGAAATTTACAGTAACTCATGCAGGGGTTACTTGTGCGGTTCAGTTGGAACTCAGTGGGGTCCAAAAATTGGTTTGGATGCTAAGTGATGTATGCAGAACTCACTAATCCACAAGATTCGAGACCACGTGAGAATGTAATAAAGTATAGCGTCGTGAGTAATAGGTAAATTATGTTGAAAAGTCGTCAATATTTCTTCTTCGCCTACCTAACATGTGTATCTAACGGAATTTAATTGTACATTTTAACGCCGAAATGGCTGGCGTTTCTTTTTATAAGTACTGACTCAACTGCACGCTTTTTACGCTAGTTGTCTCAGACATATTATTGTCTTCAAAACCATACATTTCTAGACTAGAGAAAATATTCCGGATATCGTTGCACAATCTTCCATTCATTGAACTGCTTTTCAAGTGTGCCTGTAAACATCATTGTAAATGCAACGTATGTATCCGTCTTTCATCAGACTACGGGGCTTCAGCTGATGAATCATGTCTCGTTCTGATGGATACCTGCATCTCTCAGACTGTGAACATTTGACAGGTTGTGCACGACATTAAAAGGCAGTATTTGGCTATGCGCCTGGAACCATCATTTTAAGAATGCCAAGAACCCAGGTATTGCTAATAAATACTTATACTAAGAACAACGGTTGAGAGGGTTCGATAAATAATATTTTCCCGTGCGACCTGTAAGCTGTGTGTCATTTTGTTTGAGGTTAACATTTCGTTGACAGTGCAGAAATGTTGTCAGACCGGTTGAGGCTGACAAAAATTAAATATCACTAATGACAAGCCAGACCTGAGCCGTTAAGCCAATCAACTGATAAAAGTTCACGAGTCAGGGTTTCATACGGATGGGTTAGAATATTGACCCTGTGGATAGGGAAAGAGAACACGTGGCCACCGAAGAAACACTGGAAAAACAGACCGAACCTAACTTTCTTACACTAATTCATAAAAAATGATTAGGAAACTGCTGATTGAGAAATAAACACGTTTTTTTCCATCGGACCATTACAATTGTATGTCATGCGAGATCAAATCAATAGCCAGAAGAATATCACTAACGTCAACTTCGACCTTTGTGACCTAACTGTGAGCAGACCTCTGAACCACTCGTCAGAAACATCAGTGACTCGTTGTTTCAGTGACCATACCCAAGTGTTTGGAAGTTTCTACTTTAACGTACGGACCAATTTTTTGCTATTGAATTAATTTTACAGAAAAAGTAGAATTGCAATGGTCTGATGGAAAATCGTCGAAAACAGTTGTTCATCACCGTTGTCTTCTGTGACAGTGGGAATTTCCGCGAAAACACGTCAATTTATTATGCCGTAAGATGAAAATGTATATAGAGAAGGTGGTCTTCCCGCCAATGCTATCGATTTCAGGAAGAGCAATAACGTAGCGAATACAACTGACAGTTCCAGCCTCCCAGATACTTGGTGACTGGTATTAGACAAAACGCTATTCAACGGTTTCAAGTTGACGGTCTCTTTTTCACAGTCTTTTGAATCTGTTGACTCTGACCTATACATCAGCTTGGTTTCATCAATTATATCTTCTGATATTTGTGTTCAAATTCTTATCCCAACCACTAGTTTGCACGTATTCGTGACGCCCGATTACGTGCAAGTGACATGGCATTTCACTCTGGACCCATTCAAATATTCACATTCACCCTGAAGTGATTAACATCAAGTTAGTCTCCGTTTCATCTGATTTCAAGAAAGCTGCCGAAAGTGAACAATAAAATGGTAAAATTTCAGTTGAATACACATTTTCATAAGCAAGGTTTCTGTTGTGCCGACTGCTCATGGACTTGCCATTAGTAGGTAGCATTGATAGTTGTGTAATGGATTATTAAGGCAAACCCAATTATAAAGAATTGTTACAGCAAGTTTGACAATAGAACTTGTAACCACTCACCTATAACATCTAGGTGAATGTGAGCATGTCGCTGACCCAGTCTGTTGGTTGCCGTGCAGCGAAAATGTCCAGAGTCGTTCTGCCGAGCGAGATGGATGAGAAGTTCATTGTTATAAATTGTTATCTTAGGATCAATCGGCGTTGCTCCGAGCTTCTGACTTGAATTTCCAATAGAAATCCAACGATTCTGAGGTGATTCTGAAATAATGGGAAACAAAATCAGCTAAAGACAGAATCGGATAAGTATAAGCCTAAGCAAGACCACCACCCTGGCTAGCACATTTTCGAACATCCCATACTTTTCTTCGAGTGAACAAAGTTGTGCTTGGAAATGAAGGAGATATCGACTGAACTAATTAGGCAGAAAATAGCTCATTTTTGGTGATGGGTGGATAAGTCTAGGAAGTCACACTGATTTGCTGGCTAATCAACGGAGGTTGAACAGTAGTCGGTGTGAACTGACGTCATGGTAAAGGCATAGTTCAGAGCTTTAATGGAATTCGGTGGTTATGATATGCTCGATGGTGTCCTATTTAGGAGCTAAACCTAGATAATTTAAAATGGGCTGAAACACAAACGGTCATCGGCGTTGTCCTGTTCGGAAATTAACGCCGGGTAAATACTGTGGTGGTCTCTCGGTTGATCTGTCACGTAAACAGTAACCTACTAAAGGTTATGCATTGTCGAGGCTAATGGAGTCATTTGAACTGAGAGAGTATCCTATAACGAGGACTGGGTTGTCCAGATTTTACACGCGTCCGTATTTAATTTGACCGCGTAGAAAACAAACCGACTCAGTTGTCACCGAAGACAAGTAGCCTAATGCGCCAATCAAAACGCCACGAAGTATATTTACAAACGTATTTTCCCTTAAGGTGTAAGCAAACTATGTTAAAAGTAGTGTTTTTTTTGCACGTTGGACAACGTCCCCCCAACTGCATTTGTAGCATCCCCGTTGAACGAGATTTCCCATATCTAATAAAGTAGTATAATCAGGTTAACATTCATCTGAGTATGTACTTTCTACCAAATTAACAATTATGCCTTAGCACCCGTTTACAAATCAGGCTTGGTAAGAACATCCTTGGGGTCTACGCCACAGTTTGGTCGACACCATCAAGTTACTGAGACAGCGCTGACAAAGAACGAAATCATCATTGTAAATGCAATTATTCAAGGATGGTTACTGGAATCTCATTGCGACCGATGCGTCTGTTTACTGATTCCGGGAATAACGAGTGTAACTCTATTGAAAATGCATTGCTGATTACCTTAGACGTTGTTAGACTACTTGAATTCGGAAGCTAATTATAGTTCTGAATTTGCATAGCTAATTTCAGTTCATTTCACTTAGTTGTTAGGTTTGTTTTGATTTCATATTACAAAATTTGTTTATATACTTTTCGTGAAAATTACTAGGCCAGTTGAATCGGTGTAGATTCTGACAGTTTATTCTGCTATAATTGAACTAGTCCATTTCGTCCTAAATATGTTAAATATGTGGGCATTATTTTCAATATCTGTGTTGACCACACCATGCTGTCTGGTCAAAAGTTCAACGTCTGTATGAATGTGTTCATGATTTCATGCACGCTGTGAACCCCCACTTGTTGTGAGTTGCGTGTTACCCCGTCCATTTTACTATTCCTTGACCATGCTCACTGAATCACAGTAAGATTGTTTGCCATGTTCCCAGCGTTCTCTCAAGCATCTGCTTTTGTGAGTTGTACCTATTCATTTCATTGTTTCAAATCAAGCCAATACTTGGGGAAACTTCTATATGCTAGTCTCAGCTTAGTTGAGCAGGCTTTCTAATGGTCATTCTTTCGTATTTAACACTATCACTTGCCTTGAAACTTGCAAATACATGTTAACAAAAGTAGAATTTTTTCCAGTTCGTTATCATACAATGTCCGCAAAACAAGTCAAGGAACTTTTAAGTAGCAATTGATTCTCCTTGTGTTTATTTCACATCACCACAGAGCAAACCTCTATCGTGCTAACTCTTGACATTTACCTATATCATGTGACTGTTGCGTCCGGTAGCTGTGTTTCGAAATCAAATATAATTAAAGTAAGTCGGTACCACTGAAAAGTAGTGGAAGGTTTAGCTGACGGATTGGAAATCACTCAACAGATAATAGCTGTTGCGTTTTTGTAGAGCTTTCAATCAGGGATTTCGGAAAGAACTGGGTTTGACTTTATTTCTTGTTAGGGATTTCGAGTAATGCCTACTTTTTCACAGACGAGATTTGAAATCTAATCACGTATTGACGACTGCTCTGTTGATCTCAGACTAGGTGTAAAACATTAAATTTGTTGAGCCGGTTTCATATTACTCGTAAGCAATATAAAAATGTCAGTTGACATAAGTTATACTACTCAAAAATAATTAGACTATCCAAACTACCAGCCTATTGGAATGTGAGCATGGCAAGCAAACGTGATTAAAGTACAACCTGTACCAAACTGGTAGTGCTGTTGGTTTTGCTGTCCTTGTTGCCGTTGTTCTTGCTTTTGTCTTTGCTAGCAAATTGGTGACTTATAGAAAATTAATTACTTTTGCTAATTGACAGTTTGCTGCGATCTTGGCAAAGTTAAAGGTGATTGTCCACATGTTTCATTACAGAAGGCTGTCAACACTTTTAACGCACGTCTGAAAATCCATGCTAGTAATTATACTTTAGCATTACAGGGTTAATAGGAAATATGTCTTATGCCATTGAAACCGTAAACACAATCCACACACTGCAATCAACACGTCACAAATAACACTGTATGATAAAATTTGACTCGACACACAAGCCTCCGTGTCTCTCATGGATTTTCTGATACCGGTGACCTTGTACAAAACAATTTCTCGCACGATTCACAGACAAAACAAACAAAAACACACGGACAAAAATAACACGACGAGGTGCATCATTTCTACATTAATCTGCAGTGTGTGGACAAAAATACGGACAGGCCAGTCAGCTAATTTCGTTATTTGTAGCATGCATGAGATTTGGAAATAAACAGTGATCGGTTCTCATGCAAAGATGTCTCCTGTTTTTACACAGATCGTTGAGAAATAGGTACTTCACAGACACCTTGTGTAGGTGACTCAGTCAAGATGCTGGGTGTACTATTTTCTTGACATATCAGAAAGATACAACACAGATTCTGTTTCAGTAGCTGATTAGTGACAGTAAATTGCCTTTCAGTGCTATAGTATTCAGCAGTATGCCATGTCCTAGTCATATGGTATGCACATTTCAAACTAATTACTAACACTACTAACCGTAACCAATAGTGACATATTAACATCAGTACAAAGTTAAGTTATCAAATCATTTGTCTCATCGTTGTCTACCCAGGACTCCTTCTGAAAGGTTTGAAGAGGGTCAATAAAGAACGATTGAAGTTGCGTACTGGGTTTCGTCTAACTTTTAGCTAACTACAGTAGTTCTTTCCTTCTCCATTTAATATTTTCACTCTGAAATAAAACGCCGGGAGCGTAAACTTAAAACAACAAGCTTCCCGAGAGGATGACACGAGTCGATGGAGATATCCTTCTTTGGAAACGGTGACGAGTTAGACTGTGAGACCTTTGGTCGAATGAGAGTGAACAAAGGGTGTAAACATCGAATACGAAAACTTCAGATGTAGCTTCCGATAATTTCCGTTTAAAAGCTGGAATTGTGGAGGAAATTTAGCTATCGGCTTGTTAGATTCACGCAGTTTGTTGGTGTGAATGAAGATTTTTCAGACAAATCCTCCCGGACTAGTCTATTTAACATAGTTGCCAAATTACAGTGGGTACGTTGACGTGATCCTCTGGAACAACAGTATAGTCGAAGGTAGTTTGTTTTCATCGGTGACTCACACGGTGTGGTCAATTGAAGTTATTTCGAGCTCACCACACACTTAACAGTCCACAGTGCTGCCAATACGTAGCAAATAATTTTATTAAAACAGGCTTCGGAAAACCTTTCTTCAGTGAACTCCAATAAGTATATATCAACTGTAGCGTCTGAATAGTTGACATCTTGATCTAAAGTCTACTTGTGAATTTACGATCAACAACTGCTTGCCATTTCCACTTATTTTCATAAGTCGTCAAGAAGATGGCTCAGTTAGAACAACTGTCTACAAAAAACACTCGTAGTCCCGTCAGTACCGAAACTTCAGCGAATTCACACCGGTCCGACTTAAACGAACACTAGTGAATAGGCTGTATATACCGGCAAAATGAATCTTCACGTATGAAAGCCTTATGGAAGAACTAGACCTGATTATTTCTGTCCTGCAATCGAATGGTTATCTCAGAAGGCACAATAGACAAAAAGTATCACCTGAAGAGGTGGTCATTGTGGAGAAGAGGATCTACATAGAGCAACCTTTTGAGGGTGATTGTGTAATGTATCGAACAACACAGCGATTGAGAAATTCACTTCAATGCAGCTGAACTTTTATAGTCGCTCGGACTCAAAAATTACCAGTGCTTTCAACCAAAGCAGACGAGCCTATCAGTGCTACTTCACATTGTGTTTACTAATTTGTATGTAATTGCGGAGAAAGTTACACAGGCAGAACCTAGAACGACAATGTTGCTGACACACATAAACGGCCAGTTTCCTTAGTTGCCAGACACGTCCTGACCACTGGTCACGCTGACGATCAATCGTGTAATTTCATAATCATGTTACACCTCTCTAACCCAAGATTCCAAGGGCTTGCTGAAGCTGTTGCAATCAATCGACTCAAGTCAGTTCTCTGTGTTCACAAATAACTGTTCGTGAATTTGACAACTCGCTGAACTTGAGAACCTATCCCATCACACTTATTGATTATGCATCGCTCTAGTTGTTTCCCATAAAAAACCCTATTGTAAATTTGGTACTGATGTCAACGCAAAATGCTCGCATCCACTAGTTTTCGTGTTCTAACTGCTTTATCCAAAATATCAGGTCATCAAAAATGTTCAACGCCCACGTGTTTTTAAATTTTCGCATTTATATAATGTAATCATAACGGCTATGATGGTACTAATAGGTTTGTCCGGGGAATGATCTATCAGATTGACACAAGTTGGATGGTCCTTCTGTTTTTCAATCTCAAAATATTCATATATCCTTCTATAGTAAGTAACGTTGAACCACACTCTGGTTGTCCTGGCATTTCGCCTGTGTAATTCAACAGAATAATATCGTTGCCCATTTTTGTTGAGCAAGTGTGCTCAAGCTGTTCTCTATTTAATAAACATAATACGTACACGAAGTAGGATCCACAACATGGCAGAATAAGGTTAATGCTCTCAGTCACTGATTATCATGAAGACTAAGTTCCTTTGTAACCATAACTATCTGGGGTCTATGTTGACGTAGGAATTAACAGTTACTCACCGACCAGAATGGAAAGTCTCTCATCCGGTGTTAGAATACAACATCAAAACTTCTTTAATCGTCAATTAACAAAATCTTCACCAAAACACATTACCTTTTTATAACGGTTCAATTTATACCACGTTTGTTCGCCAAGGACATCCAAATCAACATTTTGATCATATTTACGTGTCACTATTATGCCGTTCATATGGAGGAATCGAGCATCGTAATCAATCTTAAGCTTCCTCATCCGGGAAACAACTGATGTCACACCCTAAGCCCAACAATGAGTAGGCAGACTGGTTAATTCTGAGGCTTGTTTGCTCTTTAGTCGCTAAAATTTGCACGAAAGTACTTCACATCTCGTCAACTTGAAAAATGATGACCTCCTAACGGCTTCCGTGATACAGCGAACAAGTAATTTGTGATTTGTGCAAAATCTTCGACCGACATGCGTTTATTGCCGTTTCAAGGCAAAAATAATGTATGGTTTGTGCCCTTGTGTACTTCAAGAATAAAGGTATTGCGCGCACTCAAAAAGACTGCCTTGTAATTTTGACGTGGTTACATGGGTGACTCTTCTCGACGACGGTTTAATACTACATTAGTATCAATCCACTTTTCTCTACAGCTGTTTTGCTGTAACTCATAATGCACTCATTCATTCAACAACTCGTTGCCACTGTTGCACTTTTGAGATATCACCAACAGATTCAATCCTAGCAAAACGTCGCTTTGTAATTTAACAAGCGCCATCTCAACTCTTCAAAACGGTATGCCTATCTTGGGGACTAAATCGTCAGTCTGATCACAAAACACGACAATCACGGGTTATATTGGTCTTCTAATTCAAACGGCTCAGACCATGCTAGACTGCATTTTACACTATGTCGAACGCTTCAGAATGCACACCAAAGCCTTAAAATGCAAAGTGCTTCTGCAGGACAGCTGTGATTTTGTAAACTTAGCATTATATGTTGAAGAAATCGAGGTTTCTGACTGGCATGCATTTCGGCAGCTGTATTAACCTTGGTGAAGGTATAGCAATTGAGGTAAGGATTCGCATGCCAAGGCTAAAGATTCAGTTGCTGACCGAAAATATCTGTGGGGACAGAGACATTCAACGTGAACTTTATTGTCATGTACAAAACGTGGTTAAGACAACCGAGGTAGTTTACAGGCGCGAAACTTGTCCACTCTGGATAGAATACTTGAATAATCTACTGGTCTTTAGCTATGAATATCTGCACACCTCCCTCGTCCTGTGCTTCGACCTAGAAAGCAAATTAATGTAGGTACCTTCAAAGTTCGTACTCTGAAACAGATAGGTCAACAGGCTGCTCTCGCACGAACGTTGGACTCGCTACATATTGACGTTTGCTGTATCTCAGAGACTAGAATCAACGACAGTAGTCAACGTATGGAATTAACAGCACCCACAATTTCTACCCGATACTGGTTATACACCTCAGGTGACTCTCCGGCCGCCGTCGCCGGTTAAGCTGGAGTAGGTATAGTCCTCAGCACGACGGCCGCAGCCGCGCTGGTAGATTGGATTCCTGTTAATAGTAGACTTTGTGCCGTCCGCTTGGCAGGTTCTGCTAGCGTCAGTTCTAGACGCAAAACCGTCAGAAATCTTTTCGTTGTGTCTGCTTATGCTCCAACTGACTGTAGTGACATCGGCGTCAAGGACGTCTTTTATTCGGATCTGACCGCTCTCCTCCGGTCAATACGTGGTTCTGATATAGTCGTTCCGGCCGGAGATATGAACGCCCACGTCGGCCACCTTGGTGAGGCCGAATCTCGTCTAGGTGACAGGTTTGGGATAGCATCACATCGGTCGGACAACGGTGGGCGACTATTGCAGCTGTGCGCTGAGCATAGGCTGTTTTTAGCCAGCACTAGTTTTAGGCACCGTGCACGTCATTGCCATACTTGGCGCCCTCCCTCTCTGAATCAGACCTGGTCTCAGATAGACCACATAGCTGTTAGTTATAGGTGGCGGGGTTCCATTAAGGACTATCGTTCCTATTGGAGCACTACCTGGATTCAGATCATGCGCCGGTACGCTGTCGTTTCGCACTCACTTTTGCTGGAAAACGACCCCACCGACAAGAACGATTGGC
>QNGE01000893.1:0-123264 GCA_008508345.1 Paragonimus westermani
GGTTCGATGTTACGTCAATTTGCCGTTTACAAGGTTGTGTGTAGATCAATGTTTCAAACACTACATGGTCACCCTGGGGAGAACGTCCAAGTTTGTCTTTGATGTGCTTCGCCATTACTTGATATAACTAGCGTCGGAAAATGTTGAAATAGGGCGGCCTTGGTGAGGGCATACGGGAACTTCCAAAATTCGACGAACGATTGGGTTGCTTCTGGCGCAGGATTTGTGGAATGCTAAAAACCTCCCAGAGGTTGAGAATCTCGCCCACTGTTCGCCCCAGACGAAGTTTCGTGCTTCCCTTCGTCACAGAAAGTGTTCTCGGACGACGGATCTTTATGGGATTAAAAGATAAGCACAATCTTGTACGTCAAATTATAAAATGTGGGTTGATCACATCTACTACAATGCATGATGTGTATGCAACATGTCTTGACAATGATTTCATGCGATATTATTATTTTCGCTGTGGTTAATGAAATATGTGGCTCTGTCAACAATTTTTCTTATGGTAGTTCGTGATTTACTGGGGATTTATTCAGGTAATCGGAATATTGGGTTGACGATTTGGGAGGCTTCATGAAATGTTTGTGTTCTAGGTAGAGCTCATATAATTTCCTTCTGAGGGGTTTGCTGATAAACGCCAATTCTATATTTCCCAGCAATCTGGGTAATGCGTGCACAATAACTCACATGAATACAATGATGCGCATTTTCTAACAGTTTCGTAAACATGAACTAGATCACATGTTGAATGGGGGTTTGAGTGAATGATGGGGATACAACGAGCCGTCCCAAGCAAAGTGATTTCGAGGGGAGTCTGTGAGAGGGGACGTAGGTCTACGTTATACGCATCTGACAGCTAAATTTATCTCGGACGACATTGAGAAATATTCATCAGAGGACAGAGTTTGGAGATAGACATCATGTTTGATAGCGCAAGATAGCTGTCGAAACACTTTTAAAAAGCTGAATGTGGTTACTTGACCTGACTTCATTCGGAATCCTATTTCACATATTGGAACATTCTACAGCAAAGAAGTTTGCGTGTATCCTCTGCCAAGATAGCACGGTTGGTAGATTGAACCCCTCATCTCTTGAAACATATGGAGAGCTGTATTCTTAGTGGACGGTAATTGCTGCGTGGATGGTGACCGAATGTATGAGTATACCAAGAAGTGTCAGATTCAAGTCAAGTATTTGCAACCAAAGTGAATCAACACCAAGATTTTGGCAACGTTGCTTAGAGGTGAACAAGGAAGAATATCCCAGTAAGATGTTAGAAAACGGTCGCTGAAGGCCTTCTGACGCACGCCTATTGGAACCGCGCAGGCTGTAGTGATTCAACATGAAACAATCAAGCTCAGGCTGGGCACAAATTTTGTAAGGCGTCAGACTCGCAGCCTGTAGACTAAATGTCCGTTTGCTACAGCCTACTGTCCTTTCAGTCCTTGCTACCTGAAAATACACTTGTTTGGAAGAGTTGAGGGAATTTGAATGCTGTATTCCTAGATTTCGGGTGGAAATGGCGGTATCAATATTACAACTATCCAGTGAGACAGAACCATTAGGTAATTTACAGCCATAAGTAGCTGTGTTCGATTTGTTCGCTGAGAACACAATCAGCCATATTTCTGGCAACAATTGCAATGCCGCCAGGTCCTGTTGTACATTTGGTAGACAGGAAGTTACGTTACTGAACTGGGAAAGTGTGTGAACGGTTTTGATATCGTCGGCAAATGGGACTTTTCATGCTTAATAACATCGCATACGTCATTTGTATGGATGAGGAGAAGCAACGGCCCCAAAATCACCCCCACTGGTCACTGGTTTTTGTGTTGAGCAGTGCTCTTCAATTTTTCCTGTTTGGGTGGGGCCTCCAAGATGTGACGAAAGCCTGCTATGAAAAGGATCTTGTACGCGAAAGATGCTATTTTGCTCAAGAGGCGCTTATGGAGCACACGATCAAAGTCCTTCTGCATGACTGATAGTAGGATGATTACCGCATTTCCTGCGTCGACGGACACCGATATATGGTTTCAGAACTCCAACTGACATGTCACACAAGATCGCTTACTAAGGAAACCGCACCGTGAAGGTTGTTTTCAGCGACTTCAGCGATCTGTACACGGGTTCAAGGCTGGGGGCCTAATCTACCCGGATCCAGTCAGTTTGCTCGTTTCGATGTCCGGCGGTTTTCTGTTGACCTGAAGGGCAGTCATTGAAAACGGGGTGTAGCACCGCTCGTGGGGGTTACAGAAAGTACCAATAACAGAGTAAAATAATAATCTAGCAAAACGTGATAAATTATTGATTTAACGGTTTATTAAGTTGGTGAGAATCCAGTAACACTTTGAGACGGTCTTTATAAGAGCAGCTAACAATCTCTAGTGGTAGGTCGTTCCAGTAGTTCACAACCCTATAAGAGAAGAACTGTTGTCTTAGGAAGGTCCGATGTCAAAGCTTATAGAGCTCCTTGTCGTGACCTCTTCGACCGTTATCACTAACTAAGGTGAAGAATTGTAAGAAGTTCAGTGGCCTTAAGAGCTCGACAATGTGCACCTTTACTACCCTTTCAACAATTCTTGATCAGATTGATATGTGGTTGATGAGACGGTAGTTTTTGACATCCCACCTTGAACCATTTTTATGGCGAGTCTCAATAATTGACTTTTTCCATTGAGGGAGTAAGGTGCTGGATACTAGCGATAGTGTGAACAAATTTATTGAATGGGTGGGTATGTCCTCCGATGGTGTTCTGATGATCTCGTTTCAGTCGTTATAGATCCAGCTTCTGATTACACTTCTGTAGGGAATCGCTATAACAACTACTTGGCCGTCACTTATTTTACTGACCAACACAGTTATCGATATCGCTCAAATCCTTTGCTGAAAAATTGCCTGCACATTATTGGTCACTCATGTGACCACTCCACACTTTTCTACTTATCACGAGTTTGCTTTCCTCTTCTTACTCCCACACATATCCCTTTCGCCGGGGAGCCTTCTGCGTCGAATGGACGTTCAAAACCCCATATTGAACAGACGATCTGCGAGAACCTCAACTACCGGACGTTTCCGAGTAATTGACGGATTTTTGCATTAGAGGCCGCTCAGTCGCTCACCAGATTTTGACGTTTCCCGTTCCGCCTCGCCAACGCGGATTCATTCCTGCAGCTCTCCGACACCGCTTACATCAATGATGGCAAAATTCCCTGGCGTTACACGTAGATGTGTTGTTCGGCGTCACCTTGGACTGTTTGAGACGTCGGCTCGTACACAACTGTACGTTGTTCCGACGAACGTTGGGCGACGCACGCATAACAAACGACGCCAAATACCAGAATCAACTTAAATCGCTGGAAACGTGGTACTATTGACACAAACAATATAATCAATTACAAGAAACAAACCTCACTTCGTGTTTGTTCGTGGGATGAGATACGACGTTCGGCAGCAACAGGTCGTCAAGGGCCCGAAAGGCACGGCAAGCACATGCACAAGCGACTGACAGGCAATGACAAACCGACCAAATGCGTCCGGGTTGGTCTGATGTGTGTCTAACTACCCGGTCTTTGAGCAGATCGATTAGCTGCTGACAATTTCATGGCGGACCGTATGAGGGCCGTATTCACAGATGTGGGGAAGTTGAGAGTGACAGATAACAATGGGTGTGTGAGCAGGTGAGTAAGATTCAGTTACTGAAGGGGGGTAAGCTGAAGAATTGGTGCGGTTGGGCACGGACTGTTAGAATACTGATAGCAAGCATGTAGCTACACGGAGCGCGAGGAAAAGTTTGAGAGGGTCAGTCAAATGGAAGTTCGACCTCCTCAAAATACCCGGCAATACTCTCGTGAGGGCTAAATTAACGTAGGAGAACGTCGTTGGGGCCGAATCTATTGGACACATGATTTATTCTGTTTCTTGGTGTGAGCTTTGAAACTTATTATTTCCTCCCTGTTCATACCTCTTTCGCTGGCGGACTTTACAGTTATCGTATCCACAGCGATTTATTGTTTTGTATCGTCTGTAATTATCTGCAGTGATTGCGTTCACCAGAGCCTGCTTCTGGCAGGTGCGTTAAAATGCACACCGTATTATTGTCCCCAAGTTACTTCAATGGCCTTTACCACAATAGTTGCAGCACCACTGTTCTCTATACGGATGGTTTAAATCTTTGGAGCGCTAGTGATACGAGTGCGTTATATGCTGACCTTGGCAGGATTGAATGTTCGTAAGGCGGTTGCAGTCAACTCTCGAATGGCGGAAACTGTGCAATCATACCGCTCGATGAATATTTCGTACAGTACCTTTGAAATCCATAGTACGCAGAGGACGAAAACATTATTACCATCAACTTGGGAGTTTTGTAACAACAATTGAGTAGTTCGCTGGTATGGTGTTTCAAAGTCGAAACGACTTCGAAATAGCCATTTGGGCGCAAGAAGAGATTCCTCACATTTTTCACGAGATTTGAAAACGTGTTTCAGAGCAGATATATACATTCTTATCCAGTGTAGTGGTTGTGTTTCAACATAAAAGAGAGCTATGCCCGAAAATTCTCCGTATTCGTAATACTTTCGAGAAATATTTCCCGCACTTCTTTGATGAAAGCGCGTGTTTCGAAAAGGCCAGTTATTATTGCGTGGNTGCTCCTATCGTAATTTTGCGGTGAAATATGTTCTTTCCACGTCGTAGAAACGCCCAATTTCGGGTGGTTCGGGAGATATACACTAATCTGTAATTCCGAAACACGTTGCGTTCGCATCGTATTTTACACTAATTATTAAAGTAACTTCCGATGGAAACTCTGTCAGTACGTTCGTGGTTCAATTATCTCCCCGATTTAGACTTCCAGTGCTTCACACAGAGATTGGTCGACGAAATGTCATTCCCAAAACGATTGCATCCGACGTTGTCACGTATTTGTTTCATTTTACGGTCCATATAGGACGGTGTAAAGATGGGTAACACGCCCCATTCTATCATCGACAGCCTGCATGCTATCCAGTTTATTGCCTTTCGACGACGTTTGAGTGCAGATTGATGCTTGCATACCGCTCCTCGCTGACACATCTGACGGCTATTTACTAATTGTTGTGTATTATTTCTCCGTTGACGTTGATCCTAATTTACGTCAACCTGAAATTTTATATTTCACCGATAATTTTCTTCGAATTGGTGTGTTAGATTTCGTCAATAATTTGACATTTCTCTTCAATTTTCTCATAATAATATTCCTGGTACTCAACATTATATTACCAATTAGCTTGCTAACACGATCTTTTCTCTTTTGTGATCCGAATCCTTTTCCTACACGGTTTCGCGATATACGGTTTCTCGCTGCATCACGTGCGCGGCTCTTCCTAATCCCGTCTCGACAAATATTGCGTGCAGCCTAAGCTTTTTGATCAACCGCCAGTCTGCTGGAGCTAACAGGAACAGTCATTATAAACGACGCAGAACAATGTACATATATGATCTTTCTCTACTATCGAGAGGGTTCATTAGAGATATAGTGAAATAATCAGCTGAACTACGCTCGAAAACTACATGTCTAGCAGATATATTGATAAATATATATTCACAGGTTTGATGAAAATGCTTAAAGGTCAAGTGGGAAGAACGACAAATGAGACGAGCTATTACGACCTGATAGCACAGCCGCGTTTCAAAAGTAGAACAATCTGGCGGCTCGATACGGACGACGTCCAGTGAATAATCACCACACGCATTGTAAGTGTCCTTGTTTGGTTTCATAATGTTGCTAAAAAACGACCCTCTGAATGTTTAACTGTGCAACAATTTTTTCACTCATTCAATCAACAATAGTAAGGACTGAGGTGTGGTACTTCATAACTCTCCTTTTATCCGTGTCAGACAGTGCGGCGGGAATGATGTCAACAAAATAACTGCAAAAGCACGTGCGGAAATGACGTACAAACCATAACGGGTGATGGTAGTTTGGTCGAAAGTGTTGTAGTGTGAATTGGTTTTGCTGTCCCACTGATGCATCAAGCATCAGGTCTCATGTGCAGTTATTATCAATCGGGGAGTATTAGTGTGTTAATCATAGTACTGACCATTTGGCTTATCAATCTAATGATTTGCTATTATGAATTTGCTACATATTAATATTTTCGCCATATCCTGTGCAACGAATCATAACAGATGTAATAATATTGGTAGATCGTGTACCTTTAACTTATGAAATTGTTTTGAATATCATATGGCCACACCGAACGGTATGCAGCGTCACTTTAAGTATGGTGGCCTTCGAGCAGAACAATGTCTTATGGTTACCTTTTTAATTGGAATTTTTTCTGTACGGCGAGCAGAATATATATATATAACTGTTGATGATTTTCGGAAACATTACTAGAAATGCACAGTTTGTTTCCTCACCGTAGTATGTTGTTTTACCACGGTGCTTGTTGGGGCTCACTTCCGACTAACATACAGAAACGCTCTTTCAAATTGTCAGCGGACGACTGTCGAGCAACTATGCCCTCCTTATTACACGCCCCGTGTGCGGCACCAAATTGTGCTGTGCGGAAGTGGAAACTTGTTAGTCACTGGAGTTTTGAAAACACTTCAGTGCTCGACATCGTAAAAAATGCCGCTCGTTAATTTCCCATTGGCGGAAAATTAAACGGCAGATGGAATGGCCATGGGCTGTCCGGTTACCATTGCAAAGTATCCTCAGGCTGGTACTCAAATCACGTTGACTTTCGTGGGATCCATAAACAGACCATCTACAGGTTAAAAACTCCTAAATTGTACGAAGTTCAACGGCACCCTTGATGCATCTGCAGTCGCTTAATCAATCGAAAATATGGTAACACCAAAGTAGAGCTGTAAAGGTAACGGATAGGTGCAAAGGACATGCCTACAAATGAGGCGGGAAATATATCAATAAAAATGGAATGACGTGCTGACAGGTCAAAATCATTTGAATTCGACAAGTCATGCCCGAGAGAAGGACAGCGCCAGAGAGTAGGTTCGGACGACTGACAACAGAAATTTCCACACACTATGTGGGATGACCAACGTTCGGCGTCGACAGATCAACGAATACGCGGAGCTAAAAATTTCGCCGTGCGACTACTTCACCAACCAAGACAGAGGCGCTATGCGGTAATTCCTGGTGACAATTTTCATGGCAACCAAGTTCGAAAAATGATGGTGATGCTTTCGAACAATTGGACAGACGAAGTTAACGAAACTGCATGAACAAAAATGTACAAAAATAAATTACAAAACATAATTGAAAACTAAGGACACTGCATAGATAAACATTTTGGGTATAGACCATGTTGTTGATTCGTGGGATCGGTATTCTTGCGTCGTTTTTAATCAACCAGAATGTCTGAACTTTTCATTAATGATTCCGCGCTTTTTTTAAATGCTTTCGGTGTTCCTAAGTGATCTGATTAAAGCATTTTGTGCCATTATCGGTCATGGATTCAGATGAAAATGTTGAGAAATTGCAGCTTATGGGTTTTACTGACGAAGAAGAAGTTCGGAACGCTTTAAAATGCACTGATTCGGATATTAACGGTGCTATCTCGATTTTAATGTGCAGCACTAACAACGAACACATTGAAGCAACCGACGAAACCCAGGTCTGGGTGCCTTTTGTCCTTTAACACATGCATATTTTATCCGCATTCTAGCTTTAGTCATGTAGGAAAAGTTTATCTTTAATGGCTCGGCACATTTTACATGGTTTCTGAATAGGCCGGTTGAACACCCGGAAGGCCGTATTATGGGCTGTGTCCTTGTATGCTCAATAAGTTATTGAGGGACGGAAATAAAACTGTGTCGTGGAGTAAGCGTCTTCCACGTAAAATACATCGTGTCTTCGAGGACTGTTGCCACTTCTTTTTGTAGTACGCATTCACAGGACTTGGCAGCCTTCTGCACTTTTCATAGTAGCTGTAAGCGATAAACCTGCAAGCACACTGAGCTCGTGCAATTGGGAGTTGGAGTCAGTTTCAAAGCTGAGAAATCGAAGGAAAGCAGATGAAGCTTAGTTTTACTCAAGTAGTTGCCAATGTATTCAGGAAGTACCGTCCGGTAGGTCACACCGTTGCACCGAGGAACTAGCATCCTACTATACCTCTGTGGTACTTTCGGAAGTCATACCTTACTGTCGGCGTTAAAAACCAATTAGTTAGGTCGGACACATGCTGTGCGTATGTTCCGATGAAATCCGCTCCAGGTCCCTCAAAAGGGTGGAGTTCCACCTGGCCGAACCTCTTCACCGGCTCTTCAGACAGACACTCCCAACTGACCTTTTGCCTGGTGCATTAAAAAAGTTACGGTCATACCTACCCTCAAGGCTGGAAGTCGACAATCCTCCACCGTGTAAGATAACTGAGCATTTGTTAAACCGCAAATCTTTAAACAGTTGGTATAGTACGACGTTCACCTTACGTAGCATGCCCTGCTTTATAGCCGGTCATGTGGAACAGTCATGCTCATCTTCAAAAATAGACTGACAGAGATCAAAAGAAAGTTATTCCATCCCAAAAGTTATTTTCTTTGACATTGATGAGAGATGTTTCACTGACTTTCCTCCTTTCTTGATGGAGAAGTTTTAGAGCTCAATCTTCCACCTTACTCCCTGATTTCTTTAGGCGTTTCCCGATCGACGAACTCCCGGACACTATTTACAGCAACGGTGCGCTCTACAATGATGACCTAGACACCTAGAATGTTAGTGATCTCGATGCATTACGGTTTGATATCGATGATGTTTAGGTGCTGGTCATACGACTGGGGTCGCTTTCCGATTGACAGCTAGTGTACACACATATCTCTCAGTGGGTCTTCTGACAATGCTTTCAGGGGCACAGTGGGCACCATGGAAATTGATCTGAGGAAATATCTAGGTATCTGAAAGTCGTCTAACTTATCATTCGTGTATAATCGCGGAATGGCAGCAAAATACGGGTTCGCTAATCTTGGGATGGTGAAAAACCTTTCTCCGCCCTAATAAGGATGAGTTTCTAGCACCGTGGGATTTATGTAAGATTGCCGCCCAAATACTGTTACCAAGTCGTATTTGCCGGCTTGAAAATTGGCTTACTGGTTGTGCATGTTCAGCGTACAGCCACTAGGCTAGTTGCGTCTGCGGTCTGTGCCTTATGAGTCGCGAATTTGGACGACTTATTTGGAGCAGGAATCGTTGAATAGCTTATTTATTTCAGCGTCCAATTAGGACATGACAAATAGCTTGACAAAATCCATCTTCTGATCTCCCTTCGACAGCAATTCATTTCCTACAGGGTTGTCAATCTGTGCAACGAACTTCCGTCTAAAGTCGTTAGCTGTTCCCCTGAGGGTCACCATAAACTCTTGTTATATTCTCATTTACTTGGAACCTTCTTCGACTCATAACTTCATTAGTTTCTTGGTTTCTGTTTCACTCTCAAAAAGCGGTGCAGCTTCCCGTTTCCATTGGTGATGTTTCAAATCATCAGATGTCCGCTGGCTATAGAAACGGACAAACTGGTTAGATCCGCATGATCTAAGTCTTCTCTATCCTCAAGATTGTGCGTTACTCACCGGAATCGTTGGGATTTGACGATGTCGATTTTTGATTATTTTCTTGTAATGGATAAAAACCATTTTGTATCCATGGGCATAAAATTCGATTTTCATTACGTCCTTGCGACATGTTCATGTGATTCTAACCAACCTCCCATAGAGGAGGGTAGACTTTAGAAAGGACGTAGGTAGCATATGGACATTACATTTATCGTGAATTTGTCACGCGCTCGTCCTGGCATCCGTCTAATCCAGGTGCTTCTTCGGACAGTTGTTCTCTGCAAAGCCGAGTTTAGGACAGTTTGCGCCTTCATCATAATGTGTCCTTTCGCGCTACTCTCCAGTGTTATGACCACATTCACAAATGCTGTTCTAGAGTACACGAGCATGTACCTTTCCGATTTTCGTGTAGTGTCTAGTCCTTTTTGTTGGCTGTTTCAACTAGCCCCCTGCCTGCCCACGCTTAGGAAACTCCATACTTATTGAAAGATTCCGCTCGCTAACATTCTACCTCGTTTCAAAGATCTCATGGACATTTGGTCTAACCGTGCGTCGCCATCATTAGGTCATTCAGTGCAACGAATTAAGTAGGCAAAACGATTAACACTATCGAATTAAAATCATACAGTTCTTAACGGATTTATAGCGATAACCAAATTCAGAACGGTGGCATCTGATTACTTTTAAACAACTCAGAATGTATTTATCTGAAGCTCATGCATCTTTGTTTGGTCCACGGTAGCTGTTTATCATTGAATAATGGTTCAGCCGCAACATGAATTAGGATGGGCACGCTTTCCGTTTAAGCGTCTTTCGCCAAGTCCGAGCTTACAATAAGTGCTGTGTAGATCACTCGCAATATAGTCACAGAACTTCTATGTAAAGACCATGTTAGTTCTGTTAGCCTCGGGAGAAAACAGCCGAATTACGTCATTTACTAGTTGAAGTTGGTACGACTTCGAACGCGTAGGTAGAATGCTTTTTGTCAAAGAGGTAATAATTTATCTTGAAATTGGTGCAGATGGAAGAATTGTGAGCGACCATGTAAAAGTTAGTGCTTGAATAAAGTAACCTGCTCCGGAAGGTACTTCGCGGGCAATTACACTGATGTTTGCTCACATGGCTACATGTTCCCTGCACACATGACTAGTTTGTCTTATGGTGCATGACAACGTTCTGGTGGTGTGCCGAAAGTAAATTGAGTCGTGGAGGCTAAGGTGGGCAGCGTGCTGGTTTTCAGATTAAAAGGTCGCTCACTGAAAATATTGATGTTAGTTATGCTTTTCTCCAATTGGAATTATTACACAGTGCTTACAGTGACGCAATGTATATTGCCTGCTTGAACGTACTGCACTGCATAGTGTACCGGTGGTACTAAAAGCCAGAGATGGTCCTGATGTCTGCCTATGCGTCAAAACGGATGGTGAACTATAAGTGCGCCAACATGCCTGAAAGGGTACCTGGTTCATGTACCTGAGATGCAAATCTTGATAGCATGAACCTCGTTAATTAGCTGCTTGTCAATGACTGTCGTTTGAAGAAGGGTCGACTGTTGAAATCAAGACGATGGTGAATGCGGCATGCGTTCTCTTCCTGTTGCAATCTTGAGGGTAATAACTCCAAAAGGTTTTGGAGGAACAATACAAGAGGACAAATGTTTCTAGCTTTTTGCCCTCCTGACTTGGGAATCGTCCTAAACACTCCGTCAGGTTGTGACACTAGCGTTATGGTGAAAGGTTGCTCGCCGAACTTCATTTTTCATTAAATATATCTGGCGAACGTTGAATGGAAATTCGTAAGGTTACCCAATTCCGTGTTGTCGACTGTCCACGGATACTGCGGGTTGTTGAGTTGACACCCATGTATGCTTAATGAACAGGCGACTACGAACCACAGTGAAAAGTTCAACGATCTGATGACGCTGACGTTTTGGACACGTGCGTGCACAGAGACATATGGAACAACCGTTTAGATGACAGAGTGAAGAATAAAGTCGATCAGTGTTTCTGCGATTGATCCAAAGTGGTTGTTGAATGTGTATTTGGTGACGAAAACTAAAAGCGTTCAATCCAACAACTTTGAAAGCTATATTGATGCAGTTGGTTAGACTGTTTATTAAGAGTACCCGGCGATCGTTGGCCACGTTGACTACTTTTTACCTTTGTTGCGACCAATTGGTTTAGTCTGTGCCGTAGATAAATGGCAGTATGGCCCGAATGGGTGAAAGCAACTGCAGAGCCCGTTCAATGCTCTGAATAAAAACCTGACGAATTATGCAGTCTGTGACTGCGGACCTATGGAACGATGGCAGTAATCAGTTCCGGTGACGTGATCGTTGCTGCTAATTGACTGAGTAGTCTTTAATGTTGAGGAGATTAGTGAGTTGCGCCAGTAGTCGCCGTTTTAATACACCCCCAATTCTGGTTTCTGCTATCAGATTGAAAACACCACTTTTGATTTGCTGGTTTCCCTGTAGCTGTCAGCTAGGTTAAGGACTTTGCGGTCACTCAACCGGCCGATTAAAAATGTCATCCAACTTGGCAATGTGTTGCGGTCGTTGGCGTGCTTTCATACATATCGTTGCTAGTCTGTTTTTTAAACCACACTTTACCTAGTTTTGTTTCCATTTACTTCTGACAGTTTTTTTTATAAGCGTGTCCCCATTCTATAACAATTGACTGCCTGTGCGAACTACTCAAAACGTATAAAACGCGTTTCCAGTGTTGTTCTGCTGAAGTTACTAGTGTCAGGTCGTAATACCACAAGAAAAACGTTAACACTGTTCGTATTGTCGCATTTTTAACTTATTGTGGTTTATCGTTCATAAATGCTTATTTAACAGTTGGCCTTGGCATAAAAACCGGCCCTTAGTTTTAAACAGGGAGAGGGGCTCACCACGCCGGTCATTCGTTACCCGAAGTACAACTGTTCGCATAAAAGCAAACTTCACTCCTAGCTTTGTCACTAAAGGTAGCAAGGTGTTAGCGTAAAGACTGTGTGAGTACCGACTTGATTGTATTCTTATTGTATTGTTTCGTTGTGTCTAGTGATTACACCAGGTAAATGGTTTTAGAGTGGGCAATGGTGGTTCAGGCCATTCCATTGGTTCTACCCCAGAAGCGTGCTTTGATAGTTCTTTTAACTTCTTAGTCGATCACTTCGCACACTTCATGTTTTCACACTATTTACCATGGTTGGTTACGTAAATTTTGCCTTGATTATACAAGCAAGAGGTCATATTTTCAGATAAAGCTTTCAGCGAAATGCAGACCATTTGGCGTGCGTTACAGATATGACACAACTGCGGATGTTTAGACAAGATAACGATTTGATGGGTTAATTTTTAGAAGTTCCCAAGACGTGAGGTTGGATGCAAAATATTTACACCTCATGCGTTGAACTTAACAGCAATGCTTTCATCTTGTTTTCGTTTTGGAATTTATTTAATGAATCACTCCTCCGATCGCATCTTTTCGCGTAGCGCAAGTTGTACTCGAAGCCATACCTTTAGGTTTCATCTTTTTAGTTAGATAATAAAAACCAGCAGCGAGGGGAGCCAAAAGTTGTGGCATGTTACATACCTCCGGGTATTTCACTTTTTCGGTTTAATTAATTTTTAATGGAATAGTATCAATCGTTTGTCACGTTTGCTTAAGAACCTTGCATAATCTTCTCACACTCAATTACTGCCCCCCTTAATTCACTGTCCGCGTTTGCCACTACACCGCGGCTGTTAAGTAACCACAGTCCGATTTAGTCTTTAAACTGACACCAGGGTATGCACTGCTGGCAAATTCCCTCCCGAAAACCTTTAGGTGTGGCGTTTCAATTTGCTGCTATCAAAACAGAAACTGCGCATTTGGGCTTAGAAGGTAATTTGGCTTCTTTAGAATGGTTAATGCACTCAGCAAGGTTTGACAAACATTTTCTTGTAGTTTTCCACCGGTGTTACCTAATGCGTGTGCAGTTAGGCATCAGTTAGACCCACTGATGTATTGCTGTCTGTGATGACGATGATTGCATGTGTGTCCCTAATCTGTTTGCTACAGTAAGTATTGCTTGCATGAACGAACGGAAACCGGTGGTGTTCGACAGGGTTGAATAGGTTAAACTGTCGTTTTTCCTTTTATGGACGAAGAAATGTTAGAGCTCGCAACAAATATGGACCACAGAATTGATGATCCTAACGAACAGCTTTCAAATGCTTGCTAGCGTTGTACTGTTAAAAGACGTTGATGCCCAGTGTGCCAAAAGATAGGCTATACAGAAAATCATTACACATCCTGAGAAACGAAAAATAAAATTTTTTCTGTTGGGTTTCAGGAAACTAATGAGTCATTCCAACAGCTTATTGACTGCCCCTAACTCCAACACCATAGTGGGTAGAAAGTCTGTTTGTTTATTGGTTAGTGATCATCAGAGTTGTTCGCAACTAGACAGTGAATAAGATATTACCTTCATCTATCAAGTGTTGTGTTGTTCCACAGGGAAACCTGTGTGTAAACCCATGGCTGACGTGGGTTGCAACGCTTCAGGCGAATTACTGGAACTAACATCAGAACAGGAGCGCATTACTTTCTTTAGTGGAATATTAATCAAGGCTACGTTCTATCTGTTTAATGCCACTCACCACCTTTTAGGGCCTGATTGGATAGAGGAATCGGGATTACTCAGCTTGTCGTTTAACAGTATTTGTAACATTCTACACACTCTAGGCCTACGCTTCTAACCTCATTTCACAGTTACGAGAAATTGATGTTGTTTAGAAACTTCGGAAGTGACACAATACTGTTCGCCGTAGAGCTTGGTCATTGCACTCAAGTCTAATTTAAATTGCACCTTCCTACTGAGTTAAAACCTGTGTTCCGTCCTGAATGTTTGGTTAATTACGCAGGTGTATCCCCGATGGATCAGAATTCACAGAGATTAGAATCTGCAGGAATGATCACGTCTGAAAATTGCTTATCAAGGGCGGGGATTATCATTATGGCCGAAAAATCCAGTAGCTGAATTCAACCACTGGTCTGAAAGGTTCCTAGAAACACCACTGTCCACTGTCGTTAATAGACGATTTTTTCACAGGTCTCAGCTGTGGAAAACATTTTGCGAAGCTGAACCTGTGTGACGCTCATCTTTGAATCGAGGCTGACGACGACTCTAACCAGTGATTAACTATTAATATCCATCGGTTTTGTGTTGCGTAGAATGATGATGTATTTCAAAAACATCTTAATACGCGTGGGTTTTTTCTTCAATCAATCAGGTGTTTGAAGTTGATTTTGCTGAAGTTACTGCCGTTCAAAATGTGCCACCACCTACCGACCTAACGCCTCTTTGATTTTTTCCCGGTTTGGTGAGCGACTATAACCCATTCTTACATACAGGCACGAAGTTACCCCGCTATTTAATCAGCTGTTGAAAGAGGATATCACAGTAATTTTTACAGTTATGTCAAGCAGAACTTAGCAATATCAAGTCAGTGCTCACTTCCGATCTTTTCCCCATTCATGTTGTTTCTATCATGAAATTCGTAGTTGTAGCAAGTGTACCATATTATGTGTGAGCCAACATTACTCACTTTTTTACTGACGGCCCCGAAAAGACGATCATGCACGCAGCACGAACGCTCATGCCGGCGAAAAAGAATTATGGACAGAAAGAAAAGGAAGGCTCGACAGTTATACTCGTGAAAAGCTTCCACCACTCATAAACCACAAACCACCGTTTTCTACTTCTGGTTCCGAAAACGTCTTCCAACATCTCTCAGCCAGTGGATTGCGACGACAGGTCATGCCGTCATTGATCTATGGTTTTTAGCTCCAATACTGACGTGCTTTTTGTCAAGCAGATGCTGTTTCACAACCGATTGCCTGAACACTGTCTTTACACGAAAATATTGTGGCAGCCGTCACAGTCGAGAATGATGTTAAACGTATTGCAACCGACGCTATCCGTACCTACGTACCTGCATGTTTACCACTTCCAGTTTTTCTGTTTGGTCTCCCGTTAGTTTACTACTTTTTTCAAACTTTTTAAATTAATACTTCCTCCTAGGATGTTCTACGCTACTGTTGGGAATGAGCGGCGGCCCGCTCAACAATACATTCTGATCATGCTGAAAGTCGTTGTGGTAATGATTATGAAGATGCTATTCATGCATTACCACTTACCTTCGAACAGGTTAGGTTTGCTACTAAAAGACACCTCACCATTTCTCCAGGCATGTGCAAGTATTTTGGCTAACATATCTGTTGAGTGAAATGCTGCATCGGCTCTTCCTGTTCCGTGAATCTGTGATCAGCCAGCAAATGGAATAGCCACTTCAGTAGCCCTTACCCAAAGTGTGCTGGAACAGGTTCATACAGCTTATCCGGGGTTAGTCACATTAACTCTGACAAGAGGTTTTGTTTATTGACGTGGGATCGATGGGACCATAGAGACAACGCTCAAATGTTGTTCTCGCTGTGCTCACTTTTCTGAGAGTCCGATGGAAGTTTCATTACAGTGTTGGCCCTACTCGGTGCGTCCGTGGCTCCGCCTGCTACTCGGTGGGACCAGCTACACCATCGTGGTTGACGCCGATTATAAGTGCCAGGAAATATTTCAGAAGAAACACGCATCGAGGACCGACACCATTTCAGTACCTTGTCGGCTGTATCACTTTGGATTTCCCGATACTGCTCGATAACGGTGCGTGATTCACGCGTGTGTATTTTAATCAGTTTTATGCCTTGTGCAACATAGAATGCATCCGTTCTGCGCTGTATCATCCTCAGCCCACCGTTTTGTTGACGCTTTAGAATGCGCGCTTGTTAAAACGAAAGTAGGAACAGCCGAGGACGTGATTCAACCATTTTTGTTTAACTATCATATAAAGTTTAGTTCCAATGTCAAGAATAGTCTGACACCATCAACTGCAACGTTTGGAAGACAACTGCACAATTTCTTTGATTCACCCCGGCCAGATGAACGAGATCCCACAAAAACGCTCGTATGGAGGAAACCTCCAATCACCATTACCTTATTAACAAACGATTTTTCGTCGTCGGAGAAACAGTATATCCGGGATTGCGGAAGCCGGCGTCCAAACTGGCTGGCTGGAATCATCGGTGACAAAATGTCCCAAGCTGTGTTCAACGTCACAGTAGGCACCAAACGATGAATTCGATACATCAGCCGAGTACGACCTCAAAAGGCAAATGCCAACGCAGCTGATACCCTAGAGATATCGCTTGTTCCACTCAAAATACTGGTGGACGCTTTCAATCTAACAGCGACATCTACATCCAACTCAGCTTCACATACACCACCCAACACCTGACTTGTGCAACCCATATGTCCCAGCAGGAAGATGACACCAGTTCGATCAGTTTATGTCAATCCACAGTCTTTCTTGTGAATAACCTTTACTTTTTCAAAAGAGAAGTGTTAAGGTCAAGCTCCCTTTCAAGAGCCCTGAGATTATTCACGTAGTTCTGGCTGGTGAGACATTAATCTTCTCTTTGGCCTATCGGTGGCTTTATTTGTCATTACTCTGCATCTTTCTGATTGAACATTTACTTGTAACCCATCAGGTTTACTTGCCATTGGATATCACATTGTTATTAGGCTTCGCGCTGACCATATACGGGGTCAACTGTGTGTCTGCTCTCTACCACTACGAGTGAATCTCGAGTTTTTGAAGTCGATGCTAGCGACCATTGAATTAGCTATTTGTGCACTCATTACAATATACCACAGCTTTCTAACCGCTCAGAACTTCCACAAGGTAATATCGTACGCATTGGCGAAGTGTCGTGTTATCAGCCCTTAATTTTTAACTTTTACCGTTTGTCTAATCCTGTTTGGTAAAACGTTCAGACGTCAATTTCATTTCACAGATTGAGAGTACAACTTACAAGACATTATCATCAGTGGCTGGGGGCAGATTTGGCGCAGTTTGTTTGCGTGACAGTGCTCACGCTATCTTTTTTATTTTCGCCTTAACTAATCTTTTTTTACCAGTTTAATCTAGGCCATTGGGAGTCTTGGTCAGAACTAGCATTCTCTTACATAGTGTAGCGAGAAGGCGTCCAACAAAGCACAATCTTTATTGTCCAAACCGCTAGTCACATNATAGTACTTCATTCTCTCTACTTGTTTTGTATTTGGTGGTTTCTCAGTGCGTTCGATTTCTAGTTCGTTATAAGTTGTGGAAGGTTTTCAGTTCAAATTTGTTGCGCCATAGTGAAGGGTTTGTTTGATTATGCGAACCTTCCTAAACGTTATACTAAGCGTTGGTTACTCTTTTTGGTCAAAATCATAAGGTTTAGTTTTTTTTACTATGTCTGTTGCAACGGCAAGTTCATGTAGCTCACTAGCAATTCAGGTCAGTATCCGCAAGGAATTTCTGATAGGTCAACTTGGGTGATATATGTGCGTGTTTTTGTGGTCACGTGAACATACTGTGGACAAAAATAGCCAGGTAATTTAGACACAACGCATTCGGCCAGTAGATAGTTGAAGGAATATGCCGCGATAAACGTAATAGTTGTAACTCAAACTTGCGTGGAAATTCCAACCTCATAAGTTAGGCCATCAAAATGTTTCGGTTTATGTCTTCAGGATTGCCTTATTAATGTTAGATGCGTTTTTTTATGTTCATATTAAGTAAGTTATACTCTGCCATTTGTCTCAAATCCTGTCAGGGTCAGACATACGTATTTATGTATATATATAATGTGTTTAATGTAGAATTTGACAATAGGGTTCTTAACTTTTTGACGTAATGCTGTTGCCTTCCCAACTCTCCTCTGACTGGTTCACGCATAAATTTAAATGTTCCGTAGCTGTTTTTTCGTCTACCAAACGTCTGCGCTAAGTTTTACGTGTGAATGTTAGCCTCATTTTGATTTTTAACCACGCCCGACTACTGATTACACGGTCGAGGGTTCGAACCCTAGTCGCTGGGACTGTTCCTATCAAAGTCTAAATAGCCTGAAGATATACCTAGGATAGGTCTTAACAAGTCACATGATGGCGACGACGTTTTAGAGTAAAGAGAGGAGAGACACTTTCTTCCAAGTGTTTAGGACGTTTTTGAAAATTGTCTTCTTTGCTTACCTAGCCTGAGGTTACCCTGAAAACAGGTTAGCAGTCACTGCTACCCAAATTGTGGACTGCTTGTTCCGTATGCATCCCTCTCATTTTCTATATCAGCTGGGGTTCCTTTTTTAAAGGAAGAGAATCTACCTTTCCTATTGCAGTCAATACGTTGTGCTCAAGGGCTCTGCTACTGTTACTGTCAGGAATTTCAGTACGGTTAACTGGGTCTTTATACGCGCCTGGCATGTAAGCAGCTGCTTCAGTTTTGTCGACCCAACGGATTCGATTTCAATAGTTTCACGCTTAGTTTTGCACTTACGCGTAACCTATAATTTCATTCTTCTCGATGGGTGCACCCATTCTACGTAGAATCGGCCCATAATCGAGCATACTCTTTTATTCACTTTCGCCATCGCAATAGAGTACATCCATTTATATTTATTTTGTTGAGCGCGACTTTCAGATTATTGTGGGTCCATTTCACTCACCATGACACAACATTTATTAGAAGCTCTCACTGATTGTTGTTGGCCTACAGAGCAATTCCCCGATTCTCCAAACATCGCCTTTGCCTGACGAGATGGAACACGCACCTGCTGTGGGCCATGATTTACGCTCGGAGTTTTCCTTATCTGAATTCAGTCGCCTCCAGTCGCGTGCTTACATTGATCAGTGGGATATTCCCTGTCTACGAAGCCAGTCTCTGGGACAGTGTATTCTGGGTCTCATACGCGAATTTCGTTCTCATGGATTGAAGGTAGTCGAGACCAATTCGGACATCAGAGAGTTTGTTACCGTCTGTCTTTTGGATTGCGTAACAAAAGTGAGTTGTATTACTAATAAAAAAGTGAGTTGGTTTGGATAAATAATTACATTTTTCATGCCTGTCCGTCAAACGTTCTGTGCATTTTAGTGCACTAACTTGAAAACTTACCAACCCATCTCATCGCATCATCTTATTTCGGCGTTTTCTGTGTAAGCACAGCTTAACACATCTGCAATAGAACGGGTTAACTTGAGCATGACGTTTTTCAAAACATGAAGCTGTACATCTCTCAAGATGAAGCCGGGTTTTAATGTGCCCATTACCGTTTTGCAATTTCCTGACCAATGGTTCCAGGCAGCACACGATGGCGGATTCAAGATGTCTTAGTAGCAGACATTGCGACATTACTTTGACCGAAAAGCTGCTACAATGCTTGTGAGTAGCAGATTACTCATACACGCCTGCTTCTACTTTCTATCCTTGTTGTTTGTGTACTAGCAGCCAGCAGGGTGGGGCAAGCCATCATATTTGAGAATTTTGATTATTCATCCGGATCACTATTCCATCTTTGCCTCGATATTTTTGCAAGATTTTCGCGTACTATACCTGATTCCACCTGATCACCTTACGTTACTTCACCCTCTGTTCATTGCTGTTCAATTTACAGTTGATGACGTCCCAAGCCGTTTTTAACTGGGATCGACAAACGTTGGAAGGTGTACATAATATGCTGGAACTGAGTGTTCGCCTGGTTTGTGAATACCTTACGGTTTTCAGACAGGCTGTTTGGAAAGAATGTGGTCCCTATGAAGAATCCGATGTTAAATCAAGTTCTCGGGCTGCTGCTGATAAACCTGATAGTTTGGACAGTAAAAGTGGTTCTGGAATTCCAAGATGTTTGACGCAATTTGCATGGGAACTGTTACAAATGTTGGGATTAATATTTGATTGTGAGGCCAACTATCACCAGTTATGCCGAGACCGAATTAGCAATACAGGAACTTATAGGTATGTCTCTTGATGTCTTAGTTGCCAGTTTGATGCATCACACATTTATGATGAAACTTATGTGTATATACGTATGTCACATATGGTCAGTTGTTAGTGTCATGTATATGTATACTTCACATGGCCGTTTGCTCGAAATGCTTGCCGTGAGGTCCTGGTTCACTACCGATGACATGTTTTTTCAGCTAACAAATTACCACGAACTGTTCACAACGTCGGACTGTACAAGAGTGTCATTTTCACCAAAAGACGTGATCCATTAATTTTAATTCGGCGCCACTCATGTAAATTTTACCGCTCGCCGCATTACTGCTGTGTTAGTATGTAAACACAGTTGACCAATATTGAAATTTCCTATGCTTAATCCCGAAACGGACTTTTTGCTCGCTGTTGTTAAGTCTCGTCCTATGAGAAGGAGATGCAATGTCGATCCAAGACGTCATTTTTGAAGTTCACACACTTTTGATGAGTTTCATCTCATTGGGGCGATTTTCGTTAAAAATACACTTTCTACCGGAACTTGTTAGTGAGAACGAATTTAACTACTCATAATGAGACGCTGAAAACTTCCATTTTTGTGTGTACCTCCTCCGTACCTAGCTGACCTGGTTTTTACCATCTTTGTGTGGTTCACGAAAGCTTTAACTGCCCGGCGCTTACCTAGTGTGCACTTAAGGCCATCTCCTGAAATGCTGACATATTCAAGTAATCGTAGTGGTTGACCTTAAACTTTAGGCAGGTTTGACGTGATGAATTGATCCAACCCCACGCGGAACTGCTTTCCTGACACCTTTTGGGACCCGGCTTGTTATTGAGTGCTCCTTAACGCTTGGCGCACGTTTGCAAGTAAAAATTTTTAACCGAAATGTCTACTTCCAGGAATAACGATGAGTAACGCCAGTACCGGCCTTGGGTCAGATTTCATTATAGTGTACCTTTATCGATCTGGGGTGAAAACTGTGATGGCGACTGAATCATTAATTTAGGCTCATACTGCGGTCGTTCGCAGTTCGGCGTCGACGGATGAAAGTTAACTGACATTATTGGTATCCAAGAGGCGGTTAATGTTTGTTCGTGTCATTTTGTTGATGATTGCCTCCACTATTGAAATCTGTTCCGTTTTATTCGTGTTAGATTGAGTCAGCTTTTAATCTTGGTAATGAGATGGGTCATGTTATGATCACGTTCAGCAAATAACACTGGATTGTCATTGCATGCTTACGTTCCGATTTGAGTGGAATTCAAGTGTTATGTTTATTTTGAAAGCAGTAGGCCTCGTGGATGGACTAGTTCAAGGGAAATCGAGCTATTTTGTACCATAATCGAGTTGGAAGTCAACGAGATGCCGGATGGTATGTAGATCGTAACATGTGCAAATGTTGGCTTATGTTGTGTTATTAGGTCGTGAGCATGGGGTCATGGTCTGAATTCGTGTCTTGCAGTTGTATTCGCCCTTCACCTAAGTTTTATTAGTTGAGGTGGGCAATTGTGCCCCAAGAAGTGTTCCCCCATGTTTTTCTTGACCTAGTAGACGCATGTCAGAGTAAATGTGGGCGAGATATTGTACTGTAGACGTGTGCCACAGGTAATCCGTGTGACCACACAAGGCAATCAACGACGCAAAATTGCGCAGAGTTGGAGGGAATAGAATTATCCTCTGCCGATTTTGGCTGAGCAACTTTTCTTACACTAATTTTCATGTGTTATCTCCGACGGGCTTACTTTTTTTTCCCAAGCTACCAAATAAGTCGCAAGTGTTTGGAATCCTTTTGTCAACTCGAATACCCCACAATGTGCTTTTCATTGTAGCGATCCTTTCAATGACTGGGCCGCACTTATACGAAATAAACTGGGACATGAGTCGCCAGTGTTTGCCGAAACATTACCCTCTCCAAAAAACTTCTATCTTGTCAATTTGATCAACTGTTTCGGCGTTTACGGAGGGTTTCGCCTACTTCATTGGCTTGGCACACAGCCTTGGGCCAATATCACTGTAAGTGATGTTCACGTTTTACTAGTTGGCAATGGTAGTTGCAGGCTTGTGGTTTGATTTCTAATCTGTCATTTAGCACAACTTTGAGTACAAATTGTCGGGCAATTGAATTTTCAATCGGTGTCGTTAACAATACTTCTTCATTTTTTATTCACCCAGTTGAATGGTATGGGTAACGTACAAGGAATTAAACTAAAACAGTCAACAAAAATCACCGTCATTTCTAATAAGGATATGTCAGTATAATGTACATAATGCAGGTCTAGTTGCTAAATACCTGAGCACTCGAATAACCGGACTTTGACCATCTATGGAAACCAGCTAAATACCTTGTTTGTAACCGGAATCGTATTTTATACAAGTTTAATTTGGGTTATACCTTCATCTAGAAAACATATGTGAAGTGTATTTGGGTTTTCCTGTCGTCCAAATCAGTATGAATTTCAAAGAGAGCCAAGAAACATTAGAAAAATCATCAGGGTGGTCTGTCGGCAAGGTTGTGTTCCTATTTCTAGCCTTCACTTTTATTTTCTTGCCCACACCATACTGTTATTTTTCTGGTCGTATTTCAAATAAGCGTCAGCGCAAACTACTGACTTATTACTGTCTTTGATGATGATGAGAATGTGTATATCAATACAGCTTTCTCATGATCGGTTCCCACGCGGCCCTCTGGAACTTAACTATATCCTGAAGTGTCTTACCTATGTAGTTTTAATTGAAACATCCAAGATACTTTGTAGTCAAGGTTTGAGGCAATCTATCGTAAAATACAACTGACACAAAACCGCTTTAAACTGAACGAACCTGACTGATCGTCGTACTGTTTGAGATCCTTGTTTTTATCCATTACTTTGTGCATCCTGTGTAAATGTGTTTTGTTCTTATTATGTGTGGTCTACTGTCGTCGCCGGAACCAATAGGATTATGAACCTTCAGCTTGTTTGATTTCTTCTGTTGTTCACTGTTATATAAAATACGTAATGATGGGTATTATCTCATTGAGTCAGTTACTTGGAGCAGAAACAGCACGTCAATTACACTCACTCAGGAATGCTCTAAGTGGCCTCACACATTCAGACGTGCAAACATTTGCTTCTCAATAGAATTTACAGGAACCCGACACGCACACGAGTGTACATAACTAAGCCTTATCAAATTTTCTAGTACAACTAAGGCCAGGTCTTATTAACCTCTCATTATTTAGAGTTTCATAGGTTCATCGATCGTTACGGGAGGGAGAAGAGCCTTTGCTTGTGCAGTCCTGTCTCTGTGCTGGTAGGTGAAAAGTTGTGTTGGATGGTTTATAAGTGTAAAAAGTGAATGAAACCAAATGGAGGGTAACTTTAATGAGGCTGTTGGCTGCATTCATCTCAGCAACGAATACTGAAACACACTGAAACAGCATTCGGTCAGACCTGTGAGACCGAGCTAGAGTCAGGAAAACTAGTTGTGCCGGTTGTCTCTCAAGCATGTGCCGACCGAGTAGTATTTTCAAACTCCTAACCAATTCAGCCGTGACTACAGAGATGGGCAGTGCGTTCCAATGTCACCAGACCCTAACTGTGAAGCAGCTCTGTCTACAACGTAACCTGTCTCTTTCATGAATCAGTTTCAGCTAGTGACCACTTAAACGTTCATTCTTATTTAGTGGAAGATGTGCCAGTGGATGACCCGGGTTGCGGAGTATTTTGTAGGTAAGAACTAGGTCTCTCTTTAGATGTCTGTAGTTAATTGAGACGACCTAATTTTGCCAGTCTTTCTGAGTAGGAAGTTTTCCTGAGTCCCATAATTCTTCTAGCGGCCAGCCTCCGAACACTTTTAATAAGTGCCACAATCATTCTTAAGATGAAGATGACAGGCCTGTGTGTTCGTTTTCAGATGTGGACGGATTATGGAGGCGAACTTAGCTGGAAACACTTCAGGGTGGAAGTTTCCATAAATTCTTCCTACAAGATTTTTGCTTCTTTAGCCGTGGCAGCACAACTATTAAACGGACTCAAGTTGTCTACCGCCATACCTTTTAGGTCTCTTTCGTTTACTGGCAAGAGCTGCTTTGTGTCACCAAGGTCAATGCAATTTTGATGACGAACATGCACGGCTTTGCACTTGTTGACATCGAACATTAAGTTATTCTCTATGGACCATTGATTTAGACAGTTCAAATGGTCCTGTAAAGTAAGATGTGTGTACAGTTGATGTGGCACAGTCACGGAAACAATCGAGACCCCACCTGTGAGTGAATACATATATAAGTTTAATTTTGATGAGTAAAGGAAAACCAGTTATGCTAAGAAGCATATTCCAAGTGAAGCGGACGTGAATGTTGTTGGGGCCGTTTCTGTTTTTGAAACCTTTCCTGATTGGTTACTTGTTTGACGTCTTTCTGCCGTCTGATTTGTCCGCCTTTAAACCTTGCTGGTAATGTCGGTCAAGCATTTTCTCATTCGGCCTTACGTTATGCAGTAATATTACAGTACGTCCACCAATTGTAATGTTCTTTACCATAGTGGTATTATCGCGTACGTACACCCGGAACCCCCCCACAATGCTTTTTCGTCATGTTCAATAAACATTGGTACTTAGGCCAACAGCAGCGGGTGAAGTCTCTGGAAATTTTCTCTGGGAGATTGTCAATCTTTCCAACTAAATCGGCGATTTTTACTTTACCCTAACTGCCAACCGCGCCTTGAAACACATGGTTAACTCTCACGCGACCCTGGTTTAACCGAGATTTTGTAAACGTTTACACAAAGTTTCGGTGAGCACTGGTCACTGTTCGCAATCCGACACGAATGCCTTAGCTTGGTCAAAACGAACGTCGTTGATAATGTCACTTATATGGGAATGGTCGGCCCGTCAAGTTCCATTCAACCAAAGACGAACAGTTTGAGTGTTAGAGTTTTGTCCGTGGTCTGTAATCTAGAGATAGTGCCCACCTGCTGAACCTACCTCCCAACAGCTTGTGCAGACGACAACGCCTAACTGAGACCGATTACAACACAACCGTGCATCTTATAACTGAATTAACAGAGCGGTTATTGCAGCACTGTGTAGACATGTTCACTACAACCTGCGGCAAGTGTAATCAGAAGAAGCCAAAACTGGTACTTCACTCACAATGGCCGGTGCCTTATGCAGCCACTTTTGTAGTTGACGAGAACTAACGAAGGCTGCAAGAAGCCGACCTCGTCACGCCTGTGAATTACCAATCTTGCACAGCCTACACCATTGTAGTTAATGTAACCAGTGTTTCAGTTTTCTTATGCACTAAAATTTCTGAAGACCAAAACGTTATCTTAATAATTGGTCGCTAACCATCACTTCCACTGGGAGATTTGTTAGTTGTACTCAGCGGTGGCAAATTCCTCGTCACTCAAGATTTCACTGTCGTCTATCCTCAGACCGAAGTCGATAACGTATCAGAAGAGGTGCTTATGAAGAGGTACTTACATGTGATTCACACGTGGTTAAATATATTGTGCGCCATGTAGTGGCAGTTTGAGGTCTCAGAAGGTCTATAGTACAGCGATGTTGGGAAAAAACATCTCGATCAAAAAGTTTCCTTGACAGAGGTTACTGGCGTCAGAACTAAGAAAAGTATCAAACAACCTTTTGATTTACCTAAATAATCGTGTGCTTTTCGATTTCAGGACGACCCTATCAATTTTTCAAAAAGCCATGGGTATAGTGTTATTTTGAGTTCCTTATGCTGCAGCTTTTCTAGATGACATGCTGTTAACTAGAAGAACTGTTCAGGACTTATACAACGAGTTTGTATACTTCAAGACATCAAAGATTCCACTTTTCATTTTTGTTCAGAAAAAATGTCAGTCCTTTTCCATAGGGTACCAAATATCTCAGGTTCATAATCGCACAACAACGGAAACCAGCATCCGATAAACATAACCGGAATACAGCAGATGCCCGCACCAACCGACATACTCACCCTCAGTTCATTTTTGAACTTCATCAGTCCTTCTAGCGTTCTATACTCAAAACAAAGTGAGAAAGATCAGCGGACGAAGTCATTCAAAAGTTTAAACGCAGGCACCTTGTCACTTCAAAGGAGACGTTAAAACTCCTTATTCCACGCAGAAGCCGCTGTGGGACGGAAGCCCCGCAGCATTCTTCGCTCAGTGTGGTTGAATTAATCTACATGAATCACCCGCAACTCACGTGAAAACGCAGCTTGATGGGTTCTATGGCACCAGGAAGATATCACTCAAGATTTGGTGGTTCTCTGTACGTCTTCACAAGCATTGAAATAATACTGCATATTAGACGACTGGTAATTTCAAAAAGCGTGGATCCAACGTCACTATCGAAGTGTTTGTTGTTATGCCCTTCTACCTCTGTCATTTGAATCAGACTGGGTGTCAACTAATCATCCAACAACGTTGCGAGTTCCGCCGCATATCCTGGTTGACGGATTCCGATCGTCGACTGCAACGGAGCACAAAACAAGTACATCTGCATTGCTTAACACCACATACACGGCACCTGCAACTATGTTGGTAGACTGATAGAGCACGAGTGCCAGTTGTGATCTTTCAGCCATACCAATTCAAGCCTCGCCCCACATCAATAAGGTTCATAATAATGAGTATTAGGACCGTCCCTAGAAACAGGAAGCAAATTTTCATAGACTGAGTCTTAATGACGCCTTTTTTCACCTGGTTATCTACTTCTACGGCGTTTTACTACACGGCGATTGGCTCACCTTTAACTTTGGCCGGCAACTGTTTGTCACTGTAATCAATGTCTACCTTCCTCTTTCTTGGTTGACGCAACGCTGTACGACAATGATACAATGTGTTCACCGACTATGATTTGCTTTCTACTGCAGTATGCCGGAATCTGATTCGGAGGAAATGATTGCCACACGGGCGTTCACGGGGCGCCACGAATTCTGATCTAAGATGTAATAGGTGGTTCCAGTGATTCGCCAAGTCCGCTGATTACTAACTCCTTGGAATAAAAGAAATGTTGATGACATTGACCCTAAGAAACTGTTTATGTCCATGTTGAGTCTGATCCACCCGCATCGTGTCATGCTTACACAAGACTAGACAACGGTTATAATCTTCCTTGTTCATATCTTGTCCGGAACATCAAACTGATTATCATCAAAGATGAATTTAATATAGTACTTCAGATTACAGTGTCATCAATACACCTTGACACAGATTGCCGGTTTATTCCTCTTTGTGTTGCACAGGGGAGATGAACAGATCCTATTTCATATTGTTTTGCTAAGGAACTGATACAAAACAGTAAGACTTGTAATGACTACTGAGGCTCAACAAAATTTGTCCAATTTAGTATGAACTGGAACCGACTCAGGTTGGTTGAATGAGGTTATTGTGATGAACACTCATCACTTCGATTTCATCTCCCCACTGTTTGGTACATTCAGCGACTTCGGTTTGCTTAGCTCTGACGGTCTCTATTGCGTGTAAGCACAAGTGTGTCATTATGAAATAGTCTGTTTCAAGCTTTCTGTTATATTGACTAACTGGTGTCTAACCGATACCAACGAAATCAGCTGCCTACGCTTTTGAACGATGTTCTCGCTACCTTGGTCACAGCAGCCCATGAGTGAACAAACACGTTCGTTAGTTTATTTGTGCGCCCTCAGGTACTTTAAAACTGACGGTAATTACGCCAGGTTTCACACTACAAAATAAATTCGATTTCTTGTTCCTCCAACCATATGGAATGAGATCATATGAGACGCACTTCGATATTGTCATTTTTTGTGTTTCGTTATCATCGGTGCACATCGGTCAGTATAAGCGGTTATTTCCCATATTTTTGGATGCTGTTGGGGTCGTGTGATTGGTTTGCGTATCACACCGATGTTTTACATACGGCTTCGCTTCTTATCAAGTGATGGAATTCATATTGTTTAGAGCACGCTAAATACTACATAACAGCAGTTATCCAAAATCTAATATGAAAGTGTCCTGTGAATACTATTTGTGTTTTTTGGTAAGTTTCTGTTGAGTTTTCCTGTTGTGGGCGTGCCAAGAATTGTACAAAACTTCTTTCGCCATTAAAATATAATCTGGTACTACGTGAAATTACACGTGAATGAGTGCATCGTGGGAACAACTAGCGAGACACTCGAGTTTCACAGGGAGGCCGACTAGTCTAGCTTGTTTTGTTAATCTTTATCGAAAAACTTATCAGTGATAACTTACTGTCATCAACCCTAATTAAACTTCGGTGAGATTCAAATCACTGACAAGAATCGCATGTCTGCTTGGCATGTGTCAGTGTGGCGGAACTCTTAACGGTGGTAGCCTGAGTATCTGCGTTAGTTGGTAAACTAACGATATCTCAATGACAGTCACTGAAAAGGTTAATTCAGTGATTTACATCTTTATTGTTAAGATTGGTGTACAAACTTAACGCATTGCCGCTCGTCTGGACCGTGTCCTGTCCTGTTCAATTGTGTTGTCCTCTGTTCCGATTCGGGTCCAACCGCATCATGCGTGCCTGTGTGTAGAACGCACTGGATCACACCCAATTGGCAGTGTGCAGATAGCGACTGCGCGCGTGCGTGCGTGCGTTCGGATGTGGAAGAGCATTAGGGCCGACGAATTAGAAAAACACGTTATGAGCAAGTTGTAATACTCCACGTTTCAACCACCTCGGGTGGCCCCCCTCAGGACCGCGTGACACGTGATGGGCAGCGTGAAGGGACGATGCGACGGCTACAATCAGTTTCGTTGTGAATCTTCGTCCGGAGATCAAAAGTATCATTTCAACCTGGTTACCCATTCATCTTATTGTGTATGTGGAATCCACCGAATGGTTCAGGACAGACTGTTCCCGCAGGATTTCCCAAACAGTTAACGCTGAAATCTGTCAGCACAGTCTACTGTCTAGAACACCAAACGCCTTCCACGTGATATGGTGTGAGATCTCTACACTTTTGGTATCACTTTGTAACTCATCTGATTGAGCACATACCACTTTGATCCAGGAGATTGCGAGATTTTTCATAATTAAGCCGCATTTAAAATAGCATATCTGCCGCACGATCTTTCAGTGTTGGTTGGCGGCATTCGTTTCAGATAAGCCTGTCACAGTGACCAAAGCCAAAGGACACCACCATCACCGCAAGTGGCTTATGCTGCACCGATTGTGGTTCCAATCACACACGACGTATCTAATACAAATCCGGAGGAATAACATCGGAAGGTGTGTAAGCTAGCCTTTGTGCCCAGCTGGCGAATGCTGATTAGCCAGTTGATAGGCCAACTCGAGATTGAAACCCCCTAACTCTCGAGAAATCAACGGAGAGACTCGAATATTAAGATCTGAATTGAGAAGAAAAATATTGAAGATGTGGTTCAGTGCGCAAATACATGCTAATGCACTCTAGAGAAGGCGAAAAGAAAGGAAGTTCACGGCTGGACTGGAAAAAACAAACGAAACATTCACGATACACCACACCGCCGAAACCAAAGAAAAGGAAAGTCAGAATGCTACAGACACCAAGGTTTCTGAAAAGGGGAGCGGGTGAGTTACTAAACGATGGTGTTCGTTGGTGGACGCGAACAAATGAAAAATGAGCATAATTGATACAACCTACTGAAGCCTAACGTACATGTTGCTCCTTGGCTGACAGTGTACTGTGAGTGCTGGTGATCTACTAATCCCAAACAGTGAGCGCAGTTGTGGCCGTACACATCACAACGCCATATAGTCGTCACCAAGATCTATGGCGACCATTGTTCCCTTGAGCGTCGCGCGCCTCCGTTCTCGGTTTCACAGTCATTGTTCATCAAAATTTCGGACGCCCGATCAGATCATGTTTCTTCAAACCGTCCGGCTCGACGCTAAGTCTTCTCAAGATCCTGAATCAATGTTACAATGCGGAAGACTTACCTGAATAACATCCTGGTGCCCAGCGTCTGACCACCACCACCTCGCTTATCTGATTTCACCTGCCCGTACAGCAGCCCATTCTGCGGACGTGACCTAGCCAACGAAGCTGATTTAGCATCAGCGTGTTTTCATTCTCGTCAATGCCCGCTCGCTATACTAACTTGGTGTTCGGTACCACTTCCGACTACCGAATACCCAAGATGTGTCTTGGACATTACAGATAAGAATGGTTCAGATAGCACACGTTCCGCTAGTAAAATGTTCGAGTTTCACTGCCGTACAGTAATATAGACAGCACCATTGAGCGGCGGACACAGAGCCTAGTGGCCATCTTCAGGGTGTGATTCTACCAGGCACGTCTTTCAAGATGTCCGAAAGCAGCACTTGCCTTCGCCACGCAAGCTCGTAACACACGGTCCGCGGTTAAATCTGTAGATATTTTGCTACCCAAGTAACAAAAGTCCGCAGAGCTGTCGACATTGTCTCAATTGGTGCAGATTTGAGGTGCACATGTGAAACAGCACCTCCATCCGGAAGGGGCTGAAAGAAAGAAAATGTCTTACCTGGGTTGATTTCCAATTCAAACTTGGGTGCCATGGTCGCAAAAATCATGGTCAATCGCTGTAGTTCATCTTGACTGTGTATAAACAGCTCGTTGTCGTCTGTAAACAGTAGCATGCGCATCGCTGAGGTGTGTAGCCGGGTTGGGGTGCCAAAGCGTCGAATATTTAGCTGGCGTCGATCAGTCTGGCACTCAACCTCAACGCCGTATTCTGCCCAATCCTGAAAAACAACTGTTAGCATTGCAGTCAAATATAAACTAAATAGGGTTGTGACCAGGACACAACCCTGCTTCACGCCAGTGGCAATGTCAAAATCACCAGAGGTCGATTCACACGATTATACCTTCACCTTCACGTTCACACACAAACGATCTAATCATATTGACGAACTTACTTGGACATCCAAACTTGCCAAGCACGGTCCAGCCCTTTACTATCACCAGGTTATTAATTAACTTTCAATCAGAAATTATTCTCCAAATTTGCCTCATTCTACTTTGCGAAGCCTTTGTAGGTTGGCAGACCGTTGATTGTGTAGGCTACTTTTGGGCTCGCCGTTTTTGATTAATTTTTTGAAGGTGCACATTTTTGACATTTTGTCCACTCTGCCCGGAACAGTGTATGCCATTTTTGCTCGTGTATAACCCTCCACTGCATTCTGTAACAATCGATTTTTGATAAACGCATGCCGTGATACACGCATCCTACTGTATTATTGATTTAACCTATGGTCCTTTTAATTATTCCAGCTCATCGCTTCCCTGCTGTTACCACTGGCAAACTGTGCAGACTATCTGACAGCCTATACGCTTCAGCGGCACTGTGGAATCGTTGTAATGCAACGCGTGTTATGGCGGTTGTCTAACCTAAGCGAAGATGATTTCAGAGACCGCGTAAGTGTGCGCACGTTTGAACTGGAATCCAGTGGCTTCAGCGAGTTGTGTATGTATCAATATTCTACTAGTTTGCCGGATCCCTTTGAAAGCTTTCCGAGATATATTGTTCAAATGCTAATATTTTAGTTGCTGCAATCGACTATTGGCGTACTAGTCAGCATTGCTCTAATATATTGTCGCCCGTAGCTGAAAATCAGTCAGCCACCAGCGACATAACACGTTTGAATTGCGTTGCTCGGGCACCCATACCAGGAACAAGAAGATGGTTTCATTTATAAGTCGTCTTCCAGTTCGCGTTAAGATGAACTTTTCTCCTTCGTAGGCTTGTTTTGTTTGCTAGTTCACTCCATGGCACTGGCATCTTTTTGTCGAATATGGAGTGCAGTCGCGTATGCACACTTCAATGGTACATTGAATGATCTTCATATAATTGGCTTTTCCCATTGTCAGGACCACCACCCATAGGTACGGCTCAAAGGTGAAATGTTAATGATTATAATGATGATAACGATGGTGCTGATGTCGATGGTGATGAAATTGCATACAAGTGATCAGGAACCACGTAGAGCATTAGTCTGTCTGAGCTTTTGAAACGTGCGTCCTGGTTCTACCTTATCGCCTTCAGTGCCGTCTGTGCAGATGCATTTCCGATACAAGTGTTAATTCATCTCTTTAGGCGTTTATGCATAGGCCAACTTATCCAATGTCATTAGACTGCGCTCAACTCATATCTGAACCCGCGTAGTTTATGTTACTCCTGGTATGCCTTACGCGCACCTTATGAAACGGATAATCTTGCGGTAATTGAGCGGTTCTGCTGACATGTTGGTCAATTGTATCACCTTAAATCAAACTGTTCGTTGCGTCTCTTACTCGTAGATGATGTCGTTGGTTGTTCATGATAGCATTCCAGGACATCTATCTAATTAATGGTTTACTTATTATGCGGTAACCCAGAAATTGTCACTAGTTATTCTTCAACATAAAAGGACCTTTATGGTGCAAAATTCCACTGTGCACTTGCGGTGTCTGGTTTTAACAGACATTTAATCTTTTCATTACTTCGCCTACTCAATCGAGTTTTGTTTTCTTCTGTCGGCTATCAGGATTCGCGGATTTTTGATGTGATCACAAGTCTTCGAGTACTTACCTACAGGCTATCCGACTTGGGCATTGCCTACAGTCTTTTGCCATTTCTGACTTCTTCGGATCCTTCTAACCAATTTCAGTCGCCACGACAACCAGACTGGGAATCATTTCCTTTGACCGAGGTGGCACCGTCATCGGATAATGTTTCTGCGACATTTTTTATTGCTCAAGTGGACAAATTGCACTGCACGTTGTTACTATCTGCCCTTTCTCCTCCGCATGGATCTGCGGGGGTTAGTTTTAATGGACGTATGTTAGCTTTAAGAAATTTGGTGAAACAGCTGGAGGCTTCGAAAGTAACCCTCGACTCCGAAACTCACCAAACTCGTGTGGATGGGGAGCATGTGTCTGGTGGTTTTCGACGTAGGCCGATGGGCCAGCTATCATCGGCTACTTTGTTGGCATCAGAAAATGCTGCCTTCTTGGTTCGCAGAGGAAAACGCCGTGCAATTCGCTTTGAATTTTTAATGAACTGGTTCCGAGAGAAGGAAGTTATTCTCAAATCTATGCGTAAGAGTTCAGCTTCACCTGTGGGCTTGGACGATTTATGTATTTCCTTTTCCCTTATATTTGATCATTCTCATTTGCATCGTATTTTCGAAACCTCACACTTACACAGCTACCAGAACTCATCCAGTTTGCCAGAAAAATTGATAAAGACCTCATGTTTCGTATGTCTTCTAGTATGTAATTTATGGACTGCTACCAGAGAATAAGTATACTTACACTGATAAAAATTACTGTTTCACCCGCAAGATCGATTTGCTTTGATATATCGTAGACTGACTGATTTGCAGAACTCATTTAGCACTTCTTCTTAAGACTGTCCGGTTGTACATCGAAATCTCAGCTGTTCTGCTTTTGTTTATTCACGAATGGAAGTATTCTCACTTTTTACATTCAACCTTGAGCCACCTGGTATTATACCAGTGTTTCACAATGTTGCAGTCCCTTGCACATTCTGGAAGTAGATGTTTTCCACACTATGTTAAGACCTAGGGTGAAATTATATCCGCTGTCTTCTAATCTGTGACCTAGATGGCATGATCCCCGGTTGTTTATTGGATTAAGATGAACCATCTCAATCAGTATTTCAATGATATTCTGTTTCCGCTATATTTGCGGGAGTTCGTTTGAGTCTACAGATCGCTGTTTAGTCCACACCCTATAAGATTTATATCGGTGTAGAAAAAAATTATCACTGACTGACGCGGCAATAATGAGAAATATTCCAAGATATTCACATTTTAGTTATTCGCGTCGGTTATACATTGACACTTCTGATTATACGTAGCCAGAGCGTGGCAACCAAAAGAGCCTCTATTCTTCTTGTATATAACATCGTAAGACAGTGGTTATTTTTTCAAAAACTTCTGTGCCAAGAGAAATGAACGATAGTGTTTGACCGACATAACCCCTATAAATACCGAAAGCTCATGGATTTGATTGAACCACCTACCTTAACGAATCAAAAAACCTGGTTCCGAGACTACTTGGGCAGTTAATGCCTTCCCCCCCATACGCTAATGTTGTTGAATAGTCTTTATGCGCCGTGATGCCTAATTGAAATTGTTGCTTTTTACTCAAAAAGAGTGTTCAGTACTTCCACCATGAGTCACCGGACCATCCGGGCTGTTACATTGTCTAGTAATTCGCTTTTGGCTGTGATACTCTGTAACTTGACTGAACGGACAGAAACTTACCAGTGTTGGTAACGAAGCACATCTCCAAACGGGTTTCGCGTGCGATCGTGGAACGAACGTCGGCAGCACAGTGTCTGCACATATATCCAGCGACTTCGGTTAGGAAACAGATTTTTTAGTTGTCCTGTGCTTGGAACATTAATCGTGAGTATACAAAAACCACCTAAAGGTAGACTGAGTAGAAACCATCGAAGTGGGTGTTTACGTAATTTGACGAAGTGGCTCTAAACGTGGACATTCACACGTTAAATGTCTTCCACTTCAGTTTTAATCATCATCCTCAGTTTCATTTTCGTACTTTGCAAATTTTCGGGGATCATATGCTTGACTTAAAATGTTATTTGTGCATGATGTCCACGTTTCCCATAATATTATGAAGTGCATTTTGTTCACCATCGTTTTTCATTGTGGATTTCCCCGAGTTTCACACGCTTGTATGGCTCTCTGATTTGATTCAGTCAGACTGCGGCCTCGCTCAACTGAATTATTTTCATGAAATTTTCAGATTCATTTCTAGACCGGTTTGAAAACTGTGGATTAGATGTGATAGAAAGTGAACTTTTACTACTGCTTGTTGGTCGTGTGCTTGGTCTTTGCGCTCATGGTGTTTTCAGTAAGAGACCTGAATTGTGACACCCTGTTTGCTCTCCTCAAGGTGTTCATTAAGTGCGAATAATCGAACTATGAGTGATACAAGTAACCAGACTGCTCGAACTTTGTATGAGATCGTCTGCGGAAAAATCGCATTTAATATCAGAAAACACACTTGACGCAAACGTTTGATGAACACGAACTTAATCGCACGAGTTATATCGCTTTACGCATACGCTACGTAGGGTTCTTTTCTTCAATATTAGTACACGAAATAAGATAGATAGTGGACTTGTGAAGTGGTGGTATACTGACTAAAACGTCCAGAGGTTTGAACGATCCGATGCGTAAAAGCGAACAGATTGGTGTATAACTTTCAACAACTTCACTTGCTTAAGTGACACTAGTTAATAATTTTACGTGAAACTTTACTACTAACTATTCACGGCTTTCAGACCTCCATTTTTCTCACATGCGATTGTGTTTGTGTTCCTGTCATCAGTAATTAACGTTCTAGACAGCTATATACTTGTTTGTCAACCTAGATCAATTGAGAGAAACCCCTTTCAGAATGCTTAATGGAAACGTGATTCGTGATTTTCTGTTTGAATCGAAATTATGTACCATATTGTGACGTGTAAAGCCTGCCAGTCAGTTAACACATTTTCAGCTCCAGGTTGGGCTACCCGATATGATTGTTACTGAAGTTTCGAGGTGACGTGTAGTTTGTGAATAATAGGTCGCACAAAGCTGGTCGTTGACCTTTTATTGCTAACAGTCAACTGAGCCTTGACCGGCCGATTTGTAACAATGTTATTTAAGTTAGCTCAGAAAGCCTGGAGGTAATCAATTAGTAGAACGCTTCAGTTCCATGCAGTCACGAAGCTAAGTAGCGCATCTATAAAAATAGTCCAGTTTTAACGCGAGAATCTACATTATCATCCGGAATTAAAATGTTTGTCGACATTTTGAAATTCTACTGTTCTACCAAGCGTAGTGTTGGGTACATTACATGTGTATATCTTATGTAGTTAGCTACATAAGCTGGGGTACATTCTGCAGCAATTTTTCGGAAGTCGATAGACCCTACGGGGCAGAAAAGATGAAGGCAGGGGAAAGAAAGCGCCAAGTCGAAGTATTCGGAGAGTCATAACGAGCGCCGTTTAGATTCTTTCTTCACTACACTGGACAGCGTCCATGGTTGCAAATGCTCGTTGTCTTACGCGCCCCAGTCTTGAGGCTGAGAGCGTCTTACTAAACGTGCTTTAGTGGTAGGGTTTTCACGCTCCGAGCCCAAGTCATACGTCGGTCGCTATGGTGCAGCTTTCGGCCGAGCCCGTCACTCTCAAACAACGCGCGACGTGGCGAGCGGTGATTTTGCACTTATAAAACGCTTCCAAGCCAGCGATTACTTGGGCGAGATGATTGTACTCACTTACTGGCAGAGCCTGTTCACCTCAAAAGCATGTGAGCGAATTTCGGCGTTGCCGTAACAGCGTTCCAACGACACTACCTTAATAATTCTGGGACACTGGCGATCAAAGGCAGACTACGTAGACATCGAAGGGACCAGGTTTCACAACCGCATCGTACGATTGTTGGTACAGTGGCACTGTATATTGTATCATTTAACCGAAGACAGATCATACCGACGACACAGGTGACACAATTTGGAAAACGCCATCCGAGCTTCAGCTGTACGATTTGTGACTTCGTCGGTAATTCCACGGGCGCTCTCGGCTACCTCCAACGGCTTATCAGCAAGAGCGAGGACATGCACAAAACCTTGCCAATTCTGCACCAATACCCAGCAAACATCACACTAAACTGACTAACTAAAACATTTATTCTCTCTCTGTCGTTCGACCCACCGTGTACCCTCAGGTGTTCGAGCATTGTCTTCTGGATACTCTAAATGTCACAGTTTGATTCCTGAAAGCATTTCCATTGGCATCTTCACAGTCTGTCAGAGCGCACCCTAGGATTCCGTTTGCTGGAAAATTGGACGAGAAATTGGAGACAGGGCAGCCTTGTCACGCCTAATTTGCTATGCCCTTGGTCGGCGATAAATTACCGTAAGAGTTGACCCCGCCCAAAGTCTGACAAAATGTTGACCTGGCAGTCGGCACATCTTTTTTAATAAGCGACCCTAGTTTGAATTCTTGGTGACAAAATCGAGGGCTGTTCTGATATTCGAAAAGACAACGATTATCTGCCCTAATATGAATAGCCTTTTGCAATTACCTGGCGGACTATGAAGGTATGAGCAATACAGATACGGTGGGGGTAAAACTCAGCTTGCTTTTTGCGGATATGTTGGCCACCCGTTAGGTACACTTGCTGCAAGTAACTCCGATGCGATAGAAATCAGACTTATCTTTCCGTGATTCGCACACTACCTACGTGAAGTTTCTCTGGAAGTGGAGAGGATTCTAGTCAAATTCCAGTGATTCCGAGTGACTTTCCGACGCGAAATTTCCGGAACAAGGCCATTAGCCCTGTGACGATCACTGGGCCCTCATCCAGGAAGACGAGAAAAGGGTTCCCCTGATCTGAGTTCCTTGTGATGTTTGGGTAACTTGATCTCGATTGAGACTTCCGTTTATGAAGGAGGATACACGTCAACGGACCAATGTGTGAGGCAAGTGTCCCAAAGCATAGTTAGCGGTGAAATTTATCAATTGAATTGTTATTCAAGGCATTTTTCCCGGTTTTCTAAGTGTCGTTTCAGGTTACTGATGTGCTCACCGTTGGCTTTGAGGGTTGTCTCGCTCACACCGGGCTTCCTGCCACCTGGTGGTAGGATGATATGGAAAAACTTACTGGAGTTCCCGATATTATTTGCATGTTCGATCCAGACAACAGCTGGTGTCGACCAGACCTCGCGGGCTGAATATTCCGGAATATTCCGGTGTACGTCAAGAAGTTCTGTGGACTACACACAGGACCATCGGTCGGTAGCTGCACAGACTAACACGCGCGAAATAGTATCACATCTTTACAGTACATGCTGGATTTGTGTCCAACCTGTTGAACAGGATATTATGTATTCTTGTGTATATCGTTTTTGAGGTGGAAATAATTATTGGAGCAGCTTCACATACAAGTAACGTCTGTCACATGGCTGATTCACTTCGGATGACATCAGTGGGTATGCAACAGTGAAGTTAGATGGTGTATTTGGTAGCGAGTGTTAATTGACTTCATTTGCGACGGTTAAGATGCTGGCTGGTCGTCTGCTGCACCGAACACTTTCTGCTGCCGACTGGTATAGGGTGCGAAGTACACGGATGATGATCTGATGCTGAGAAATGAAATCAATCACTATAGGTCGGGTTTGCCTTCCGAGCTGCGGTCCACCCGATTCACGAAATTGGTAGCTGGAGACGTCAGGTGAGATTGTGACTAATCGAGCTTATTGACATGAATATTATCGTTGACGGACGGGGTTTTCTGCGAAGTGAATGTAATTAATGGTACGAAAGAGTAAAAACCACAAAAAGGCGTTCTCGCTGATGGCATCTTACTTTTGTTTACAATTAGTTTGTTTGTCTACATGGCATTAACACTTCGATGTTGAATGATTAGGTATAGACGTAGTCGTTTTGGTAGCTGAGTTCCGTTCCCTCCGTTAAGATTTACGTCACAACTAACGCCTATTCTGCCGATGATCATATGGCGGTTGAATTTCGACGTGCGCCACTAGTGCACTGCTGTCTGTGATGATGAAGGCTCACTGCCTAAAACTGATGGTCGTTAGGCCGTCACCGACGTCGGGTTGAGCCCAGCTTATGGTTCACATGACTAAATCTGTCTCGAGTATTCACTAGACCCTGTTCTCTTCACAGGTCTCTTAATTTTGGTGTAACGGGTCCAACCAACTTTCTTCATGCGAATGCTTACAGCAACAGAGCTCTAGAATCTCTTCCCGTAACACTTCAGCTCATTCCTACATAATATCAGTATTTGATTTTTGTGGTAATCAGAAGTTGAAATGTTTGTCATTCCCTTTTACTTTCATTGAGATCCTTCTCTCACGACCACTGAAAAATTGATAAACACCTTGATGGTTTTACAGACAACTTGGATAACACGGCCTACATGTCCACATTAGGACAGCTATTTCGCCTACTGGGTGAACGTATTACATCGGCAGACTTGACCGCGGTATGGCACCGGACAACGACTCAGCCAGGTGTAGCTGTGGATAACATACTGACTCTTCTCACTGATGTCGCCTCGACACGTTTTATTCAACCGCAAATGAATCATTTACTTTACCTGGTGGAAGCAGTGAGTTTTTGTGTCAAAGTGATTTTAATTATTGATTGTCGACGCTGTATCAGGCTGGGTTTTCAATGTTACCTGGCAATTGAGGCGTATGCATTATCATTCCCCAATTATTATTTTCACCTTTGAACGTTTTTTACGTATTTTACCTATTCCCTAGTAGTATAGTATTTATTTATTCACTCCGTGCCATATTTGGGCGTTCGTTTTGCCTCCGCGGTTTTTTTTTCCTGAGAGTATTAGATGGTTCATGGAGACCTGAAGGTTTATTAGGTTGCTGGTGAGTAGCTGAAGGTTTTTATCTTGATTGAGCGTCACATACTTGACCGTAACTTGCTCATCCAGCTAAACCTTTCATCAGCCCTTACTGAACTGTAGCACTACGCTCGAAATTTGCCCTTCTTAGCTTTTGTCAGTGGTGCATATCTTCGGCGCAACCAGAATTTACACTTCGGTTCCTGTTCCTCGGCATCACTGACCTTACGTTAGGCACGACCGAATTGTTATGTACAAGCGGTCAGCCACCTTACCTTGTGCGTTCAGATCTTTCTCATGAGGAAGACATACTACTGATAAGCCGTCACGAAGTCAAACTCGAGTCTAGTGTTTGTTTTAGAGTGCTGACTGGAAGTCCCTACACATGCAGTAACCGACGACAAATTTGAGTGGTATTCAACGTGCACGACTTGTCAAGGGTTTTGTATTTTTGTTTTACCGTTGAACTGTCACTGAGCTCGCGTAAACGGCCCTAATCAAATGATCCACGTCACACCTGAGCGAAATGTCTAGAAACCTTACCACCAGGTCCTTGATGAACTATTGTTGCTAAGTTTAAATGTTTTAGTGAAATATGTGACGTTTTATTCATACGCGCACTTTGTAGAGCTGGATAAATTTGAACAGACAGGCTTATATGCATAGTTCGACACACAAAAAGAAGGAACCAATGGCGCAAGTGTCAATGTACCCTTCTGACGAACCGTCCCACGTGCGCCATGGTAGGGCCCGTCTGTTGAACTTGGTTGGCCGTATTGGAACTTTGACCAAGGAGGGATGGAAATTTGATCTGTGTGCCGAACTACTTTGGGACTTGGCGCATGGGACGTTTTCTCGTGTAAACCGCGTCACTTCTAATCGTGAAAGTCGATCAGGATCGAAGGACTGTGCAAACACGGTGACGACTGAGCAAGATCTGTTGACGGTGATGACCGAGAGGTACCAACACCCCGAACCGATTGAAGCAGCCCTCGCTCAGCAACTTGTTGTTCTGCGTGAATTTCGTTGTTCCAGTAATGAGCAAAGACTGCGTTGTGTGCGCTGGCTCTCGTCCGCAGTCGAGAACGTCAGTTTGGTGAGTTTTCTGTCCCCCGTCTTCTTCTAGTCACTAAGTTCACTTTATCCATTATTCTGGAAAATAAACGAGTAAAACTCTATTGCTCGACTTATTTCATTATTTTATAATGTCAAACAATGGATGCGAATCCAGCTGCTTACTCAGAAATGTTTCCAGATGACCAAACAGTTACTGTCCATTGACTTCCTTTGCTTCATACTAAGTGTTGTCTGACTGAACTGCTCGCTTTGCAACTGTATTGCACACACGCACAAACATTCATGCTTGGTTTCTCTGTTTAAGCTAGGGAGTTTGCCAGCGCCATGAAATAATACTAGCTAAAAAGTTATTCACGGACTACATCCTTTGTTAGACGGGGTAGAATTGTATTTCTCCTACTCTATCGCCAGAAATCATTGAAAATCTAGAACGAAACCGTCATCACCAGCACAAGCAACGGCACAAATGCATGGTAAAAAGAGCAAGCCCTAGGTAAGAAAAATAGAAACGGGTATCTCGGAACCTACCTAACACAACCATACCCATAATCGACTCTTCACCATCAAGGGTTCTACACTTTGCAGACGGGAACCACCCAAGCCACAAGTGAACCTCTATTAAACACTGAAAGTTAGGTGTTATAAACAAAACAGCCTTCCTACAGTTTTTACTGCCCCGCGTCGTCAAATACAACTCGGCCAAATAACGCCAACAGTCACGCCACTGAATGCGTTCAGATGAAATCCTAATTTGTGAGCCGCGGAGACTCCAGCGTGGAAGACGAACCCGACCTTCAGACGCTAAACCTGAATGACCACATTTATCAACAATGGGTTATCAGTCCGACTCACACCCTATGCCGGTCGGCCACAGCACTAGCAAAAGAGCTCGATGTACCAAACAACTAGCTTAACTCCTTATCATACTGCCCAACCATGAGATAAGAAGCCGAATTTATGGATGTACAACCGTATTGAGGAAATCACAGTCTGTCATTGGCTGATCGTATTAGCACATGCGAAGTCGCAAACGGCTAGTTAGTTGGTGCAATACAGAACAAATAAGTTGGCAAATAACGGAAGGCATAACATTGAGACTGTTCATCCAATCCTGTTGCGGTATCTTTAACGCGACATTTTGATTGACCTCCTGTCAAATCCGTTGTGTCAGGGTTTGGATAAGCGGTCAGTCGAGTAGATTTTCACCACCGTAGGTTATGTGCGAAAGCACCCTCTGATAAACACCGGAGACATGCCTGCCGTGAGCAACGATTAATGGGTCACAAGTGCAGTCAATGTGGCTGCATGACCGTTTTAAGGAGGCAATTATTTTAACTATTCTGTTGTTAGAAAGCAGCATCCATCTTACTTTCAGATAATTTAGTAAGGCAGTTCCATAAAAGGTTCCATGCATTACATTTGTCAAAATAATTAAATAAAGCTTCGGTCTAGGTTATGAAGCCACACGGTTTCTGGCGGATTTTTGTCAGATGTTTCCGCCTTATATCCCTATGATAATGTAGCAGGGAGTCTAGCTTTATCTGCTTCTAATCTGGCGGTACTGTTCAGTAAGCAGCGGTTAACATCAGTTTTCAACCGCAGTACTAGCGTAGTGACTGGCTGTACGCTCAAATATGATTACCTAAATGTCCTTGTTCTAACCATAATCAGTTAACGCCTTCTGGCATGACGAGAAGCACAAAAGCACGAAGTGCTTTTATATCCCACAACATTACCTAGCTCGTCAATGTTGCTTATTGATCCATAGCCCCAGGGTCAGTCTTCGTTAATCTCTTAAAGTTGTTTTTTTTGTCATCACCACTATTGACGGAACCGTGAGAAAACGATTTGCAAGTTACGTCGTTTTTCCTTACTCTCAATGGACAACGATTGCAACGATCGTAACGATTGTCCATTGAGGAAATGACAAGGCTGACAGCATAGGTACCGAACAAGCGCAGGATAAAGCTCAGACGTTACAACCTCGAAGATCACAATAGCTAGATTGAAGCTACACGGTCCATTCATGAATCAGGCACTGTGACACACTGCACAGCGGTTTGTAGGTTGAAAAATATTAGATCCCAGAGAACTCTCTGGAGTTGTTGGACGTTAGAAGGGATTTTCCCGCTGGTAGCTCAACTAACAAGCGTAGCGGAGAAATCCGTAAAAAGCCGAAGTGCACTCTGTTGGCCGATTATGAGATTTGGCAAACAGGGAAAGCTAATGAAGTGGAACCGTTTTCACGCTGAAGAACACAAGCAGCATTTTCAAACTCATCTGTACTACTAACACAGGACGTCCCTCATTCAGTGAAGCTATCAACGAGGAAAATGTTAGGGCGCTCTGCGGGATACTTTGAGGATCAATTCAACCAATTGCCTGTTTTTACTGTGTCACTGCCACAAACCTGCAACTTAGTACCTTGGACGGTAGATTTAGGACTACCCACTAACACTGAGGTCTGCAATGGCATTTCGTCTCTCAAACGTAATAGGGTTGCTGGCTCAGATGATCTATTGTCGACCCATTCCATGATAATGCCTTAGTAGACGCCTTAACTATGTTGTTTCAATTTGTGGGGATGCCGGAGTACGTTTATCTCTGTTGGGGTTACTCGACAATATTCCCCATGTTCGAGAACGGAGTCAGTGGCTCTTGCGGAAACCGTAGGGAAGTTAGCTTGATCTCAGTCACTACCGGGGTTCTAGCATCTATTATACCTCCTACATTCACTGCAGCTCGGGAAAATCAGAAAGGGTTTCTTCCTGGTCAATGATGTACTGACGAAATTTTCATTCTTCTCCAGATTGGAACATCGCCATACGTACCGCCGGCCGAAACGTGCCATTTTTCTTGACTGTAAAGGTGCGTTTGATTCAGCGAATCGGTCTACAGTTTGAGAGTCGCCTAAACACAGGGGTGTGCCGACCAAGTGTGTGAAAATATTGTCAGTACTCTGTCTTCATATTTCGGCTCTGATTAGAGTTTACGGTGAAATGTCTGACAGTTTCTTCAACATCGTTAACGTGTGTCAAAGCTGTCTTCTTTCACTGTTTGTGTTTAATTTGGTCATGGACGAAATAATGGAGGACTGTCTGCGGTACTCACAAGAATCGGGCGTGGATCTTCTACCTGATGGAGGACTGACTGATCTTAGTTATGCTGACGATAGGGTGTTTCTAGTTGGAAATGCTCAAGCAGCACAGACAGCATTGGATGCTACTTTGAGCTCTGCTAGATACTTTGGAATGCGCTTTGCAGCCTCAAGGTGCAAAATGCTCCAGCAGGACTGCCGTGAATACGTAGATTGAATGCTAGACAGTGAAATTGTAGAGGGTGTTGACACTTTGAAAGTTTCCTCGGCAGCGGCAGAGATATAGGGGATGAAATGGAAGCTCGTGTTCTCAAGGCTAGGGCGTTGTTCACCATCCTAGGACATCCTTGGCGACAGAAAGACACTCCTCTAAAGCTTAAGGGTTCTGTAGATAGGGCGACTGTGAAAGCTGTCACCCTATAACTGAAATTCGGCCACTCAGAGTAAACGATCTCTTCAGGTGTATGAACATCGATGTCGGCGTTCGGTCACTCGTGTCGAGTGGCGTAAGGGAGTAGACAACGAAGAGGTTAGAAGGTGGGTATTTGGTATTGGGTGCCAAGTGAGTTTCTTCGCTTAATCTGCAAGTTTGCGCAGACTTAGATGGTTGGACCGTATGTTTAGGATATCACCTAGTTGTTTGGTACATCTAGCCCTTTCGATAGTACTGTAGCCGACCGGTGTAGGATGAGTCGGACAGATAATGACCATTCATTGCGTTGTGAGGTTATCATTATCGTAGGAACCGAGAGTCTGTGGTTTGGGCTGCCGCTTGCCTCGACAGTGTTGTGAGATATGCTGGACGAAAGTGTTACCAAGAAGGTCGAAAATTTCTTAAAGAACACTAAAGGATGGTTTAAAAATGTTGTAATTCCAGGTACGCCATTGACTGCGGCGCATCGCTATCTCAGACAAGGTTTTTAGCCAACGATTTGAGTGACCGCTGCTACTCCAGCCAGGCAGGAGACACGTACCCACTTTGCGCAGTGGAGCAGTCAGGGCCTTCATGTGTCGTGACCACACTGTTGCTTTACCGCCCAGCCGTCAGTTGCCTGATTGTATAATGCCCTGTACGGTGAACCCTCAGCTGACAGGTAATACGTGGCCCAACTATCGGAGGTGAAACGCAGCGAATCGGTTGACATCTTCTTTGCGAATGGACCTCGTTTACGAGCGGTAGGGCAAAGCAGAACGTACGCCAGCATTACTTACCCTTCCTTTTAGCAATAAACTAACGTCCTTTCGACGTCACAGATGACGCAGGCTAACAACGGCAACTTCTGCCTTTGCTATCCACGGTGATATGTCATCAGCAATATTACAAGTTGGCGAGATGGTGTTACCTAATTATGTGAAACTGTACACAGTCTCGAGCGGATTACATACACTGAAGAAAGTAAGAGTGGAAATACCCTAATCTTGATGCAGCACTGTACACTTTGAATGTGCGAAGCACACTCTACACAAACCATGTTTTTGGTAGAGGAGTTAAGTAAAACACTATCACCCGCATACTCCCGATCGGTCAACTTAGCCTCAGGAAGAACAAACAAGAATTGGTGAACTCCAATGACGATTCCCCATAAACTCTGCTTGGGAGTTCAGTTTCTTCGTCCAAAGTCACCTTCCTCGAGAAAACGATTCTGACTAATCAGAATGAGCAAAAATGTCGTGAACAGTCGAGAAGTAACCTTCGCTATTTTTTACCTTTCCGACCATTACGCCGCTATGCTCATTGGTGGCCTAGCGACTTTACCACTATTTTTGTTACTGCCCTTCGACTTTCTGATTCAGGAATATCTGTAGATCGCTATGCACCACATAAACACCCTGTAACTTTCTGCTCAACGCACACGTTGTTGGAGCGGAACAAAGTTGTATTCTGCACTTGCCTTTTGGTGTATCTTGGTAGCAATTGACGCGACGGTCGCGTTATTTCCTGGATTAGGTTTTTCCGTGTTAATCATTACGGGGAGGAGAATCCGATTTCTATCAAGCGAATCACTATACTACGGAGGAAGCAGCGTTTTCTTTGGAAGGTTGACGGCAAACTTTCACTATGCTTATTGATTGTACATACAGTGATCACAGCAGATTCACGCATCTTCCGGATATTCCCTTGCGAAGAAAACAGCTCCGAAGAACGTTACGAACAACTGAATCGAAAGCAGCCGTTAGGTCTAAAAACACCACGACTGTTGGGTGCCTATGTGAGTGCCGATGTTCGAAGATCGGTTGAAGGGTAAAAATGTGATTGACACACTCTCGACCTGTTCAGAATCCTGACTGTTCTCCGCATGTCTAATTTTCTCTGGGCTTAGTGAGCCGACGTAATATAAGACCAGTGATTAAATTGGACGCATCAAACACTTGGATGACCCCTCTGTGGTTGTCACATTTTTGAAAACAGGAATTACTGTTGATAGGCGCCAATCACGAGGTTCCTTTCCAGTTTTCAGAATCGTCTAGAGGAGTTTCCTTAGTTTATATATCAACCTTTCACCGCCATCCTTGAATAGAGGAGGTAAGAGGCCTGGACCAGGAGCTTTGTTATGCTTCAATAACTTAAGCTCCAGGCCACTTTTGATTATAACGGAGGGCCGTCTGGAACGCAATAACTAACCATTCGGGTCCCACCATCCACGTGGTGTGGCTGAGGTCAGCTGAACTGTTCTCCAAAATGTTCAGCTCACCTTTCAAATTGGTGCGATCTATTGGTGACAGGTTAGTCATCTTTTCCGCATATGGTTTCACTTACACCGACTCGACGGCCAGTACAACCACGAACCAGAAAAAGAGCCTTCTGCTATTCCGTGATAAAAAGGTTCTTTCCATCTCTTCCAGCTGTTCGACCAATTAGTACTTACGGTCTTTACGCAAGCTTTTAGTCAGCTGACGTTTAAATTCTCGACGGTCGTCAACAAGTTCCAAGTCGGGTGGAATCGGGCGACGTTTGTTCATGAGGCTTATCAGTGTAACAGAATTCCAGTCCTGTCACAACTGAACAGCTCCTTCGGAACATACCTCCTCACAGCATGCCTTCGTAGCTGCGGCGATTTGTTCCCAGTGTTCTTAAGGACCTTTCACCTGACAAGATCCGGGCAACTTGTTCACCAGTGCTTCCTGACAAACGTCCTTTACACCTTCCTCGCTTGAATGTCAGTTAAGTATCTTGCATTTACAAGTGTCTGACCTCTGGGCAAATGACAAAACGGAATGAACACGCACAACAGCATGACCTGAATTCCGGTGGTTACTCCAAGATGCACGACGGTCTTTAAAATACTGGCTGAGAAGCACACGGAGGTTTCCATGTGACACTGTGCCTCTTCTCGTGTTGGAATGAGGCGCTCGAAATATGGAGACTGTTGGATGTACACAGCTGCTGCTGTCTTTCACCATTGTCGGTGCGTTGTGCCCGGACGCCAAACGGACCTCCCATCCGCTTTTGTTTTGGAGAACAGTCAGGCTGATCGTGAAAATCACCAGATAGTATGATGCTGTCAGAGTATTTAGTCCGCCCCAGAATGTCAACGAAGGCGTCCTTGAACGCATCTTCGGTAACATCCGGCTAACTGTCCGTTGAAGCATAAGCCGGTATAATAACCGATATATTGAGTCTGACAGCTCACAAGCGACTGTTTAGCCTCTGCAGGTCGGGTACATCTTTCAGGCTGGAGCCCTTGGGACTCACAGAGTCGGAAGGTGGAGACTTTGGTTGAGATATCAGCTAACCGAGTACAGTGGAGTGACTACTGTCATCATTTGGTTGGGTTGTCTTTGATGTATGTGCACTTGATGACGCGGGGCAGTGAAAACTGTAAGGAAGCTGTCTTTTTCATGACACCTGGCCTTCAATGTTTATTAGGAGTTCATTTGTGACTGGGGTAGTTTCCGTTTGTAAAGTGTAAAAACCTTGGTGTTGACTGTTTGAGTATCAATGTAGTTGTTTGAACTTTTTCGTCCTCCTCTATCTTTTTAACATGTCCTGTTATCTCCCTCTGTTTTTATGTTAGTTACTAATAGATAGGGACCACTGGCTTATCGATATCGGTGCTGATTATGTTGATGGGAGATAGCCTGAAGATGCCGCTGGGCTGACAGCATCTTTACTTTGTCAGGATTGATGAAGGGAAATTGAGAATCGCGGTCCATTTGCCCTAACGGCAACTACTGTTTACGAAATTTAGCTAAATATATCACGTTTACTGTAGCGTCACTTAAATCGCATACGCTTTTACCTTAATCAGTAACTGTATCTAGCTCTTCTGAGAGTTGCTGTTCAATGTGCTCTGTTTGGGAATTGCACGATAAAACGGGATTCTTTATTTTTCGCAGTCGGTTATGTTATCCTTATTTCTGCCATAGGGCGCATTCACTGTGATAAAATGACGGCCTGCCTGCATCAGGCTATTTCTCCTACCATAACGGACTTCGGGTAATTCGTGATACTGAAACATGTCAGGGCCTCACAAACAAACCCACCTACAGCTGCCGTTTAGGACCTAGAGATTCGCTGATCGTGGGAGCAGGGGCATTATCGTGCACGTTGTGTTTGCTTCTGGGAGTTGTATTGGAGTAATTCCTGAGCGAAAACGGCGGAGATACGTAGCGCCACCCATCGGTCCCTCTGATCTAATATTCAGTGGCATAAATCGTCTGCGCAGTTCAGTGTGCCGTGGTAAGCATACCTGAATAACTCTCCAGACAGGATAAATGGTGGAACCGGCACAGACAGTTGTTGTCTGTTGCCATCAGGTTCCATCTGACAGATAAAGAAACGCCAGCTCTGACTGGAGATAACTGTACACCATCAAAAACCCAATACAATTGCTCCGGATAATGTCCTAGTTATCCTCCACGCATATGCCGAACCCAATTCAGGAGTTCAGAACCCCGACTGACCACCTTTCCGACCTGGGATAGTGGCCTAAAACACTTCAACACTCTGGCCTTATCTTACCCACACGCCGAATCTTTTCAAACAGGTTCTGCTTGCTATAAACAGTGGAGCCGCCTCTTGGTATTGGTTTTATTCCAAAGTTACTTCACTCTTCAACAACGTGAATGGGCTTCAAAACTTGTGCTCTCTACGAAATCCCTTTGTAGTAAGCATCACGGAAACCCAGTGTAAAACGGAAATACGGGACGACGAATTGACTATGACCGGCAATGTTAAAAAAGCGGCAAAGGAACTTATGTGGCTTTCCCGAGGATCTCGTGTCTGCAGCAACGTTCTACTGTATCTTCCTTAACCGGTTCGCCAAGTGGTCATCGCAGCTGGACTTTACTTGCTAGACTGGACTGATCTACAAACGCTTTTTGCGCATAAGGATGAGGACAAAGATTTGCATGACGCTGTGCTCGGAATACCATTCTTAGGTTGCACTCTAACCTCTACTGAGACTTTAGTTTTCTGGTGCCATATTTCAAGAACTCTAGTTATTGGTACATCTACATCCATCGTGGAATTCTCCGGAGCAGTAGTGAAGGCTGGACTATTACACCATGTTCATGGTTATATTCGGTGATGTGCCACCTTGTCTTGAATACGGCCTTACCAACCAGGTCGGCACAGTTGGTTGGCACAAATTACCGCTTCACTTGGTCATAGTGTGGTGGATTGTCAGGCCGGAGGTGCGAGTTTTCGAACGCCCGACCGAATACCTCAACGTGGGGGAGGTACGTTCGAAAACCTGCCGCGATCGGATNCTCCGGCCTGACAATCCACCACAATAGTGATCATGTGGCGTTAGAATTCAGAGACTTATGTGATAGTACACAGTATTTTTCCCAACGTGTGAGTCTAGAGGCCCATCAGAATGTGAATTTCGCGGCGTTAAAGACGTACCTTAACAAAGCTGGATGGTCCAGCTTCATAAAAACAGCCTAGATGATCATCGGCCAATCATCACTGAGGTACTCTCTGGCATTGTTGACACTCGCGTTCCACTGAAGTGTCCCTGGCCTAGTAAGACACTGGGAAGTTTAAAAAAAATAGTCACACTTTTAATCACGTTGAACTGCATCTAAACGAATATTTGTGTAAACAGTGAAATGTGACAGAAGTGGACTGTTTGTTCGCAACCAAAGAGACTGGTAAGGTTTTGGCTCGCTGTTTTTTGCGGTATTATTAGTGTTGGATACAACCAGCTGTCATCTAAACACCTCAGTTCTAAGTACTCTGTTATTTTCGGCACAGTCGTCACTTGTATTCTTGGGTTAACGGTGCCGCTCTACTCCAAATTGGTAAACGTAGTAGTCTACAAATCTCCCGGTCTATATTTGATATCCCCTGTCCTGAAGCGTTGTGCTGTCGAATTAGCCGAAACGCTCGCAGTACTTTTTAATCGTCCCTTGACAAAGTGCCATCGATCGGAAGCCTGGGAATGATTCACAACCAGACCTGATTATAATGGTGACTGCAGAACTGACACCACAACCTATCAACGAGTAGCGTTACTTTCAATGGTCTCAAAAATAATGGTGATCTTACTGGATGACTCCCTCTGGGTCACACATAGGAAATGTTACCACGGACCAGCATGACTACCGTATCGGTTATCCATGCGTCAAAAATCTGCTGACTGTTCGCGATATTTGGACAAAGGTTGCCGATATAGTATTGGTTATTGATTTGCTGTATCACAATCCCTCCAAGGCTTCTGATGAGATGGATCACTCCCTTTTGTTATGGAAATTCCATACTTACGGTCTTGATATTCAGAGGTGGCTCGAAAATTATTTCACTGAACGTGGTGGGTGGACAGTTAGACTTGTTGACGACCAATGACAGGATTTCGCTAGGACCCACCTTAGAACCCCTGTTCCTCGTGCTTTTCGTTTGTGAACTGTTCTGCATTGGATAGTCGCTGATGTTGCTTCACGCCGACAAACCAACACTCGGGTGAGCTGCAGAACGTTCGGGAGATGTGGAAATCATACAGAGCGCGTTCCACTGATGGCTTTTAGAGAATAACTTTCTGTTGAATGTCGACTGGTGCCAAGTCACACACATGCCATCGAGATCGTGCTGACTACCAGGTTGGCGACATTAGGTGTGGGACCTGGTGGTAGTAATATTTTCCGCGAATTGTAGCAACCGTTGTTAAAAACCACAAATGACGTTACGCTTCCTGAGAAAAACATGAAACCTTCCACCCCGAAACCTCCGTAACTGCGTTCGTCTCCACACACGGAAACGGAGATGCAAGCTCGTCATTCTTACCATAAGAAATGGAGCTTACTGAAAGTGTTCAAGGAAGGGCCACTAGAACAGTTGAAAATGTGGGAAAATCCCCTCTCAACGAAAATCAATGGACTTGTGCCAATTCTGTATATATTACAGATACTTTAAAAGAAATCCTGTTCACGCCCATAAAATCATTCGTTAAAACAAGATTCTAGAATGGGGAAGCTGTCAGGTTGACAAAGGCAGTCGAGGCCCGTTCACACTAGACCATACTGCCTAACTCTATGATCACGGATACATCGGTTGGGAGTTTTAAAACTCTACTCATGAGAGACAGCTTGCACTACATGTCTCCTAACACGCTCACAGATAGTTGGATTTGCATTTATAATGGGAAGTTTTTTAAGTGCATTCCAATATTCGTTGCTGATGTGATTTCACTACAACAGCATCTTTGAAGCTTCCACTGGCGCACTTTAATTCGTTTCTAATGTGTATAAACCGTCAAACACCGTTTTTCTCCTACTGAGCACAAGGACAGGAACATAAGCGAAGATCTTTCTTCCTTTATTATCGACCTGTAACCTATACGTGAAACATTAGAATTACATTGTAGGCGAGGAACTAAAATTCCGTAACCTTAGAGTGATATCCTTCTCTCGGACAAATGTCCTACTCCATGGAATAGTAAATGCCAAGAACGAACTACCATAAAAATGTCTGAATGTTGCCTATATTACAACTCTGAGGGGATTACTCAATGTAGCCTGACAGGTGTTATTTCTAGGATCATAAACAGTAGACAGCTTCATATCCTTGTCCTTAACTAACTGTTGCTGTTACATCTGGTTCTCCCACCATCAAAACTCTTCCAATCATTTTCCGTTTTATGAATTTCTTCCTCCATAGCCAAATATTGTCGTTTTTTGTGCAAGTATTTAATTGTTAAGGTTTCTTGAAAACATCCATGCCACGTTGCACTGTAAAACTAAGGCCATCTAGAATCTTCAGAAAGACCGAGTTTTTGCATGGTTTCTATGATGGCTACAAAGTTTGTACTGACCTACGGACTCTAATGATTCAACGACGCAAGTAAATGACAAATGAGTTAGTAACCACAGCTTTCGGGATCTGTCGTTCATATAGTGTGTACGGTAGAAATTCACCGGAGGAGTGGCAAAAACCACAAAACCGGTCGTGTATGTTCGGCCGAGTTTGAGCATTAAACATAATATTTATGTCATTTTACTCACATATAGATCTACGGAGGAGGTCTACGTGAGTCATACACTTTTACTGCCGCACTTTTTAACCTATCTCTAAAATTGTTATTTCAAACTGTCTGGGTGGTGGCCACATTGCTGGCCCTCAAATGTGATGGATTTCTGAATTTACCCTATACTTTGGTTGACACGCGACTGATGTTGTCACCTCGGCTTGAGGTGTGGCAGTAGATGTGCTTGGATTTTGCAAGCTCACGGCTCAAGCCAGTTCATTAAATCGACAATCACAAGCATACGGGGGGTGGTATTCGCGGATCCCATGGAGAGATCACCTGCATATGCAGTTGAAGCAACCATATTTACCTGACAGGGTTCAAATAGGCTGTCAGCCAAGAAGGGATTTGACACTGGTAACATGTAAACTGGGGACTCCTTACTGCTCTGGAAAAAGAGGGTACACCCCTTTGTTTCTCTTAACAGTTTTGGGTTGTAGAGCGTTGGGACATTTTCGCCCATTCTCCACAACGTCCGCTAGAAACTCGGATAATGGAAAACTACATATATGACAGGTAGACTGGAAGGACGAGTTGTAAGCAGAACACAAACGACCCGATAGAAAATAGTTCACGGCAAACTAGCGAGAAAACGATCGGGAAAAAGTGTGACTTTGGGTTGTCGAAAAAACGGAAGTGTAACAATATACGATCATATAATGCCGATTCTGCAAACGTCAAAATCAACTGCGAGATAGGTGGATTACGTGGCGAACCGAAAATGTCTCTACAAGGTCTACGTTGCTAGGTTGATAAAAAAACGAGCTGTGGGTGCATCCGAAATGAAAGCAAAACAGACTGACGGCCTTTTTTGGATGACTGTCACAAGAACCTGTGAAGTAAAGCAGCTACCCTCAGCTACCTGCCATTCCGTGCGACCCAATCGCGTCGGGTTGAGTCAAGAGCTAGTTGACCTCTGTTCGTGGACATATTTTGCCAAAACTCCGAATGCCCGAGTTTTTCACCGGGCATCCGGTTACTTGACCGTATCTCGCAGCCAACCAATATGGTTATGTTGTTTTGGTCATTACATACTGGTGGACTTAGGCGTGGTGGATTCAGTATGACAGTGGTCTGATTGGGTAATTAGGTCCAAATGTGAAATTCCTGGGCTTTCGACCTGGCTTCTTAGCTCAGATGGTAGAGCGCTTGCCGCGCCTTGGCATGTTGTATCTGTTGATGATTCGAATTCAGCCAAACTTCAGATTTTTCACAGTTGGGTCTCCTCCAAAATTACCAAATCTGCCACAGTACTTACCACTGGTGCTTAACTTTCTTAAAACAATGAAGGAGAAAGCTAGCCCCACCCAAGAGGACTTATGTATATACTCGAACACTCCATACTGAGATCCATACAGTTTGCAAACAAAAACCACCCGAGTCACAAGTGAAAGTAGGGTGTCATCAGCCACCTTACGGTTTTCACCGTTTAGCGTCATTAAGTGCATCTACTTCACAAAAAACTCAGCCGAACACCGACAACATTCGCACCACTGAGCCCGATTGGCCAACATCTCTCCCAGATTCCCCAGCCACCGACTCTGGGGGTCACGAAGGCCACCACCCGGGAAAGAAACTCGACCTAGAGTGGCCACACCATTGAGGAAAGACTTCATTTGTCAACCTCGGTTCATCATCTGTGCACTTCACACCTTACGCCAGTCGGCCGCATAATCGAAGTGGAGTGACTGGTGCGGTAGATGACTAGCTGTCATCTTTAGTGCAACATCGGCATCATTCATCAGGACCAATCAGTCACACCACTAATCTATCAGGTCAGTAAGGAACAACACATGCGAATGCAGGCGAGCATATATGTGCGCGTGGATGCATGCAAACACCGATCGACATGGTCAGCGCGCACAACGGATGCAAAGACCAAACTGGCACTAACTGCAAAAAGTGAAAAACGTGACTACGACAAGTTTCCTTTTATTTATGGATACCTTCAGTCGTAAAGACTATAAAGTTTAATCCACAAAACATGTCTGATTTGATCGTTCTGCATGCAGCTCATGGTTTTCTCCGATTTCACGTGAACAGATTTCATGTTTTATCAAGTTTCATTTCAACCCACTGATCAACGGCGGACTGCCGACGTCCCTTAAATTCCATTTCGTCAGCTTACAAATAAGTGCGGAATGTTTTGCTCTTTTAGTCGCCCTATGCGGCCTTTGATTTCTGCTTCACGAATCACTGGTAATTTTTGGAGGTAAGGTAATCAGACACATGAGGATACTTTTAGCAACCGGCCTTTCACGTCAGTGGAGACAGCGCAGTACAGTACAATCACTAATGAGATGAAGCTCCCAAAAACAGTATACAAGTTTCAGTACAAACTGCATAACATCTAAAGAGCGATGCACTGTACAAATGATCTTGACATATATTTTTCCGGAATAAAATTGTTAATGCATTCTACGTCGTCGATGCATGATGTAGATCGTTTACCGTTTCAATGGAAGGCTATATGTGGAAAAGACCCCTTACGTTCTCTCCCTCGGCGATATTTGGCGACGAGAAAAATTCTATCCGCGTGAAACGACTGCCTAGCGATACTGCTGGAGTGATGTCTGATGAGATGGTATGTGTGAATTCGTGGATAGGCCGTGCACATTCAGAGGGATGGGTGGGTCGATGCGTTTTCAGTGACTGTTTTGAACAGACTGACTATCCCCCGCAATCGTTTTCATCATGACCATTGACAAAACAGTTAAAATAAAATTCTGACGAAATATTTCTAGGTATTCTCACATTAAGGTAAGTCACTGCGTAAATGGGTTACCCTCCCAGGTTGTTTTCTTTGCTATCTCCGATTACCGTCTACATGCTCACCGGAGTCGTCCGTTTTCAGCCGAACTCGGGTGTATACGGTAACTCGAGCTGTTGCGATTAATCTTTCGAGTGAGCATGGTCATTTGAAGAGGAAGAGCTTAACAAGCGACATATCCCGCTCACCTACACCCTTTGTTATACATTTGTTTGTATTTCTATTATTAAACCTTCCCGTTTTATGTTGCTTGTGTGACTGCCTGTACTTTTTCCAATATAAACAGGCAGTGAGAAAATGTTTATCATTCATTTAAAAAAGCCACTTTTTGAATTTCGAGAATCGCTTAGCAGCTTTTTAGGGAAAAGTGTCGCTTTCATAGTGATGCTGTATATGCAAATTCAGTCGATCTTCAGCAGTAACAGTCCTTGCCACCGTTTATTTTCAGAATTCGTTGACTTACTTCATGTTGGCCTACATCAAGTCACTGTTGGAAATAATCTTGAAGAACTTTGTTGGACGGGCAAAACGGGTAAATTTCGCGCTTCACTAACGTGTTTTCCATGTTATTTCTACTCCATCCGAAGTATATTTGACGATGATTGTCACTTATCGGTTCAGTGTTGTCCTTGGTCACAACGAACATTAGAACAGAGCCTGGCTGCTCTATAGGATATCGATACTGTCTATTTCTCTCAGATCACTCCATAATTCTTTCATAGGGTTATTCGGACAATATTTCATGTGTTCTTGTTATCGGCGGGTTAAAAATGGAAACTAATTTGAACGGAAATAACATGTGGAAGTGCTATTTCATCGCACCACTCACCTATATTCATTTGATTTGTCACTGGAGTTGAACGACAAACACATTGAGAGAAACAGAGTGGTAAAAAAAATACCTGCACATTGAATTGGTTCTGTTTTAATAATCTCTATTTATCTGTTGGTTTTCTCAATTTTTCCAAATTCAAATTTGAGAGACATGACTTATTACAGACTGGAAATCACTTACAGTTGCTCGCAGCTTTCGCGTTCAACTAGACATTTCAACCGGTCCTTTTCGAAAACAAGCACCAGATGCAGGTTTTTCTCTTGGAAGAGCTTGTCAGCAATGTGTATCTCTGCCACAACCGTTCTCAGTTTGCACTCGTCTTGAACACTGTGCCGCTGACCAAATTACCTGATGCAAATGCTCGACCGCGTTCAATTGTGAATGCTATCCATCAGTAATTACCACATGGCTCAACCTGTTTCATGATTTCCGTGATTTCACCTTAATTAAGGTTTTTAGCTGCAAGGTCATCATTTGGAGTTAGCAGACCAGTTTCTGTGTGTTATCTCAACGGGATCGGGCAGTATGAACATTGTTCTTAATCGGACGTAATTGAGCGATCACATATGGTAATTTGGTCGTCCCGCATGAGGGGCCGATGATATAATGGTCATCAAGCTTGGGTCAAGCGTCTGCGGCGCGAGTTGAAATTACGGTCATTGCAAGGGTATACAAAATTAATGAGCACTATCAGACGCACAACTTGAGTCCACTGTCTCTTCCCGAGACAAACTGCATGAAACTTCTGCATGAATGTGAGTGTAAGTAGTGTTCAGGTTAGGTCGGCTGAATTCCTTGCTAATTATCACACCTGAGCTACTCATCGCCCTCTGGAGTGTAGGTGAGATGCACACAAGTTACTAATTGACGGGAGCTACACTGCTTCTTTCCAAGTAAACTTTCATCGGAACCAAGTAATTTTTCGCCAAGAATTTTACTCCCTCCTAATTAACAATTGGAATTGCCTAACAGTTCACGCTTCATAGGAATTAGCGACTACTTGAGGATAAAATAATTAGAACGATAATCGAAGTTTGCTACCGGGCTACCTTTACCCAGCGTTTCCTAAAACAGCCTTTCCCCCTTCTGCAATATTTTTGACTATTTCATACCTAAACTTTCTACACGTAACTGGCCTAATCCAAAAGATACCGTTTTACCTTCATATTACCAGACTGCTTCGTTGAGTTAACAGACTCTTCCGAAGTAAAAATTCTTGGACGTTTTAATAATTTCTGGTTTTATCAGCTTCCATCATGTACATTTACGTAAGTGTAAGAGTTATCCCTATATCTCACCATTTATCTATTCGGTCAACTTAGTAACTTGCTTTGTGCACCTCGGGAAGTAAATATTCTCGGTTTATTCAGCCACATCTCCAATGCACAAAATATTCAATGGCTTTTATTTCAGTTTTACAGTCAGCTTCCGTGCAAACACATCGATGTTAATAGGAAATCAGGCTAAGTAAGGGATAACAGAAGAACCGCGGGTGCAGGTACGAACTCAGGTTGTTGTGTAACGGGACCCAGGTAGGAATATAGTTGGAATAATGAACGCTCGGAATCGGACAAAATTTTGAGGGCACACAGAATGTGGAGTTCAAAACGCTGGAGCGAGAAATTCAGCGTAACTGTAACACGGTCTATCGTGAATGTTAAAAGGTTACCTCGTAGGTCTAAGGACTAATTGCAGTCGTCGGTCAGAAGACCAGTGAAACTTGCCAGAGAACAATGTGACCGTGCGGGTTATGCATCTATTAAAAAACAACTAACTTTGTTTTCTTGAAAAGCCATTACAAATTGTGACTTAATGCAACACGCAAATAGTCGCAAGACTAGGATATAGGATGAACCTTGTTTCCTATTCGCAGTTAAGGACATTCATCAAACTGCTGCAAACAAAGCGTCTCTTTAGAAAAAAAAATGTTCAGCCGCAAAATATTGAATGATAACCAGCGTGCGTTGGACCAACTAGACAATCCGGTGAGACTCTACAGGGTGACAGTGGTGAACATCTCCGAATGATGAGCTGATCTCACCCGCGTGCTTTATAAGTATCGGAGCCTAAGAAACTTGCATGTGGGTCAAACAAAGCGAAGGGAAAAGTGGAGAATACTGTAATTCACGGCAAAGTGGAAAGACGCTTGACAGTTCTAGCGTGTCCTTTGGGAGAGACTAGAAAAAGAGTCGCCCAACAACCTTCTAAGAAATGATCGAATACCACACTCCTCAAGAGAAGAAAAAGTATCTTCCTATCGATGTTATTATAAAAGGGAAGACAGAAACGTGTTGTCTTTTATTTACAAAATTTAGTGACCAAAACAGGCTTGTGCGTTAACGGTGGACTGAGCCTGACGGCAAGTAGGTTGATGTGAATCCATGTGGTTAATTTGAAACACTACACGCTCAAAGGCCACCTCCTCCATACCTATTAATTTTTGGGTATACCTAACGTTTATTTGGTTGTCAGTGTGTTGTGGGCCTTCAAATGCAGCGGATCCTCAACTGTCTCCGCTGCTTTGTACAAGGTCCACGTATTGATTGAGATTGTGCCATCTCTCATCTTGCATACAGCTGTGGTCGTATGCTGTTGGGCTGTTTTAGGTTAATTCCCTGATGGTACCGGTAACTACGTTGCTCATCAGTTTATGGATCGATGTTTTTTGACGTAGTTCTGAATTTCTCTTACGAAAGATAGTGAATTGCTGCTCTCTTTTAGTTTTGAAATAGACCAAGTGAACTTCAAATTGCAGTGCATTTTTATTGAGAGACTTATCATCAGGCTTCTACAGAGACCGTAAGGAAGACTTATGGAATGAAAATAATTGCTGTAGCAATTGAGGGAAAGTTGTGAAACCAGCTGCGGAAGGGCTGCTGCCAATTCGACTTGTTCTGTCCTTTTGAGCCTTCGATCAAACCGTCAAATAAGCAATGATACAAATGGTTTCCTAAGTCAGCCCTTCTGCAAGACTGAAAGAAATGCGCATCGAGTCGTCCACTATCGAACACTGAGAACTACCTCGGCTTCATACGCGGCAGCAGTGTTATGTGGTTAACTTCGTTTTGCTGACTATTGATACAGCTTTACACCTAACGAATTTGTAGCTGTGATGTCAATTATATGACGCGAAAGTAGTCAAAACCTTCAAGGCTGGTCGTCTTTATCCCTCCTGAAGTACGCGACATACAAAAGACCATACTTCCATAGACGGCCGTGACCCTGATCACATGACACTGCGATTGCGCATGTTGATTGTTTTCTGTTTTAAGCGAAACGGCTTTTGGAACGCTGTTTACGTATGAACATTAGCTGTTCCTCTAGTATCCGTATACAAAAATGCTTGTTTATGTTGACCACCTCACTTTTTATTTCAGGACAGCTTGAACGAACTAATTCGGACGCATGATTTGGTAACCCAGGTGGTGACTTCCCTGCTTCGCTACGAGCAGTGGGCCGTACAGTCGCATGGTGATATGCTGAATGCAGACAGTTTGGACTTGCTAGGGTTTCGTCACAGCGATGTAAGTTGGCAGTTTCATAAAAGTCTCTATCACAGGTGCCCTCAAATCCTAGAGCTCAGTCTATTAACCGACTCTGTGTGAGATCCGGTGTCCACTTTTTTGTGATGTTAACCGTTAGAGGAACCCACTTTTTTCCGTCCAAAACCGCCTCCTTCCTTGAGAAAACGGCCCTACCCAATCATAATAGGCGGAAGTGCCGTAATCATTCGAGAGGTGACCTTCGCTACTATTTTTTACCTGTTTGACCTCTATTCCGCTATGTTCATTGGTAGCTTAATGACCTTAACTACTTTTTTGATGTATGTCCTTCGGTTTTCTGGTTCGAGAATGTTGGAAGTTCAGTATGGCCCTATAAATACCATGCAATTTTTTCCTTATCGCACACGTTTTCGGAGCAGAACAAAGTTTCGGGACCAAGATTTGCCGTGTTAATTATATCAATGATGAGAACCCAGTTTTCCATCAATCGTCTGATTATACCGTGGACAAACCAGCGTATTGAGTCAGGGGTTACAACACTAACTCTGAATTTCACCCCTCAGGTGAAAGGGAGATTTTCGTGTCGACAAGGTTTGTATTATATTTTTAAGCTTCTATCCTCATATTCGCGGATATTGCTTGATATGAACATTTTTGTAATTTTATTGCTGTGTTCTGTGATGTTCCATCAGTGGGTGAAAAACGACGGACATTACAGATGGATGCCTAGAGTTGTTTACTTCATGTAGTGTACGGGACAAGTTCCATCTGATTGTCACAACGTCATCTAGACTGTTGTGGTTACACTGTATACACTTATTTTACTGCTGATTGTCACTTCATGTATTTCTTTGGCGCTTGTCGCCCGCTGGAAGATTTTTGAGCTGTTTTTGAGGCTCGCTTCATTATGGTAAAGTATTCTTCGGTGTTCTTAAGACCCGTATTCTCCAAAGCATCCTTCATCTATCATGTGTTTATGCAGCGTCCAAGTGATTTGCGACTATGAAGTCTATATGAATTTGCGTCCTCGATCACAAAACTAGGCGGGTTGGTTTTCGATGTTCAACCCCCACAAATCATACAATCGTGTGTCCATCCGTTGACAGAACAAAAGGTCAACGACTATTAGCATCAAGTAGCCAATTCGGACCTGACATTAAAAGGAGCAATACTGTCGTTTTCAGTTCGCTGCAGTTTCACGTACGTGTCTCTGCTTCTCATTATCCATCACGTATGTGACCGTGGGGTACCGTTCATTCTTTGATTTTGCCTGTGTTCTGCACAGCTAGACGCACGGCATGAGCAGCTCAAATAGTTGAACAAAACATGAAGGGACACATTTGGTCGTAAGACGACACAATCCCACCGTATCGATCGTTCAGAGCATCGTCATCCTGACATACGGGGCCATTCCGAACTGGAAATCGTAGCAGCAAATGTTCATACGGTAAGTTTTTGCCGATGAAAACCGGGACGATGTGATCTAGAATGAATAATGCTCTCTTCCCAGCTGACAAGATGGCAATTCATATTGAACCGGATCTTCATCACAATGTGGAGTTGAAATGTACGCACCATCGTTGAATCGATTACTCCTAAGATTCCACGCGTATAATCTTCCATTTGATCTCTTGAGTGGAAATTGTAGTATCATTCTGCCTCCCAACTTTCAGACAATCGCCAAAATTCGGTCACTGCCGAGCTCGATCAACTTGTGACAAACTGACGACTAGCTGAGTGAGGAGTAGTCCGCAAAAGTCACTTAATTAACCAATGCCTAGAAGTAACTACCAGAAGCATCTCGCCTCGTTCGCACTGCGTGTGTGAAATGCAGCCAGAACATGTAAACATGCACGAGTTGTGAGTGTAAGCCGTGCACTTTTTATATCACGCTTGAGACGATGTCAACTGCTCCCATCTATTTTGTGCCCAACATTTTATGCATTTCATGAAAAATTTTCTTCCTGTAGGTGGTAAAGCGGCATTTTGAACTGCTTCATTACCTCTTGCGCAATGCCGAATTGAGTTTAAACGCGGAACGTGCTAAGGCTTTGTGGGAAAATCTTATCGGACATCCACGAGTTGGCGCGTTTGACAGAGAAGTAAGTACACACTATACTGTCTATTTTGTGTATTACCCATTCTTTCTTTATGCTCGTTTGGTTGATGCTTATTTTTATCGTTATGAAGCTTTGAGCCCATTGACTAAATAACCGTATAACTTTGTTTTTTTCTTCTGTCCTACACTCTTAGCAATGCTTTACCTGGTTCACAGCAAGTCTCAATTACCTGGAGCCAGAAACGCAAACGATGTTGTTTACCAAATTAGTACTCAAATCCAATCCGGTACTGTTCAGATCTTTTGCTGGTATGTTCATTTTCACAAGTTTGAGGAATAAAAAGACTATTCTAACCGGGAACCGTTTCGTCAATCTGTGTTGTTTTCTCTCTCACCGAAGGTTTACGCTCTAAATTAATCTTTAATGAGCGTTTTTTGTGTTCATCCATGGATGCCCATTTACATTCAACAAGTTCATCATCGGTAAGCATTCTGCAGTTTTTTTCAGACTGGGAAAAATTACTGCTACAATCAGTAATTTCAACGTTGACAGCACTGAGTTTTCTGTCATAGTTGATCAACTTTCGATAGGGTTCTTTTTAAGGGTATAATTTTTCAGTCCTCTATGCCCCCATTTTAGCTATCATAAGACACTTTTCCACTCTAGTCCACCTAACACAGTGCTTTGACGATCTAAGTATAGAGTCTTGCATCGTCCGCCTCAGATCCCGCCTGTAATAATCTGTCATTTTCACCACTTTACTTGTGCATAACTCCGCATAGTTTGTAGATAAGTCGTCTGTCTCTACGTGTACTTATGCATTTGTCCCTAATTGGACGTGCCGCGCATGCCCGTTGGCCCGTAACATATGCCCCTTTCACTTGGCTGTAGGCCAGGTGACCACACAACGGTGGATTATATGGCAGATTTCGGCGTGGGTGTACACAAAGAACCAAGAATCCTCTTTCAAACTTAGCCAACGCTTCTGAAGAATGCAAATAATCGACCACCCAGATTGTTCCCTGAACATTCAACACATCAAGTACATGCAAAATCTCCCACACCATTGCACTCTGCGATACGTACGCAATTTATATTCTAGGTCAAAACCATTTTGCGTTTCGGTGCCCTTTTAACTTGGTTCGGTGACGTTGGTAACCGAACGGACTGAGTTTAGCAATTTGTTGGCGTGTTATACACTGGAGTGTGCGAAAGCTGAATAAACTATGTATTAACTCTTAAGATGGATGACACGATCGAACGGGCATGGTTTTTCAAAACGTACCTATAGAAGTGGTTGGTTTGAATTAACTGCTAACACACAAAGATGAGTGCCTTCCGATGACAGTGAGATTGCGTAGTTTTGCCACCGATAATAATCTCGGTAGACTTCATAACTTTTCGATATCTTTATATAAATCAAGATGGCGTTTAACTGGCAAGGAACTCGATCCATTCCTGTAACGCACTGACATTTTGATCTACCCTGCTATCTTAAACCTGTTCTCCTCGAACGTACTGTTTTCCATGCTAACGTTAATTCCACTCTCTCCTGTATGCAATGTCTTATCTGCCTGTCAAGCTTCTTTGCGTTTGGTCACTGTTGCAAAAGTGCATCGAAAGTAGGATGCTTTGAGTTTGGCGAACATGGATGATGCAAGCGTTGCCAAGTGTGACTATGTGTGTGTGAGGTGGACCAATTTTTGTGTGCGTGATATGCAGGCTGCGTCGGTCTGACTCGACTCTGTTGTCCATAAAACATAGTCACTCCGTGTCCGCGTCTAATAACTGCGTGTGAATTTGGGAGTATCCTTTTTGACCCTGTGACAAAAGCACAAGACCACCCAATACTCGACAATTAATTTTTGTACGATGCATCACAGGGCGCTCATTTACTATACGTCATTGCACTGGAAAGTTATTTAACGCCCGTTTATCGTTAATGAGTAAATGGAAACGGTCATAATAATTTCAGCGATGCTTTCGTAAGATCACTGATATGCAGTCTGTCAGAGCAATATAGCAAAGAAGTACGTCTTCTTTATCTCTGCATCATTTCGCTATATTCCTCCAAAGTGAATGAAAACGATTTAAGATCCGATGGCTTCACTGCGGCCTCCAGGCTTCCTTCAACTTCGTCTCATGTAATGTCATCTTTGTTTGGCTATCGAACAAATATGCCGAAAAGACAAGCTGACTTTGAATCGGGACTACGTAGTAGCCACTAAAACATGTGCTTTTCTCAACGAGATATTTTCGAAAATGGACTCGGGTTAAGATGTGTGTTAAATGACGGTAATAGAATATCCGATTTTCGACGTAAAAAGTAGCACTTTGATAGTTATTTGTAAGTCAGTTTTTATCACGTAAGATATTGCAAACACTTCGTAGTCCGTTAGCGATCTATTGGCAATGACTTCTTTTACACAAGAACACAACACAACTGTGAAAGCTTGTTTCACTACCACTGTACCCACACACATCAAAACTTTGTAGGTTGTTTCATTCCAGTAACCGAATCCCACACACCGACAGTTGTATGAAATGTATATTTTTTCAACTGTGGGTGTTCAGGATCGCTGCCTTCCGGATCGAAAGCCAAAGTCAGTCTTCGTGGCACGAAGCATATCTCAGTCTATTGAGTTTCTATCGGTTATTTTATAGACTAGACGCATCGGTAAAGTGAAGAATTACAATTGGTGTTGACGCTTTCGCTTTCTCATTGGTCGGCTCGACTCCGTTTGTAGCTCGTTTGTTTCAACGCGTGACGCACTTAAACAACTTGTTTTACTCCGGTGCTCATTATAACAAAATCCGATGCTGGAGCACCGTGCTGTGCTGATTGGTCCCCGCGCTGACATACACGTCTGTTCGTGTTTTCGACACTGATTGGCCGTAGACTTCTGCGAATCAATGTTTGACTTCGTATCGATGCTTTTATCCAATCCAATCCCTTTACATCCTTCGTTTTTCGTAGCATAATCCACTCCTGGTTCGTGATAATACTTTCTTCTCTTTGAGGAGGAGCTCTTCACCCGGTGTTACTCGTTTTCTCAGATGCACCCGATTCCTCCTCTTCATTACCTCTCCGGAATCTATTTCTTATGACCGATAACCACAGTACCTCACCACTACTCCTATCCATCGCCGTGGGTTTTCTGGAACGCACTGTACCCATACCTTGTCGCCTACCTGTAGAACCGGTAGGTCGTGGGCTCTTTTGTCGTGGTATCGCTTTTGGGTTAGCATTGGTCTCCTCAAATCATCGTGCACTTCGGTTTTGTTCGTCGATTGGGGTTTTAGTAGTTCTCCTACAATCGGCAAATGCGTGCGTGTTCCTCTCCCCAACATTCTTTGAGCCGAGCTGTGGGACATAGTTTCGTTAGGATCATTCAGTTTCTCCAGNTTTCTAACTCGTCATCAAGTATTGCTTATTGTTGAATGCAAAGATGTCCAGTGATAAAATTTGCCAGGGTCTTTGAGGGATTTGACGCATCAACATCGTTTCCTCGGTTTGCTTCAAGTCAATAGGCCGACATGCATTTCAGCTAGGTATGTAGTCCCTTATGGAACTCGACGTCTGAGGTCAATAGAAAAGCTCCTTTGCCCTCCGGATACAGCTGCTCACTCCCGTATATGCCAAGTGAACGTGCTCCAACATCTTCCGCTGAAATATTCTTGAAATTGTGATTCATTTTCCCTTGAATATTAAGCCGCCTTCCTGGATAAATTGATCGCGGCCACTAAAGAAGACTGCTAATTCCTCGGGCAACTTTCTCTTATCGTGTGGCCACCCGTTTCTAATTGTTTCAGCCAGACGTTGTACCGTAGCGTCATGTGCCGTTGCCTCTTTTAGGTCGGTGATTAGTGCGGTTTCCGTCATAGCGTAATCCATAGCCGCAATAGTGTCAAAATGAAGCTCTTCACAGGAGGAACCTTCCTCGCAAGCTCTGGACAAAGTGTCAGCTATGTGCATCTGAGTCCCCGGCTGATAGGTCAGTTCGACGTCATATTTTTGCATTCTGATTAACATTCTCTGTAACCTTCGCGGTGCAGCAGATAACGGTACTATCGAAATTAGTGGTTTGTGGTCGATGTGAACGATTGTTTTCTGACCGAACGTATAAGTGCCGGAAGGTTCTAGAGCGAATATCACAGCTAATGTTACTTACTCCATTTGCATATAGTTTCGCTCAGCAGGCGAAAGACCCCTGCTCCGGCAATCTACTGGTCTTCCATTTGTAATACTACTGCCCCCAGACCAGGTTCACTGCTATCCCATTGAATGACCAGAGATAATGCTGGATTGTAGTAGTTCAATATAGGGGCCTCGGTAATAACTCGTTTGATTTTATCGAATGCTGTCTGCTGTTCCTCCTCCCATTTTCATGGCGCTCCTCTATGGGTCGAAATGCGGATTGGATGCATCATGTCGGAGAGGTTTGGAAGGGACCGACTCAGATAATTGACCATACCATTCACATCTTCAGGAGCTGGCAATGTGACTATAGCCCATATCTTCTCGGGGTCTATCTTGAGTCTGCTTGATGCNGGTCTACCTTGAGTCCGCTTGATGTTAACAAGTGTCCGTGAACAGTGACTTCTTTTCCCCGTAAAGCCAGTTTGTTGCGCAACAGGCAAATTACTCGATCCATATAGCGCTTCAGAAATTCCTCCAGGTTTCTGCCATGATCCTCCAAAGTTTTTCCACAAGTTAGCACCTCATCTGCAACACACGTGACTCCTTTCAATTTGTCAAGTGCCTGGATTAAACGTTTTTGACAAATTTCGCTGGAAACCTTCAGTCCGAAAGGCAAACGCAACGAACGAAAACGTCCAAAGGAGGTAAAGTAACTGGACTGCTCGTCCAGTTCCAATTGCTAAAAAGCTGAGGACAGGTCTACCTTTATGAAAAATTGGGCTTGACTGAATTTTGGTAAAATGTCGTCGATGGTTGATAAACGGTAATATTCTCTTCGAAGTACCTTATTCAGTGGCTTGGGATCGATACACAACCGGATGTCACCTGAATTTTTAACGTTACAGCGATCTGACTGACCCAGTCGGTCGGCTCCTCTACCGGAGCAATCACGTTGTTTCGAACTAGTCTGTCTAATTCCGCTTTGCACTTATCTCGTATAGCCAACGGAATCCCTCGAATCGGTAAAGCAACAGGGACGGCATCACTAACCACCAGTAAACTAACAGCGCCTGGCATGTGACCGAGAGTCGAATAAAAAAAACACGAATACTGGTCAAGAACATGTAAATCAGCTAATTTATGCAGAAATTCATCGCGATTAACGGCGATGAAACCCATCAACTGAATGGCATCAACACCTGAAATGGGCGTTGACTCCTGGTCGACCACAAAAAATCAAGCATATAATTCTTCCCATTCTTCGGATTTGTGACCGGCAGTATCGCAACTCCGTTAACCTTTGTCGCTGCACCATTCCACATTTTCAGGTGTGCATTCGATTCGCGTATGTTGGCCTCCTTGATGCAGCCTGATGATATGACATGGACTGATGCACCGGAGTCCAGCTGGCACTTCCTTCTTGTATCTTCTGTGAGCAATTCTGCATAGATTCCTTTCTGTCCTCTTGATCCGTTAACCCGGTTTATCACTTCGCTATCATCTTCGTCGATCCGACTGACCGTAGGCGATCTACACTGTCTGGCGAAATGGTTCCTTTTCCGGCACTTTATGCAAGTCTTTCCGAAAGCTGGACACTTTTATTTCTGACAAAGACGTTTTCCACCGCAGAACTGGCACGAAATCGTCAAGAGTCGTTCTTTGTTCCTGTCCATAGCGTTTACTACAAGACCGTGGTCTGCGTTCAAAGATGTCATTCTTTGTTCCGTTGCCTCTTCACTATTGCAGATGTCGATGCACTGAGCTAGCGTCAACTTTGGGATGTTCAACAGTCTCTTAGTCATGACGGAATTCTGAAAACTGATGACCATTGTGTCTCGGATGAGAGTCTCTCCTATGCACTTGCAGAAATTGCACGATTTCGCCAGTTTCTTCAAAACGGTAACGTACTGATTTATCGTTTCTCCGGCCTGTCGATTCCTCTCAAAAAACTGAAAGCGTTCAAACGTTTCGTTTTTTGTCCCGAACAATAGTAATCCATTTTTTGAATGATTACCTTCGGTTCGTTGTTGTCCACTCCGTCATCGAAGGTTAAATTTCCCAGAATTTGTCTTCTCCCATCTTCGATTGCATGTCGAAACATAGCCAGCTGATATTCTTTACTGGTCTCTGTAAGATTGACCAACAAGCAAAATTCTTCGTACTTCTCCTTCCATAAACATTAGCTGTCCGCGAGTCTGTTCGTGCTGTTCACATCCAGGCGGAACAATCGTCAATGGGTTCGTCGTGGTGTTCCTCCTGTCAACTGCAGTTTTCTTCTTCTCATCTGACACCATGTTGAGAATCGCTACCTTCCGGATCGAAAGCCAAAGTCAGTCTTCGTGGCACGAAGCATATCTCAGTCTATTGAGTTTCTATCGGTTATTTTATAGACTAGACGCATCGGTAAAGTGAAGAATTACAATTGGTGTTGACGCTTTCGCTTTCTCATTGGTCGGCTCGACTCCGTTTGTAGCTCGTTTGTTTCAACGCGTGACGCACTTAAACAACTTGTTTTACTCCGGTGCTCATTATAACAAAATCCGATGCTGGAGCACCGTGCTGTGCTGATTGGTCCCCGCGCTGACATACACGTCTGTTCGTGTTTTCGACACTGATTGGCCGTAGACTTCTGCGAATCAATGTTTGACTTCGTATCGATGCTTTTATCCAATCCAATCCCTTTACATCCTTCGTTTTTCGTAGCATAATCCACTCCTGGTTCGTGATAATACTTTCTTCTCTTTGAGGAGGAGCTCTTCACCCGGTGTTACTCGTTTTCTCAGATGCACCCGATTCCTCCTCTTCATTACCTCTCCGGAATCTATTTCTTATGACCGATAACCACAGTACCTCACCACTACTCCTATCCATCGCCGTGGGTTTTCTGGAACGCACTGTACCCATACCTTGTCGCCTACCTGTAGAACCGGTAGGTCGTGGGCTCTTTTGTCGTGGTATCGCTTTTGGGTTAGCATTGGTCTCCTCAAATCATCGTGCACTTCGGTTTTGTTCGTCGATTGGGGTTTTAGTAGTTCTCCTACAATCGGCAAATGCGTGCGTGTTCCTCTCCCCAACATTCTTTGAGCCGAGCTGTGGGACATAGTTTCGTTAGGATCATTCAGTTTCTCCAGCTGAAATCGTCTCTAAACGCTTCTTAATCATGTGACTTGTGCATTACCTTGTCAACCAACTGGAATACTTTTATCTGGGGAATGACACGAAAGTACATATTTTTTACTTTTCCTCTGGGAAAGTCTGTTCCTGATAACGCTAGAGACACTGTGTAGATCCGATGAAAATTCCTAGAGGGACTTTGGAACAAAAAAAGTGTAATATTTATTCCTCGGTTTATTTAACTTGATCGACAGAGAATATTCAGCCGTTACTGTGCTTTTTTAATGTTGTCTCTCAGAGGTATATCTCACCTTCGGTGTTATGCCACTCGATCCTTTAAAACGTGTTATACAATCCACAATCCGTTTAAATAAGTTTGTTTTACTTCATTATTTTTGTGATGACGAATTTGAGTTCTGAATAAAAGTGATCCGACTTTAACTAATGGAGAAAATGAAGGGAACTTATAAGCATGATTCGTGGCACGCACAGGATCAACGATACTCCTGGTATCGACGTTGAACCCCTGAATCGCTGTTATAGCAATGCATACACGTTTCCTGAACTAATCGTCAACTACTCCATCTACGTAGGCTAATTTATCACCGCTGTCTCTAGATGTCGTCGCTTTCCGTAATTATCAGTGTCGAGTTCGTCTATGGCTGCTTGTATTACTTATATTTACTTTGTCATTATGGCTTCATAATACCTGCCAATCACAGTCGCCTTATTCCCATGATCTGTCAGAACGACTCTGCTTATATGTCATCCAGGGATATTGCTAAAACCATCAGAAGGAATTGTTCTGCTTGGTAACATTTCTTAATGCATCTGCCGGTGTTTTTCTATTTTCTCCTAAGAAACAGTAATGGCTGCGTTATTTTCAATGGCTCCGTCATTTGTTAAATTGTTGTTCAGTTAAGTAGTGAAAGTAGCTAGTGAAGTTCGTTTTTGACTCCCTTTTGTCATGCTGAATCGTTGAAGAAAGGATGCTTGTAGCGCAACGGAAATCATTTACACACCTTGCTTGATATAAATTCATCTGTACGACGGTTGGGACCCGCTACATAGCTTCTTCTCTCCTGTTCACATCATGTGCCACCTTGCAATGAACCATCAAAAACCTCAACTGTGTTGATGATTAGCCTTTCTTGTTGGTAGGGTTAAATCATATGCTAATAATTATTTATTCAGTTTTAACCGTAAAGTAATCCACCGCCCAAATATGGCATTAATTTCATTGCACGCCCAACATTGACTTTTTTCGATAATAAATATTTTCCATCTGAAGACAACTAGAGCGCACTGATTCCCGTTTGGATCTGATTATTCGGTCATGCCTACTGTGAGATTACTGGTGTTGTGGTTATCATGTTAGTCTCACAAGCACCAGAGTCAGACTGCAAACTCCGATCCGAACAAGGATATGCACTGTTGATTAGCTCTAATAGAAGCAGAACTCGAGTCTAGTGCTTCCTTTCGAAATGGGCTAACTGAAAGACTTACCTGAATACGAATTCTGTAATCAAGTGTGGGTGGTGTTCAAATTGAAATAAATTTCTCCTTAAACCTGCTCATTCAAAATTTCCCTAGTACTTTACCGTGCAGCTGAGGTGTTCATTTATTTTCGCATACATTTGCCGATCTGGTCAATATTCATCCTATGATCATTCTTAGTTCAGCCAAAGATATTTTAATTAACAAGCGTGTGTTTTGTGTTAGAATTGTGGAAACGAGCCTCTAGTACGTTATTTAAATACGTTTGTCGATTTGACTTAAAGTGTTGCATGTGATGTAGGAATTCACTCGTTCTACAACTTTTGTTTCCTTCGGTTGCCCACCCCCTCAATTCTGGCAGTTAAGCTCGTTCTTGCAAATTTAGCTTTAATGATCATATTTCGTCTTTGCGTCGTTGTTACACTTGGTTTGTCTTAATTACTGATGAAGTCTTAAGTACGCAGTGCAGACGACCACGAAGCACCAAGACACGAACAGAATATGGTTGACGTTAGCCACTTGAGTTCATGTTGACCCCTAACAACCCACATAACTCTGGCTAGCAAGTTAATTAACCTTTGAATTTATTCTACTCATGAGTAGTCCACTTGTCCATCGTTTTATTCGGAACAGCCGCCGTCTGCTTAGTCTAGGTGCACATCCATCGGATTTTCTTCACTATTTCCTAGATCAAACGCTCGTGTGAATTAGAGCTGAATAATTGAATATCTCATTGATTGCCTCAGAGTTCAACGTATCGTTCAGGTAATTTTGATCTGTTTATGGATTAGTGCCATTAGTAGTACCAATGATGTCACTAGCCTTTCAGTGTGACGTCTTCATTGATAAACAGATTGAGAGTAACAGTGTTATGAGCAAGTTGTAATACTCTATGTTTCAATTACCTCGGGTGGCCTTCCTGTTATCTGGTCCGGAAATTCCGATTTGGTCAGTTTTTCAATTACCTCCGTGCCTATCTTCTGGACTTTCCTTAAAACAAATATTCTAGCACCCTCATGTCCGCAGGGGATCATGAGGTCAAGCAAGTGGCTCATTCATTCCCAGGTTTCATTCATTTGACCCGGCATTGGCACTAAAAGGAATTTGGTTATAATTAATGCATATAAACAGTTGAACAGCTTGAAACGGGGTTAGTGGCTGTTTTAACCGACTGTTTTAGTCGTTGTTTTGTTCCACTCTCTTTGTAGATTGCTTGCACGTAACACGTTTTAAAAGAACGTTTCGAAAAGAACGCTTGAATAGGCAATTCTGCAAGATACTTTTTTATTTGTTGAATTTTATTGGGATATTATTCATGTTTATACTGGTTAACATTTTTAATAACGGTATGAGCCTTTTTTGTTGATTTTTCGCTCACGATCGCTTTAGACAGCACACAACCTGCTTGAAGGACGACGAAATCGGTTTAATGGCTTCCCTCATCATTTTTTCGACGAAGTGCGCAATTCTGCTTCAGTAATCGCAGGAACTTGTGCGTACGCCCATAATCGCTTGTGACACCTAAGAGGTCATTGAGTTCACTCTCCTAGGTAGTTATAACAACTCTGCTGGGTTATCTGAAGACAGCAGCAGTCAAGTAGTTAAAATCTCGGTGGCATCGTTTTACTTTCGGCACATATGATATCAGCTTAACACTAGCTTTTCATTCTCTGAAAAGGCCTTACAAGTAAACATTTTTTAAACGGCTATAACTTTTGATCTATCTATGTTGATGATGCTCAGACCGAATGCCGAGGTCACCGTAAAGTTGTACTGCTATACCCATATCATCACATAAGCAAGTGTATTTTTAGAGTGGACAACTCAAAGATACCGGCAGATCTGTTGGTCTCCGCGACGCAGACTTTGATGGCTAGGATAAGTTTTGTAAGTGCTGGCCCGTCTGTTGGTGCGTCTTTGGATTTTCGCACTAAATGAGTTCGGCTGAAGTCGGGTAGCTTGATGGTGGGTACACGATGTACGCTCGGGGAATGAACACTGACAGAAATGTGAAGCAGCATTGTCTCGAAACAAGTTTTAGTGGAGCAGTCAAAAACGTGAATACGCACGATGTATGGCCTGGCAAATTTCTCTACATATTACCAAATGCGTACTACAGAACAGGAGATTATAAAGCGGAAAACATGGATCAAATATGAAACTGAACATATGAGGGGAATATACGGCGGATCTATTCCTTAATCAGTCAACAGCATCATTACCATGGGAGTGCTACACGGACAAAAAAGTCTTTCTGCGCACACAGAGTTGGACACCAACGTCCCACAACAACTGCTTCAACATATCGCAACATCCGGGGCTTATATATATACGATGCTAAGACCCCTTGGCTGCATTCGAACTAAGCTGCACATAGACGGTGCGTTGAAAAAGAATATAAGACAGCCTTTTAATGCATAAGACAGATCGAATTTGAGCTCCGTTACAAGACTACGGTGTCTCAATTCGGTAGGGGGTACTCAATTCAAACGAAAAAACCATTGCCGCTTCCACATTATCTCACGACGCAAAGTGCATCTCTCCCAAAGTTCACCGTGGTACTAGTAGGGGAACAGCCATCCTCACAACATCAACAATTCCATACTGTATCGACCGATTCGCAGTATAAGGCGGGTCGTCCTATCTGCTGCATACAGCAGGGTGGAGAGGCGAAAACATTTTACTGTTAGCCCCTTCCCCATTGTACTGTCACATTTAGTTCTCAGTCGCCTCCCGACCCATAGGTGAAGATACATGTGGAGCAGATGCAAACAGATACCCATGCGTGCACCCAGCATCCAACACAGACCACCGGCAGCAGAGATCGCTCGTCAACTCACTTATTTGTTTGACAACGGATTCTAGTGTGGATTTGAAATGTCAATAAATCGCTCACTACTCAGTGTGTGCCCGCGTTTTCAATCACATCACCTCTGACCGGGACCACTATGAAAAAGCTGGAGCGTATCATACGATGATTTGCTCGTAACCTTGCGTTAGTTTTAATTCATTGATCCATCGTATGAATAAAACCAAATAGCCAGACTGTGACTCACTTTTACTGCACTCAATCATTTTTTATTCATATTATTGTTATTTGATTAAATTTCGGCTTTCTTAATGTGCTGTCGGTGATTTACTATCTTTGAAACTTGGTTGTTCTCTCTGAGTGGTTCGCGTTGCTCCGAATACATTTTAGCTTGATTTCACTGCTGACTGACCATAATTACACTTAATCGGGCCTACTACTGTTGATTGGTTCATGCGGAGCAGTTAATTTGTGCATTTTCATCTGAATTTTAGGTTTTGAGTGTTTCAAAGCACTGTTTGAAAAGGTCAACTTGCACGAAGGACGCATGAGGCAGGTAACTAAAACTTGGGTGAGTCAACTTGTTTTTTTCTTTATTTCTGTGGACTGCGAGCTAGTATCCTCATACGTATGTATATATATATATATAACTACTGGTCATGTAGTTTGGCTACTACATATGATTAATGTAAAACACTACTCCATATCTTTAACTTGCGATGCGTGAATTCGTTTTCCCTGGCATTCTCTTCCACTCGTTCTGTGTTCTTCCGTGATCATGAGGTAAATTTATCAAGACTTTACACAGACTTGTTCGTTGTTGATACAGTTACTTGAGCTTATTCTGGCCATAAAGTCTATTTTGGCCTGCATATTTCAAACAGCACGTGGAAAAGCCAGATCTGATTGGTTTGGATTTTCTTTGGGATCTATACTTGGCGTTGCCGTCACTGGATGCAAGTTTGGATGGAGGTCACATTCGCGCCGTGACCGGCGATGTGTCAATCAAGGAGGACACCAACGTATGTTCGCCGTCATCTGGTGGTGGAAATTCAGAAGGTAAAACGAGCAACACAACAGACGGATTCACTAGTCACGCTAGTAACACCAGCTCCAACCCTTCGGTTGCAGAACAAAACGCAGTCAAGTTGGCACGACAGTTGCTGCTCGATGTTCACTGGGGAAGCTTGGCGCCACGTCTCCGAAGATATCCAGAAACCTGTTATCGCCGGTTTTTTGAGGCGTGTCGTCGTCGTTTAGAGGTAAGTTATACTTGGGTGGCACAACGTCTGTGATGGATTCCAATGGAACTTATCTGATGTCATATTTAATTAACCTACTGTATAACCCATCTGATATCGAAAGTACTCAACAACCACTTCCAACATTCTTCCCGGTCCATAGTGTTGGTGTGTATGGCTCAAAACTGAAAATGTATGTATGTATGTGTATTGATATAGGTGTAGTGACACCTTTTCCGTAATGATTGCAAAGCTCAACGTGGAGTAGATCTTTCATCTCGTTATTATGTTAAGTGGTCACAATTCACTTTAGATGTGATGCCATCTTACCGAGTATATGTCCATATGCTGTTTTACTTTAACCATTTGCGTCATTTACATCATATTGCTGCATAGCTGGAGAACCGATTCTCCTAGCAGGTAACTGTTAGCTACATAGTTATATTTTTGCTGGACCGTTTACAAAAGAGAATACTACGGCCAATGCGTCAAATCTCAAATGCTGTCACAACCCAAATTTCGCTTAGCTATTCATATGGTCCAACAAACTTACCGTGATACTCAAAATTAGGGACTTCGAATAGCCCTAGGAATCGTGCGTGAATTGAAACCTCCCACGCAAGCGATAAAGAGAAGACCTGATACTGGTAGCAGTAAGCAATTGTTATTCATGAATTGAGACGCCAAATTTATTGATGTACAACAGTACTAGAGAAATCACAGCCTGTCATTGGCTGATCTCATTAGCACATGCAACATCCTGAACTGTATGTTGATTGGTGGAATAGGGAACAGATGATTTGGTGAATAACGGAAAGCACAACACTGAGACCGTTCGTCCAATCCTGATGTTGTAACATTAACGCGATATTTGGACTGGCCGTTTGTCAGATCTTCTGTTGTGTCGAGGTTTGGATAATTGGTGAATCGAGATTTCCACCACAACCTTCCCCTCTTCTAAAAGCCTCCACATTCATATCTGCCAATCGTTCCGATCTTCTCGGGGTATTGATATCTTGCAGCACAGGGTGTTCTGCTTTTTCCATGGCCACTTTTTCAGTGCTTCGAAACTGGATTGGTCAGTGTGTCTCCGATGAATGGTGGCATCGTGCAGGTCAGTAATTTCTACTATTGTGCTGCCTAACTGGCGAGTGATCAATCCTTTGGCAGGTCGCAAATCGTTTCCGCGAAAATATATCACATCCGTTAAATCTACACACTGAAGTGATGCTCTTAGTCGCCTTGATTTAAATAGCACCGATGGGTTCTCCTTCGTTGTGCAATGAGCTGCGTTTCCATACTGAAGCAGAAAGTTTTCGAGAAACACATCGAGTTCAGCAAATGTTTTAGGATTAGTGGAACTCACGGCACTTTTGAGCGTTTTCACCAGGTTTTCCGTGGCCCCGTTTGAACATGGATGCCGAGGCACCGTTCGCAAGTGACGACACCCGATGCTGTCAGGTCACTGTTTCATTTCAGCGGAACAAAATTGTGACCCGTTGTCTGTCACCATGACCTGCGGAATGTCTTCACGACTGAAACATTTACGAAATGCTTGCATGGTAAATGCCGTGGAAGGTGAGATTGTAATAAATACATCTGGCTACCGTGAGTATGAATCAATGAACACCAGAATGTGATAGTTACCAATACGTGGTCCACAATAGTCTGCGTGCACCCGTTGCCATGGTAGGTAGCGGTCCGGCCACGATGTTCAATTCTTCGGCGTGGTCTTTATTTTGTGGAGGCAGGAGTGGCAGTTCATTGCAATGCCCTCGATATCCCAGTTTATCTCCGGCCACCAACACATCTGTCGAGCCAGGGATTTCATTTTTTCCACGCCCAGGTGACCTTTATGCAAGTCGTCTAATACCGTCTTTCGTTGCGGTGGTGGTATGACCAATTTATCTCTCCGACACAGCACACCATCAGGTTGTATTGACGACTCCACTCGGTTCTGGAATAATACTGGGTGTTTCTTCTTAATATTTGACGGCCAACCCTTGGTCATCGCGGTAATAACCGTGCCATAGTAGTTTGTAGTTGTCTCGATCAAGTCCTCCCGGCTTATTGGAATAGCTGGCGGAGCAAGCAAACAAGCTTCAGCGGCTGTAAAACTGGAATACGGTGATAAAAAATCCGTCTTAGGAATCTGTTCACCAGGACGATCAACGATGTCATAGTCGTATGCTGCTAGAACTAGACTCCATCGCTGTATCATTGCCGCTGATGATTTGGCAATTGATTTGTGGGGGTCAAATAAATACTGTAGAGCTTGGTGATCAGTAACAATCTTGAATCTAATACCGAACAAATATTTATGCAGCCTCCTGACAGCCCAGTAGACTGCTAACGCGTCCTTTGGTGTTTGCGAATATCCTTGCTCAGCCTTATTCAACAAACGTGATATGCATATGATCGGATATCCCTCCTGTTCCAACACAGCACCAATGCCAACACTGGATGCATCTGTGATCAGCGTGGTAACTTTAGACATAGTAAATGGGGCTAACATCGGCCTTTTAATCACAACTTTTATTAATTCTCGCAAAATAATTTCGTCTTTTTGAGTCCAAGACCATGTTTCTGCTGACTGAACCGCAAATAATGGTTGTGCTTTCGTCGAAAAGTTTGGGATAAAACGAGAATAGTACTGCAAACATCCCATTATTGACCGCAGCTCATCCTGGTCTTTTGGCGATGTGACGGTAACCAGGGCTTTGTACCGGTCAGGGTCCAGCCTGTATTCTTTATCACATATGGTAAAACCAAGAAAACTCAGCCCTCGCACTTGGAACACGCACTTAGAAGGCTTTATGGCTATGTCCTTATCCCTGAATCGTTCCAGAAGTGAAAGTAACCTCCTATCATGCTCCTCTGCATTGTCGGCGTATATGATAAGCGCGTACTCCTGGTAAATCGGTAATTACTTGATCAATCGCAGCTTGGAATATGCCAGCTGATACGTGTAATCCAAACGATAAAAAATCGTGCTGAAATAATCCTCAAGGGGTGTTAATCGTAGTGATCGCCTTAGAATCATACTTCAATGGAAGTTGTTAGTATGCGTTTGTCAGGTCAATTTTAGAAAACACTTTGCTACCGTGCAGGGCTTTCATAAAATCCTCCGGCTCCTCAGTCGTTGCTGCGCACTTTTTCAGTCTTGGATTCAGCGTTAATCTATCGTCACCATATATCCTAGGTGATTTGCCATCTTCTTTCATAACCACAACGATTGATGTGGCCCATGCTGATGAGTTAACCTGTGAGATTATGCCGTCTTCCTTCAATCTGTTGAGAGCATTATGCACATGTTCTCTCATTCCATAAGGTATTATTCGGCGCTTTAGAAAAACCGGGTCCCCTTGCACCTCCAGTTTTGCTGGCTCTACTTTCATCCCTCCTGTATGTTGTGAACACTGAACAATCAGGTTGCGTAACTGGGCTTGGTACTCTTCACTTGGACCATTTTTGTAATTAGTATTTAGTGAAAGAGCACAATTGAGCTGTTTTAAAGCTTTTAATCTCAGAATAGCTGGGCTTCCTTCCGACACCAAGAAACGCGGTGGAATCAGCTCATTATCATTACCAACAATCATTACATCAGCTTCACCTAGCAGAGCTAACCGATGACCAGTAACTCTGCGTATTTCCATCGTTGTTGGTCTCAGTTGAGCATCAGGGGCCATGAGATCTAGTAACGGTTTGGAAATAATGGATTTGCTACTTCCTGTGCCCACAATGAATTCATACTTACATCCCGATTTGAACTTGAGGCATCTATGAATAAATTGTTCAGCTCTGGACTTCATTTGCAATGAATAAACAGCAGTGGACGGTTCTATAGTACTTGTTTCTCGAACTTGACTCAGGTGACATTTCTGACTTCTACATACCTTCTTACTATGACTGTATTTACCGCATAAATGGCATATAGCATTACGAACTCGGCAAGATGATCGTAAGTGTAACTCACCGCACGAGAAACACTTGTTAAATTACTTTGAACCGGGATTGATGATGGGTGCATGAGAAGGCCTGTTCACTGGTTGACTTCGGGTGGCAGTATGCGCTTTGGTCTTCTGAAATAATGTCACATTCGAATCAGCTGTAGCGGCATTGACATCATCCTTCTGTTCGCAGACGTCTCGGGCCTCTTGGGGAGTCACATCTTGTTTGACCAGTAATCTACGCTGAAGATCAATGTCGTTGACGCCAGCAATCAACCGGTCAGGTAGATGCTCCTCCAGCTTGTCACCAAAGTTGCAACGAGCAGCTTGTTTTTGCAATTGTAGAATGAACTCACGGAACCTCGTGCTTGTTGAACGCACTAATGAATTGAACTTCGCCCGTTCTGTGGCCTGGAAATTGACTGGAAGCACGTGCTTTAACAGCAGTTTCTTTAGTTCGTCGAACGGCAACGAGGCTGGGGCATTTGGATAAGCCAGATTCTTCAGTAACGAATGCACTTCACGACCACCAGCTGTAACGAAGAAAGCTGATTGGTTTTCTTTCTCCACATCACGTCGAATGCTGCACCACAGTTCAAATCGTTCGACCCACTCCTCGATTTCACTCGCACCAGCATGAAGATTTAATTGCTCATTTGCAGGCAGTTCCGTTCCGCGACGCCAATTTGTGATACTCGGAATAAGGGACTTCGAATAGCCCTAGGAATCGTGCGTGAATTGAAACCTCCCACGCAAGCGATAAAGAGAAGACCTGATACTGGTAGCAGTAAGCAATTGTTATTCATGAATTGAGACGCCAAATTTATTGATGTACAACAGTACTAGAGAAATCACAGCCTGTCATTGGCTGATCTCATTAGCACATGCAACATCCTGAACTGTATGTTGATTGGTGGAATAGGGAACAGATGATTTGGTGAATAACGGAAAGCACAACACTGAGACCGTTCGTCCAATCCTGATGTTGTATCATTAACGCGATATTTGGACTGGCCGTTTGTCAGATCTTCTGTTGTGTCGAGGTTTGGATAATTGGTTAATCGAGATTCCCACCACACTCACCCATACATTTCTCCCTACTGAATAAGTTTTGAAAGTAGGAATGCCTGAACAGTTTCACGCCAGGCCGTTTATTCATTTCTACTAGTTGATATCCAGTCGGTCGGAATGCCCACCCACTGATGGAAGAAATCCTATACTGTGCGGTTGCTCAGTATAAATATTTGAAGTTACAGCTCCAGTATTCTTTCTTTTTTACTAACTTCTACTACTATGGTTTTTGGCCGTGCTCGTTAGCCCAGTCACATCGATCCAGGAACTTTCCTTAACTTTGAAGATAGATTAGAAGCAATCGGTAATGATGTTGCTTGATCATATTGTTCTGTTTTGAACCGAAAGATTTGTTCGCAAAATTTGAACTGCTTATTTAGGCAAAACGCGTCTTTCGACGGCACTATGATCGGAATTGAACGTTCAGTGATGGATGACTACTCATCTTCATTTGCGTATCAAGAGTTCGGGCATGTTAAACACATGTTGAACACAACCAATCAGACAAAGTGGTCGGTTGATTCTGAAAATGAAAAACTTGAGTGTGTGAGATGGGTGGCTTGGTTCTTGCACTGGTGTATCCTTTCACCTACGGATTCATGTCTAACTCAGAGTGTCGTATGTTTTTAGTTCTATTTTTGACGTCATTGGCCTTCGTTGTTTTGATTGCTGGTGTAGGTAATCGATTAATATAAATTTTGTTCCGTAACAACTTGATGTCAAACATTTCACTCCGAATTTCAGTGACCAACAGATTGTCATTCCAGCTAACCCACCACACGTTGCCCACTATTTCTTTCAGTCTAACTGGGCGATTGGGCGTGGTTTAACTCCTAAACGTGGTGTTCATTCTGCTCTGGCTGAGACCGGTCAACTCTTGGCGGCCCTAATCGTTGGTCCGGGTCCGGCTGGGCGAGCCAAACACTGTAACCAAACCGCGGCTAGGTTGGCCCTTCGTCGTCTCCTGGGTCTTGTCTATGCTTATATTCAGACGGTGGAGGTATGTGGACGTTTCCAATCATTTCAGTTCACTCTTTTTGCTCCATCCTCAACACCTTTTCTAGTGACTTTATTCCAATTCCTTGCACATAGTCTCCCTCAGGTCCTTAGGAAACTGGTAATCTGACGAAGTCGACTACTTCAGAACATGCGCTATCTGGCATTTTGGTAGTATTATGGTTCTTTGCAAAAATAGTTAATATTGTCTTACTTTTCATTGGTTTTCAGACGTTTTCTTTCTGTGATCACATGAGCAGTATGAATTTTTATCTCTCAGCTGTTTTCAAGCACCATGTTCTTCGTTGAATCTTCGGCCAAGGTGTTTGATAAAAACCTGTTCAAAACCGCCTCATTACTAATACCGGAGATTTACAGTCGCTTTACTAATTCGCTTCCTTGTTTATAGAGACAACCCATTCTCCTGCATGAAACAGTAGCCTAGAGATAGTAATCGATGTTTTAAGTCATAAACATTGTCTTTCATCTTATCAAATAAACTTAATTGAAGGCAATCAAAGTAGTTGCTTTTCGCAGTCTTAGTTCACTCTGTTCGTAGGTCTAACTCCTTGTTTCCCTAGTCTTATGTACCTGTGGATCGCAGGTTCGATGCTAGGAAGCAGTCGATTCTCGAAGTGTCACAGCACCTGTATTCTTGAGGCGGCCGAGTTAACTCGAGCGTAACAGCCACGTGATTGTCAGACGACAGCAGTGTACAAGTGACTTGCGTCTTATAGAATGAATACTGTCGACCAGCTGGCAAGGAATGGAAAATTTCTAATCCGGATCAGTTTCATTGGGTAGTTTGTCAACATGGACAGCGGTTGCCCATATTAGTCGTGCCTTTCACAGCCTTTTATCTGGTATTTCAGTCTTTCTGGCTGAAGGCTAACTTTACCTAATGGTTTACTCAGGAAGTCTCCAAGCTCACCTTAATAAGGCTTAATCGAACGCCCCCGGAATAAATGTACGAACGCTTTGAGTGCCACCACACATCGGCCGAGCAGGAACATGAATGCTAGCATAAAATTGGCTTGACCGTGGGGTCAAACTAATTGTTAGGGTAGTCGAATAACAGACCATATTTTTTTGGCTGGAGGTGCCATTATTTGTGCTGTTATGTCGATATTTAAATAGTTGCCAAAATAGTGGGCAATGTTTCGTCACCTACACTAATTTACTAACTTCGATATCAGTGTGTATATGTACTGCTCGTTCAAAAGACTTCAAAGTGAAAAAGAAAGACAACTTTCGTCTCGCAAAGTTATTAGGATTTTGGAGCCGTCGTTCTAGGAGTATGAGGTTATTGTGCAGTTCGTCACTCTGACTGTGCTTTTAATTTTACGGGTGCTCTTTGGCAAGGAACCTCAGAACTGAAGAGAAAAAAGTGAATAGTTTCAATGTTCAGTTGTTTACCTAGGCTGACAATTAGGCTGCAAGCGGGTAATGAATGCCATAGCCTTGCTATCGATACGCAGCACGCATTGTTCATTTTAGTTATTGATGGTTGGTAGAAATCGCAAGGCGATCAGGCGATGATGTGGTTACTTGTCATGCACGCCTTGACTGCTACACTGAGCAAGTTGCCGTTCACTTGGTTAGGGAGTTCACAACCATCCACATCGCTTGTTGTAAGCATTCTCTGACATGACAGTGTGTCACAGCTGATGGCAAGTCTGTACCCGCATTGCTACCAAATCTTCTGTTCAATGGTAAACCGTGGGTTTTTTCATCACTTTCTTGTTCTCCTTACGATAAAGCTAGTTTTTTCCTCCACTGTTCTGGAGACCAGGACCAACAGCAGCCCGAGTCATAGTTCTTAACGTTAGGACTCTGCCGAAAATGTTGATTATGTTGACACTGAAGTGTGGTGTTCATTTTTCCTGTTTGACTGACTAAAATCGCTGCGCGTTATAGCAGTGAGGTTAACTAACGTCCTTATTATTCTTGATAAACTGATGAAAAGAGTTGTGAAAATGGCGGCAACGAAGCTCTCAAACCAACTTTAGCGAACCTGTCTGTTTTAACCCTTCACTCAGTACGCTGGTTCGTCCACGATGTAATGAGACGAATGATGGGAAATCGGGTTCTGCTCCTTGGTCTTGGTCCCGAAAATACGCGGCGTTCCCCGTTACTTACGCCCAAGACAAACCAAAAGACGGGTGCAAAAAGCAACTTCGTTCGGCCCCGAAACGTGTGCAACAAGGAGAAAAATTGCATGGTATTTATAGGATGCATGGTGACCTACCAACATTCTCGAATCAGAAAACCGAAGGACCGACATCAAAAAAGCAGTTAAGGTCACTAATCCACCAATGAGCTTAGCGAAATAAAGGCCAGACAGGTATCAATCTAGTGGAGGTCACCTCTCGAATGTCCACGACATTTCCGCTTACTATGATTGGATAGGATCGTCTTCTCGAGGAAGGAGGCGGTTTTGGACGGAAAAAAATGGGTTCCTCTAACACTGTGTCTTTCAATCGAACGTCAAAATGGCCAGGTTGCTTACGTTCTTAGCCAAAAGTACGTCTCCAAACACAACCGATCACCTGCCATTGATCATCTTGTCCAGCAGGCAATCTCCTTGAATGTCGTACTAGTACCGCTTCATCATGAAAATCTTGGCTGAAGCCCTTCTCGTTTTTCCTTCTCACAGAGTGCCACTCAGTTGTCATAAGACTTGAGTCTACATCTGCAAGATACTGGATGTGTTGATGAATGAGGGAACTTGACCTTCTCGACGTTTACCGGTACAACTAGCAAGATTATCATAATGCCGTTTCCATGGTTCCTAGGGTGATGTCTATTACGCTCGTTGACTTCAGCTCAGAATGAAACTTAGTTGCATTATGCGTTCGTGCTCATTGCAGCTTAAATCAGAATCGAACATTTTGCTTGATCAGTTTATTCGACCGATGTTTTGTCAAGTCTGTGGGAACTCCCATCGATATAATGAAATAGACAACAAAATGCCCTTACTTAACTAACCTGACTGTACACCTCCGAGTATGACTACTCAGTCTAGCTGACAGACCGACCAGGAATATATGCGTTATCTCTTCTGTACGTTGCGACTGATCGTTGCGTGGCTAACGTTTCACCTTCTTGCCAAACCTTTTTCTTTTGCTTGCACCGTTTTATTACTTGCGGTTCAAACTCACATTCTACCAGTATTACTATATTCCACTCACGACTTCGTCCAATATTGCTCCCGCTTTACCTTGGTTCCATCTGGTTCAGCTTCGGTTATCACAATCTGATATAATGTACTCATACCATCTATCGACCCAACTTATTTACGGTTCCCTTTGGCCATCCAGCGCTTTCAAACATAGCACAGCAGTGAGACGAGCGCTACAGTGTGATGCCAAAGCATTTGAGCTTATACCTCTTTGCTGTCATAATTCTCCTTACAGATAGCTCAGAATCTTGCTTTTCAGTGTAAGCCCTGAAACTGATCAGCACTATTTACCTTCAAGGGAGAACACTCGAAGTATGCATTAAAAAAATCAAAAATACCTTGATTAACTGTGTTTAAGTGGGATTTATAGTAAATCTGAAGGGCGTGAATTATCCAACCTAAATCTTACAGCAATGCTTTCTGCTTGACCGAGCTAATTACCTTATACATTCCATGTTCTGTATTCAAACTAGCCACATCCTCATCAGCTTATTAATTGAACACATACGACTAGGTTCATTTTTATCAGTCGGACTAGTTAGGTGTGTAGAAAGTAAGCTATAATTAAATGAAAAGATTATATTTTTTCGGAACTGTAGAAACTGGTGTGTTATAAGGTCGGTTAATGGATAAGTCCTTTAGAGGTTCATCGTTGTAACGAGATTCCTGTGAATTTTTCAAGAAAGCTGTTTTAGAAAGTATAACTTGGTTTATTAGACATAAGAGTAGATCAGACCGGATGAAAAAGAAAGAATAATTTTGGAAACGTGATAGCTCTTTGTGGGTATGTTCTACGGGCACATATGTGTACTATTATGCTTTTGTACACTAACGGTGCCTTTTTCCATCTATTTCCGTGTGCTTACTTATGCAAGGTTTTAATCAACCTGAGAATGTTATGGAAGACCATGGTACTCAAGTGCTACAGGTGCATGAACATCTGATTGATCGCAAGCCGAAAGTACGTACTTGACAAAGCCCGAATAGACTTGATTGCTTGTTGAACGGAAATAATATTCTTCAACGCTGTTGTATATGCATCAGCAGAACTGTCTCATTGACTTGCTCATTCTACCGTTCAGTGTTTTTCATATATTTCATCACGGTTGTCATGTGTGTTTGGTCCTTTCAGCTACGCCATGTAAAAACTAAAGGACAATATCCTTTTTCTTGCCGCGTTTGGGTTTGCTGTTTCTGTCGATGGCTTGAATCCAGCCAGATTGTTCACAACTGGATCCCTTCTAGATTATTGATCTTGCCAACTACTTATTAGAATCATGACAAGTGTATTCAATTGGTGCCCGTGAATAACACCGTGACAGTTGATAATCATTGTTGGGCATCTTTTTTGGCCTGCTTTTTCCGCTAACTAGGGTTTCCATTGCATTGAATATGGTGGAAACTTGTGTCCTTCATAACTGAGCGTTCCATTTTTAAAACAGGATGAAATGTTTGGTGCACGTGGGCAACATCCAAATTGGCGTCCTCATGGGACCACCTTTCGCGGTTGGGAAATGCGTTTACCATTACGTGTGGAAACGTTGAGACCTGGTCAGACCACACCGGTTGCTGTAGGCTTGACCGGCACCACGACAACCATTGCACGCAATGTGTTCTCCGTTTCGGACAATTCGACAATTTTGGCCAAACAATCAGGCGCTTCCCCACCGGTGTCAATTCTTGTTCATGCAAACGAAATGTTGGGTTCAGTTCGTGACAGAACCAATTTGATCTCAACCGCAATTCTCTTCTCGAACCGTTCCTGCGCGGATGGCATCAGCAGTTCCGCCGAACCGGCTACCTGGAACGCATCAGCTCTGTACATTGGGCCACCTTGTGTAGCATTGGGCCCCTTGTCGTGTTCCCAAAATCAGAGTTCTTCCGTTATGCAGCCGGCGGTGACTACTGAACCCACCGGATCGCAACTTGATAACAAAGAAAATGCATCCAAACGTCCGTGCTCAAAGAAAATTTTGGAAACCGTGCTTAACCGACAAACAGTTGGAGAATTAGGTTTTCAGGTTAGGACTGCCAAATAGCTGTACTCCAATGTATTTTCATGACGGTCAATAGCTTGTTTTTTACATGACATTTGGGAAGCTGCGTCTAAAACCTCCTGTTAACTGTGCTTTAGACGCAACTTCTTGCTGTGTTAGTGTTCACTTGATGCATTCTATTTCCGTATTGACAGTTTTAGAGATGGCCGTTTCACGTAGTCTCGAATAGGCTGTGTTGTGGTGTGTGTTGTTCCATTCAATCTAGGGTAAGCGTCATCGCTCACCGAGAGCGATCGTGACCGAGATTTCGGAGGACTGTGTGACGTCAAACTATTTAGAGATTACGCGTCACACTCAGTAACCGGCTAACGTTCGACTCGCTGACCGGGGCATCTATGACTGTTTGTCTGCCAGTCCAAGGATCAAACAAGTCATGACTACTAGACTGGCGATTCGTACGGTGGCACGCCATACTCCTGTTACAAATTAGCTTCCTATTTTTGCGTATACTACAAATCGCTGCCGTATCGTGTGATTTGCCGCCTGTAAACATGGAAAGATGGTGAGACAAGTTGATTTGGTCAAGTAATACCCGATTCCCAGAGCATTGCAAACGGTCGTTTACAGTAATCCTCTTTATTCACACAGCTAGTTTCGTCTTTTCTATCCCCAGTCTTGGGTGATCTGAATTGGCGCCACCATTGCGTAATTCTGTGAGCTCTGTGGTTACTAATACTAGTGAATGTTTCATGTGTTTATGTAATACAAACTTTTGAATGTGATTCAGAAGTCACGTAAAAGTGAAAACGCCCTTTTTTTGAAGCTTTCTTCCTAAAATTGTAGTTCATTCTGACCTTATGCTTTCATACTTGTAAGATGATAGTTCGTATTTATGCTCTCAGTTGTGTGCACGTGCAATGGGACATCATAAGCTTTAGTCTGCCCAGTATCCTACGACCGTTTTTTAGTTGTTTTTCTATGATACCGTAATTACTAGTTTCATTCAGCAACAATGCAGTGAAAAGGTGTTTGAACGACAAGTTTGTTTCATCCAATTTTTGTAGACATATTTAGCTGACAACAGGTTTTTCGGTGAAATGATGATAGTAATAACGATAGTTACTTTTTCTTTCAAGAACGGTCGCATTCTAACTGTTCGGCTGATCGCTGGACTCAATAACCGTGGGGCCAGTCGTGTAGGCCGATTTAGTACGGCTTCCCCAATTGGTGCTTCTACGCCTACCTTGTCACTGTGTTCTGCTGGTCCAAGCGCCTTCTCATTGTCCACCGCAAATGCCTCCGATGCCGATCTGGTTGCTCGAGCAACAGCTGCTTTAAATTCTGCCGGATCTGAGGAACGCAACCACCGACCCATGAATAACGCATTTAGTTCAACTTTTCAAAGACCGTCAGAATTGTTATCCGTCTCCCCCAACTTGGATTCGTTAGCAGCCGGTTCAGCCAGTACTGGTCAACTTCCTCGCGGCATCTCTCTTTTGAGTTTGAGCTCTGCCCAAACCACTGTTACGGTGCCCACGAACGATTTGACCGTAAATCAGTCGGCCCCATCTGGCCAAGTTAGTCATCACACTTTGCCAAGTCTGTGTATGGGCGAGGACGCTAGTGTGTACGAACTGTTGCTGGAACTGGCCGAGTCCGAGCTTTCCCATGCACTCTCAGCTAACTGCGGAGGTGAAGTGAAGCGTTCACATTACCTTTCAACCGTTGCACCCACCGGCCTGGGCCTAACACCATCATTCAGTCTCATTCATCCTATTCGCCTGTTACTAGCCACGCTTCCCACCTATCGACCGACTTCAATGACGCGCGCAAGCAGTCATCTGCAACAAACTTTGTTCTGCAGTCCGAATAATCTCCTCAAATCCACTGCTTACCGCACTTTATACAAACTTCAGGTTAGTACAGTTCTTTCGGATCTACCCCTTATTATTACGAAAAGAACATTCTTAATCATCGGCATTAATCCTACTCACCGTTGCCGCAAGAGCCACGAGCGCACATTTACAAGGTATTCCATCAATATGCTAAACAGAGCTGGCTTACTTTGTTCCTCGAGATTGCCTGATTGAATCCGCAGTCATAACCACAGGAATATCGTCTTTCATTTATTCCTTACTTCAATCGACTGGATGTTCGCTACCTGATTCTAAAACTCATGAGTACTGACTGGCCATAATTCCCCGTAATTCTCGTCTTGTGATCAAGATTTACTTCAGGTGTTTACTACTCTCTGCTACGTAGTGGTCAGTAAACATCATTCGGTCCGTGTTCCAATCCGATTTGCCTTCGTTAGTTGACATGGAGTACTTGTTTTTCAGCATGCTCACCATGTTCATGAGTTAGACAGCAAACTATCTGGGTTACTTGGAAAAGTTATGTTGTAATTTTTCGTTGGCAATTTAGCTGGCGATTTCATGTACAAGCTTCACACATGTATGCTTTGTTTCGAGTCATCACACATTAATAACGACATCCGCAGCTCCTGTGATGAAAATTAAAGTGGCTCTGTTGCTTCTTGATGCGGGTCGATTAAATAACGTACTGTACTTACTATTACCGTATTTGCCTTAATAACTGGAAAACTTCTCTGGATGATTGCAGAAGGTACGTCGTCTGTGCATAATCGCAATTCTTACACGCTCATGGGAGGCCAACGTCGAACAGTTCTACCTGCTAACCAGTTGTGTCAACTCTCGAGTTTCATAGACCGTGACCATCCATCAGGACAAAGAACTCTGCAGCTGGTGTTTACTGTATGTCAGCCAGATGATGCTTGTGTGCTTGATAACAGCCACCGACTCTTCACTGTTCACAACCAATTAATTACCATTCTTTGGTAAAGATTGTTCTGAACGCAACCAGGCAAGTTTAATGGACAGTAGTTTCAAGCGTCTGTTCTGTTGAATATATACAAATTTAAGCCTGTTGTTCCTATCAGACATGTTGGCGTTTCGTTGACTTAGAATATGAACTTTAAAAGCATTTTTAAGCGCCAAATTGTTCCAGCGTCATTCCAATTTCATTTTTTCTTCATCCAGATTTTGAGTGCCGCTCTAATTCCTGTGGATACCAGCCCTTGGTGGGATGTTTCTCCTGGCTGCCTTCTGTCACCGCCATCTCAGTTGTATTCTATAAATACGGCATTCGCTACCTCTGCTCCTCCAGCCAACAATAGTTCCAGGGGGAGTATCATTTCTCGAGTACGACGAATCGAGCATCGCACAAATTTGGTGCCTCGTAACAGCGACTCTCACACGAGTGCCTTAATTGCAAGCAATCCGGATTCAAAGTGGTTTCTTTCCACGGATGCACTTGGCTTTGGCTCTGAACAAAAACTCAATTCTGCTTCTGCTCCATCTTCTCCGGTGCTTCGCCGACGAAAAAATTTCAAATTTTTTATGGGTGTTGGTTCCGGAGCCCATGCCATAGATTCTGATTCACTAAAAGGTTGGCTGGTTTTATGTAATTGTCTGATACATTTTGTGCCAACGAGCAAGAAATATAAGCCTCTCTTGTTGTAGCCTGTCTGTGCACCGTTGTAGAGTGGTTTTTCTCAGCGGTCCTTTAATGCCCTCATGTCCGCCATCTACAGTGGTTTTAGGTACGACACCAGTGGATCTAGCCCATTGTTGAAAATGCACTACGTAGCTTCTCAGTTTATCCACACCTTCTGAAACATAGGTATCAGTGTGGAAATATTGGTGTAACTATTCTCTTTATGGACTTACTCAGAGTGTCAAAGCACATTTTCTGTTGAACTGTCTTCCGTTAACCCATATTTAGTTAAGAACAACACCAGCCTGATCGCGAATGTGCAGCCAGTTGAATTTCTGGAACCGCTTATTCAATTACTGCGTCGCCAAACACCTTCAAACAATCAAGAACTTTCTGTTTTGCATCCCACCGGTCTCCTTCATCCGTCAACCCCATATTCCACACAAATACAGTCAATCTTATCGGCTAATGTTGCTTGGTGGCGTCGTGAGGTTCGACATTTGTGCCTGCAATTATTATCCTTTCTTCTGAATCCGCATGGAAACACATGTAAGTGGCCTCCATGTTTCTGGTTTCTTGCAAGTCACTTCGTTAGGCAGGAAATGACAAAACGAGTTGGTGAAAGAGATTTTCTACTGCTCCCATAAGGAACGCTCTCATTCAAAAGCCAAAGGGCATGAAAATCTTGATAGTGCTCACAATGAATAACCTGTACGTTACTGTTAGCCGCGCCTACTATATAAGGCAGTAAAAATACTGTAAAAAATACTTGTAGTCGGTCCCCATTCTCATCCCGTCATCGAGTATGCTGTCAGTATTTTTTGTTATTACGGTTGTCCATGGTTATTTGTTTTTTCCGTTTCGTGCTGAGTGTCTAGTCGTCGTACGCCAGGTTTCTGACGATTTTCTCCAAATGGCCCCCAAGTCAGCTTTCTTCAGCAAAATAATTTTTGATGTATTGTTCTGTGGTTGGAATCTGTCAAAGTGTGCGGTTGTTAGTCTCTATGTGTGCATTTACACCAAACTTACTACAGTGTAGGTGCCTACGTACCGCAGTAAATTAAAAAAAAAGAGACGGTAATAACAACAATCTTGGGTATAAAATTTAAGTGAGCGTAAGTTCTTTCAGCTGGAGTATCATTGACCGCGATTCCGCACTGTTCCCTACCACATCTACAAGCTGACCACTTGGTTACCACTTTCACTTCAACCCAAAAGGATAAGTGTACATCTAGCTGTGAATTAACGTTCGCGAAGTGTGTCTGAGCTACTGGTGCTCGCGTGGGGAAATCAACCGGCCTACCGGTAAGCTTGTTTTAACATCATTGCCACGAGCGGGCCGATTTTCACGACTGTGCGGAAGGAGCACGCCTACACAAATGCTGGACTTTACAGTACAGCGAATGTTTGACCTCACGCCGGCTCTGTGCTACCTAGACCTTCACAATTCACGCCAAATCAAATCAAGTGCATCAACCACCCTGTTCTTAGGACTGGTGAGAATTCAAGAACACGCACTAACAACCACAATCAGCGGGTTTTCACAGCCGACGTAGCTTTCCACATAAATGAGACCGTTGACCTCCAGCCTTGAGGAACATAAAGCTAGACGGCTGCAACTATTTCAGCAGATTCTTCCATTCCAATCATACAAAATGCAAACTGACGGCGAATTGATTGCTATCCCGTTGGCAACAGTCCACAATCTGTGTGGCATTACAAACGTGCGAAAAGAAGAACTGCAGTCAAGTTTCGCTCTTGTTAGATGTCGATGGTGGTTTATCATTTTTCCTAGCTGTGCATAAGGTTTACCAACAGAATCTTTTGATTATGTTAACGCACAGCACAGTTCTGCAATGATACAACATCAGCTCAACGAACTGTCTATTAGATGTCATAAAGACAACGGGTATCGGCCGTGTGTAGGTATCGGTTGGTGTTAGCGGGTGATGGGGTGTAAAAGGCTGATCAAAACATATGCGACCATATAGGAACTCGATCTGCTGTTCGCAGATTTGTCCTTCTCACGGTAGATACAGTCTGTAGAAAACTATAGCAGGCCGCCTTCTCCATGAGATGGGACTCAGGTTTATCACTAGGTGATTTTCACAAGAGCCCTTCTTGTACCTAGAGCGCTTACGACTAGTGGATGCTCCAGTTTACACGTTTCGTCATTTTGTTCAAACCACCCAGTCTAACTAATGTGGATATTGAAGTCACAGTGTGGCCACTTTAGGGAGTTCGGTGAACAGGCTTCTCGGGTTACCATGCGATTGGCCTGACCACGTGATGCATACAGTTTACAGTATGCTATATTTTATCGTATTTGGTTCAAGGTAGCTATAGCACGTTCTGTGCGTTTTGCACCGGAGGAGAAGCGTGCTAAAATCGACCTAACGCTTGAGGCGAAGCTGTATTGCATCGGCACACAATCAGTATATCAATGGAAGTTATTGCTAAACAATCACTGAACTCCCGCTATTGCCAAACACCGAAACATTAGGGTTGTAAAACCGTCCGTTGGATAGATAATGTAATGAAAACCAGCCGTTGGATTTTGAAGTTTTACAAAAAAATGGGATGTGCCAACGAGATAAATTCATAAGCTACACATAACCATGTTGGTTATTCGCCTTCGACCATATAGTCACACCCAATTCTACTGCGACCACATAATGGCTATGATTGATGGACATGCTTGTAAATCGTCCTTGTACACTGGAATACAATAATGCTCCGTGATGAAACCACATTTCGTTTGTTTAAAATGTGTCATTTTAGAAGCGTTCCATAGCCCAGGTTCTTCATTTCCGTATCTAACGTTTTTCACCGGAACTTTCGGTCGGTTGATTAGTCTAATGATGTATACAAGATTAGAAGTTCGATCAACCGTCCCTGCTTTGTGTTTTTTTGCCTATTTCTATATCAGTAGGCCACCACTCTATGATACTTTTCTGCAAGTGTGCGGGTGAACGAAGTGAACTCTCTGCTGTTACATAGGAGATAATCACTTATCTGTGGGCTAGTTTCGTCGTGCATCTCATAGCCAGTGCAGTTTATGGAACCGTATAGATGTCAAGAGTACTTGGAGGAAATCTGGAGAAACCTTTTCTGCCTCAAGCTTCTGGGTGATCTTAGGACGTTTGTGAACATTTGTTCTCCAGAATTTTCTGGAAACACCATATGATTTCATGGTTGTTCTGCGGGCTGTCGTGAACATGAAGTAAACGACAAAAATAATTTGCAAATAGATCCTCATTCTCCGCCGTCATTACCGGCCTTAACCACTGTTGACTGAGTAATTTGCAATTTTACATCTCATTGCGTCTCCATATGTTCATTTAAGCAACCTTAGCGTTTAGTCGTTTGTGACTCTTATATCACTTGACAGCAAACACTTCCTTAAGTCAAAGCCGGAAACTGAGAGAGGACTTTATGCCTCCTGTGTTTTACAATTCTTATTTTCATAATTCGGTACGACTCACCAATGTATTCACACAATTACTGTGTACAATTTTTATAGTTTGTGCAGTCTTAAAACGGGGTAATCTTCTACTTTCGTCAACTGACATGCCAGTGCGTTACTGTGATACTCGGAATAAGGGACTTCGAATAGCCCTAGGAATCGTACGTGAATTGAAACCTCCCACGCAAGTGAGCAATTGTTATTCATGATTTGAGACGCCGAAATTATTGATGTACAACAGTACTAGAGAAATCACAGCCTGTCATTGGCTGATCTCATTAGCACATGCAACATCCTGAACTGTATGTTGATTGGTGGAATAGGGAACAGATGATTTGGCGAATAACGGAAAGCACAACACTGAGACCGTTCGTCCAATCCTGATGTTGTAACATTAACGCGATATTTGGACTGGCCGTTTGTCAGATCTTCTGTTGTGTCGGGGTTTGGATAATTGGTGAATCGAGATTTCCACCACAACCTTCCCCTCTTCTAAAAGCCTCCACATTCATATCTGCCAATCGTTCCGATCTTCTCGGGGTATTGATATCTTGCAGCACAGGGTGTTCTGCTTTTTCCATGGCCACTTTTTCAGTGCTTCGAAACTGGATTGGTCAGTGTGTCTCCGATGAATGGTGGCATCGTGCAGGTCAGTAATTTCTACTATTGTGCTGCCTAACTGGCGAGTGATCAATTCTTTGGCAGGTCGCAAATCGTTTCCGCGAAAATATATCACATCCGTTAAATCTACACACTGAAGTGATGCTCTTAGTCGCCTTGATTTAAATAGCACCGATGGGTTCTCCTTCGTTGTGCAATGAGCTGCGTTTCCATACTGAAGCAGAAAGTTTTCGAGAAACACATCGAGTTCAGCAAATGTTTTAGGATTAGTGGAACTCACGGCACTTTTGAGCGTTTTCACCAGGTTTTCCGTGGCCCCGTTTGAACATGGATGCCGAGGCACCGTTCGCAAGTGACGACACCCGATGCTGTCAGGTCACTGTTTCATTTCAGCGGAACAAAATTGTGACCCGTTGTCTGTCACCATGACCTGCGGAATGTCTTCACGACTGAAACATTTACGAAATGCTTGCATGGTAAATGCCGTGGAAGGTGAGATTGTAATAAATACATCTGGCTACCGTGAGTATGAATCAATGAACACCAGAATGTGATAGTTACCAATACGTGGTCCACAATAGTCTGCGTGCACCCGTTGCCATGGTAGGTAGCGGTCCGGCCACGATGTTCAATTCTTCGGCGTGGTCTTTATTTTGTGGAGGCAGGAGTGGCAGTTCATTGCAATGCCCTCGATATCCCAGTTTATCTCCGGCCACCAACACATCTGTCGAGCCAGGGATTTCATTTTTTCCACGCCCAGGTGACCTTTATGCAAGTCGTCTAATACCGTCTTTCGTTGCGGTGGTGGTATGACCAATTTATCTCTCCGACACAGCACACCATCAGGTTGTATTGACGACTCCACTCGGTTCTGGAATAATACTGGGTGTTTCTTCTTAATATTTGACGGCCAACCCTTGGTCATCGCGGTAATAACCGTGCCATAGTAGTTTGTAGTTGTCTCGATCAAGTCCTCCCGGCTTATTGGAATAGCTGGCGGAGCAAGCAAACAAGCTTCAGCGGCTGTAAAACTGGAATACGGTGATAAAAAATCCGTCTTAGGAATCTGTTCACCAGGACGATCAACGATGTCATAGTCGTATGCTGCTAGAACTAGACTCCATCGCTGTATCATTGCCGCTGATGATTTGGCAATTGATTTGTGGGGGTCAAATAAATACTGTAGAGCTTGGTGATCAGTAACAATCTTGAATCTAATACCGAACAAATATTTATGCAGCCTCCTGACAGCCCAGTAGACTGCTAACGCGTCCTTTGGTGTTTGCGAATATCCTTGCTCAGCCTTATTCAACAAACGTGATATGCATATGATCGGATATCCCTCCTGTTCCAACACAGCACCAATGCCAACACTGGATGCATCTGTGATCAGCGTGGTAACTTTAGACATAGTAAATGGGGCTAACATCGGCCTTTTAATCACAACTTTTATTAATTCTCGCAAAATAATTTCGTCTTTTTGAGTCCAAGACCATGTTTCTGCTGACTGAACCGCAAATAATGGTTGTGCTTTCGTCGAAAAGTTTGGGATAAAACGAGAATAGTACTGCAAACATCCCATTATTGACCGCAGCTCATCCTGGTCTTTTGGCGATGTGACGGTAACCAGGGCTTTGTACCGGTCAGGGTCCAGCCTGTATTCTTTATCACATATGGTAAAACCAAGAAAACTCAGCCCTCGCACTTGGAACACGCACTTAGAAGGCTTTATGGCTATGTCCTTATCCCTGAATCGTTCCAGAAGTGAAAGTAACCTCCTATCATGCTCCTCTGCATTGTCGGCGTATATGATAAGCGCGTACTCCTGGTAAATCGGTAATTACTTGATCAATCGCAGCTTGGAATATGCCAGCTGATACGTGTAATCCAAACGATAAAAAATCGTGCTGAAGTAATCCTCAAGGGGTGTTAATCGTAGTGATCGCCTTAGAATCATACTTCAATGGAAGTTGTTAGTATGCGTTTGTCAGGTCAATTTTAGAAAACACTTTGCTACCGTGCAGGGCTTTCATAAAATCCTCCGGCTCCTCAGTCGTTGCTGCGCACTTTTTCAGTCTTGGATTCAGCGTTAATCTATCGTCACCATATATCCTAGGTGATTTGCCATCTTCTTTCATAACCACAACGATTGATGTGGCCCATGCTGATGAGTTAACCTGTGAGATTATGCCGTCTTCCTTCAATCTGTTGAGAGCATTATGCACATGTTCTCTCATTCCATAAGGTATTATTCGGCGCTTTAGAAAAACCGGGTCCCCTTGCACCTCCAGTTTTGCTGGCTCTACTTTCATCCCTCCTGTATGTTGTGAACACTGAACAATCAGGTTGCGTAACTGGGCTTGGTACTCTTCACTTGGACCATTTTTGTAATTAGTATTTAGTGAAAGAGCACAATTGAGCTGTTTTAAAGCTTTTAATCTCAGAATAGCTGGGCTTCCTTCCGACACCAAGAAACGCGGTGGAATCAGCTCATTATCATTACCAACAATCATTACATCAGCTTCACCTAGCAGAGCTAACCGATGACCAGTAACTCTGCGTATTTCCATCGTTGTTGGTCTCAGTTGAGCATCAGGGGCCATGAGATCTAGTAACGGTTTGGAAATAATGGATTTGCTACTTCCTGTGCCCACAATGAATTCATACTTACATCCCGATTTGAACTTGAGGCATCTATGAATAAATTGTTCAGCTCTGGACTTCATTTGCAATGAATAAACAGCAGTGGACGGTTCTATAGTACTTGTTTCTCGAACTTGACTCAGGTGACATTTCTGACTTCTACATACCTTCTTACTATGACTGTATTTACCGCATAAATGGCATATAGCATTACGAACTCGGCAAGATGATCGTAAGTGTAACTCACCGCACGAGAAACACTTGTTAAATTACTTTGAACCGGGATTGATGATGGGTGCATGAGAAGGCCTGTTCACTGGTTGACTTCGGGTGGCAGTATGCGCTTTGGTCTTCTGAAATAATGTCACATTCGAATCAGCTGTAGCGGCATTGACATCATCCTTCTGTTCGCAGACGTCTCGGGCCTCTTGGGGAGTCACATCTTGTTTGACCAGTAATCTACGCTGAAGATCAATGTCGTTGACGCCAGCAATCAACCGGTCAGGTAGATGCTCCTCCAGCTTGTCACCAAAGTTGCAACGAGCAGCTTGTTTTTGCAATTGTAGAATGAACTCACGGAACCTCGTGCTTGTTGAACGCACTAATGAATTGAACTTCGCCCGTTCTGTGGCCTGGAAATTGACTGGAAGCACGTGCTTTAACAGCAGTTTCTTTAGTTCGTCGAACGGCAACGAGGCTGGGGCATTTGGATAAGCCAGATTCTTCAGTAACGAATGCACTTCACGACCACCAGCTGTAACGAAGAAAGCTGATTGGTTTTCTTTCTCCACATCACGTCGAATGCTGCACCACAGTTCAAATCGTTCGACCCACTCCTCGATTTCACTCGCACCAGCATGAAGATTTAATTGCTCATTTGCAGGCAGTTCCGTTCCGCGACGCCAATTTGTGATACTCGGAATAAGGGACTTCGAATAGCCCTAGGAATCGTGCGTGAATTGAAACCTCCCACGCAAGCGATAAAGAGAAGACCTGATACTGGTAGCAGTAAGCAATTGTTATTCATGAATTGAGACGCCAAATTTATTGATGTACAACAGTACTAGAGAAATCACAGCCTGTCATTGGCTGATCTCATTAGCACATGCAACATCCTGAACTGTATGTTGATTGGTGGAATAGGGAACAGATGATTTGGTGAATAACGGAAAGCACAACACTGAGACCGTTCGTCCAATCCTGATGTTGTATCATTAACGCGATATTTGGACTGGCCGTTTGTCAGATCTTCTGTTGTGTCGAGGTTTGGATAATTGGTGAATCGAGACTTCTGCCACAGTTACCTCACCGGGAGAATATGTAGGGTTCCTGTTCTTTTAACTATTCCCGAATTGCTTGTGATGTGCTTGTATAACTTTCTCCATCCGAAACTTTCGGTTGTTTGCTTCCGGTTTTTTTTCCATTTTCTATCTGTTTCAATTATCTATCGGATAATGAAAGTCTCTGGAACTTGTTAGTCCTCAATGCTGCTACCACCTTAATAATGGTACGACCTTCTCTGCCCTGCTGGCTTCCAGTGCGATGATCACATTTTGGTCATATTGCATTTGTGTTGAATCGATGGGTACTCTCTGGGCTATTTTTGATTCCTTCATTGACAGCATGTGATCTGAGAAGCTGCTTGTTCTAACTTCGCTCTTCGAATCCACTGTGGCATAATGTTATTGGTGTGGTAATGTGAGATTCGAAAGAATGCATTTTTGACTCGGCTGGACAACCACATGTATGTCCTGAACATATTGTAGTGGATTACCAAACCTGAATTGCGAGTATTCCAAGTCGGCGGAATACCTCAACGGGGCCGAGATGTATGTCCAAAAGTCCACAGTTAGCGGATCGCGGACAACACGAGCGAATGGACTATCCATCGCTCAACGAGATAGGACCAACGGACGAAAAATGGCAGGCAAAATGAGATGGATGACCAGTGGGTTGGACAATAAAGCTTGTGCTTTATTGAACGCTTTTTCGTTACAGTATAACAACTATGTCCGTGAAGACTTTGCGAAGTCGATGTGGGTTTACGTTTCTGTATAGTGTAACAATGAACCAGTTACTATCAGCCTACTGAGTGGGAGTGTTGCCACATAGCTTGAGTACATCGTTAGATAGTCAGTGTATGAAAACGAGACGATTTTAAAGTGACGGTAATTCCAGACTGTTCTCACTTTGTTTTGCTTTATAGAATGCCGTCGTCGTTCCAACACAGATTAAAACTAGTAACTTCTCAGCAATCGAAATATAACCAGTATTCCTGTCTTTCTTTTCCCAGACATCTTAAACTCGCCGTTCATGGTTGATGGCTGTCCATGGTTCCCATTTCCAGACATTTCTCATCTTTAATCAACGTCTGTCAGGTAGACGAAAGTCCGCCCAAAACCCTGAGCTTAACCTCCCCGTTGCCGGTGCTCTCCCCTAACCCCCTGTCACTTCTAACCATTCATTTGCAAGGCCGGACGAACTTTTCGAGCAGAAGCACGTTGACACGCGCTTATTGGCAACCATTTGATGACTTCGCACCCTCATGTGATATCGTGGTAGGCACACCTTGCCCACGGGTATGCAATATAACAACTCCACTTCCTAGATTGCAGCCTACAACCCGGATAAACATTTTTCTCTCCTATCCTCGAAATCGTCCAAATTGGTTTTTCGTGGGTTTACGTTTTCCTAATCACTAACCTAGAAAGGAAACAGTAGTTGTAATCCATTTTTTACCGCTTGATCTGACTGCTGGGGCTCGCTAACTCATGTCTTTTGATAGCCTGATTAGAGGGGCACTTAGGTGGACTCGAAACGTCAGTCCATGTCCTAGGCTAACACATTCACACCTTGTAGTCGCTCTACAGGCTTCCTCCAACCAGTCTACAACTCTCCTTGAACATAGCTCTTGCGTGCTCTTGCTTTGTGTATGTTTATTCTTGGTTCGTGTCAACTTAAAGTGAGAAGAAACAATTATATAGCACTGGTCACACGCCGAAAAGACGGTGTTTATAAACGAGGAAGCGTTCAATTTGTATAGAAAACATCAGTGCTAACAGGCCTATAGTGTTACCGAGTGCAAACTGTCTACCTACTTTAAACGGCTAGCACCACGACTTGCCATTAATCTTTTGGGTTTTTACATCATGGTAAAGTTTTCGGTACGTTTTTCAGTTGCTGAAGTGTTAGTCGCCATAGCTGGTCAAAAGGATACATGGGTTTCATGGATTCCGATAAATCTCGGAAACATCTATGACTGTTTAGCTACGGTGTCATTGTAAAGGAGTCAGCTTTTCGATTTACTTGCTACAATTATGTATTGGTTCTGTACTAAAGAATGTTTGAAACTTGGCCTTGACTCTCTGAATTATACCCTAAGGCTCTGGTCGCATGTGCTATAGAACGTCGAGGTTATACTCAATGCTGTGCGTAACGTCCTTAACATCCCCTCTGTTAGATTTCCGAACAGTTTTAGAGAGATCAAAATCCCTGTTCGTTCTCATTGTCCATATCATTCATGTTTATCTTTTGTGCTCAAGGTGATCTAAAACCAAACCTATCTGTGGATAGTGAGGGATCCGCGGGTTGTGCGCCACCTCACAATCTAACCCCTACTCTCGTCGCAGAATTTTTGTCAGCACTGTTAGAAACCGCTGTTACGGGCGCTGGTGTGGCTGAATTGTTACCACAACGTCAAAGTTGTCTGGAACCTCGTGGCATACGAAAACAGCTGAAGTGTCTCTCTGTTTATCAACTCAGTAAAGACAGTCGAGCTGGCGTTGCTGGTTTGATAGAGGTGTCTGTCCCAAATGGACAGTGTTTACTGTTCCAGGATGTTGAGGTAGGCGGTTAATTTCTTTTGGATATTGTGCTGTTTCCAAGTTGTGCTAAGCTCACTGAATTTGTGACCAGACTAGCATTACTTTCCCTGTGCATTATTCACATCGAATGAGTCACCAATCATAATTACTTTAATGTTTCTGCCCTATACGCTTGTTACTAACGCTACTCAAAGCATCTAAAGCCGAACAAAGTGCAACAGAGGTTTACCGAACCCACGGATGCTAGGCATAAGGCAGGTCTACACTTCTGTTCAGTTTCTGCTTTATTGTTATGTGGATATGTATATGTTACAGTTAAACACAACTATACGTTGTGTGATCAGATTTGTACTGGTAAGGCGCGCGACCACCGGCCATGATCTCTTTCTAGCATCCCTAAATTCTGCGCGGCATCTTACTGGTTTGTGAGTGGTCTCAATCTAAGTTCCCTGAGGTTTGTCTTGTCGCTGATGTATTTCTGGATCATATTTTTGATCTTTGTTTATTCCTTAACTGCTATAAACACAAATAGTCTGAGCTTAGAATACGTTGACAACACCACCAGTGGCTACTTAACGTTGCAGCACAAACAGATGACTGCGGGCGATTTCTACTCAACGGAACGTGGTATTGTTTGTGCACCAAAAGAGTTGTATCGAAAAGTAGTGTACATTCGGGTTTGAAAATGCACCGTTAATTAGTTCATGGCACCTGGTGTTCTAGTTAACAGAGACAGGAGAATCGACTGTATGCCTCAGTGAAGTTTGTATCACTGATGGACCTTAGCGTCTCATCAATGAGTGCTATCCTTCCAAACAGTTGTCACAAGTACTGTAACAGATGCCAACACCTTTGATGTGGTCGCGAAACTCCACATTCATGCAAACCGGTGGCGCAAAGATCATCGCCTTTCTTTGTTAGGGGTTAGCCTAAGCTTATGGCAAACTGAAGTATACCTAATCTTCAACAAATGATTTGTGCTCATGTTTATATTCAAACCTGTTTAATTCAGATATAGGCGTGGATCCATCTACCATTAGACAAACAGCACTGTGTTCTTGTTCTGTGGCATAGCCAGTTTGGTTCTGACGTCTCTGGGCAATGGGCAGTTTTTTGGACCTGCCAGAACATTTTCTAGCAAGGTGGTGTACACCTTGCCATATCACCGCCAAGGCGTCCGTGCAGTTTCTTGTGAAAAACGCGGTCACCTGTGAACCTGCCACACCTTAATAATATTACTGTCAAATCCGTGGCTGGTCACTTACCAGAAAAGTTAATTAGGGTAGCACCATATCAACAACTTAATGACATACTAGATGACACTTGGTTGACTGTTTCGGCTGCGAAGTTTCGTTTATGAATCAGTTCAACTGCCCTTTTTGAAGTTCAACTTGCTAATTGTAGAAACCTACTGAGTGTGTTTCTCAAGTGATCACCGTAAGTAACTGAATACATTGTACCTTGCATGAGCTGTGTGACTGAGCTGGTTAGAAAGTTTTGCGAACCTAGACAAAAATCAACTCGAGCTTTGTTTCTTGGTTTCCATTTACGGGAATAAATTCATCTGAACTATACGTGAGGTCCACCGCACTTTCGTGCTTCTAGTATGTTGACAAACAATCATCGGTTGTGGCCAGTCTTCTTAACGCTTCGACGTAGATTTGAGAGCTTCTACTCAGCTGATGGTACAGGGAATCTGAGCTATGCACGTTGTGACAAGCATAGTCAGGTCGTGGGTATCATGTACCATTTGAGTTAAACAAAGGTATACCATCATTGTGCCAAGTTTGTTTAGCTCTCATTTAAATAATGTGAAGGATACCACCGTCACAAACAAACAGCACTGTATTCTTGATGTGGAGATGAGGAGAAGGGTACATAATTCGGAGATGAGACTGGCGGCAGCCATAATGACTAAAACTCCCCATCTAAACCCAAACCTTCATTGTCACGTCACGACTCATTGAAGAACGTCCTTTAACTTGAGCCTGCTCTAGGCCCAAAGTATCTCGGCCAAATACAGGTAGCTGGCTACGTCCCTTTGATTTTGATCTTACTTATCGGTTACCCGCATTTGCATCCACCACTGCTTCGGCTGCTAATATTTTTTAGGCTGTTCTAGAACAATAGACTCACGCTTCATCTTGCCATCACCTGCACACGAAAGCCGTCTATTTTGAAATGACGTTAATCGTGAATCGTTTCATAGTAAGTCCATCATTTGCACCTGTTTTGGTCAAGGTATCCGTCCAGAGTATTCATCTTCTGTTTCAATGTGTGATGGCTTATCCGAACCAATTCCTCAATGCGTTCCTCGCATTGGATCACTTGGAAGAAAAGTTATTACGATTGCTTGTCTATTCTCCGTCTAACAGGTAGGTAATTTTACATTGCCCCGATGGTGTTGGTCTCTTTTATCGCAGTCACATGTTCCCTATCGCCGAATCACGTTAGCAGCATGTTATCCGTTCCTGTTGAAACGTAAACTAAATCCGGTTAGTTCCCGAAACTTAGGCATCCGTATAACCTCCATCTGACCGTAATGCTCATACGGCGGGTGAATTATCAATTAACTTATACAGTCTAGCTCTTATTAGCTAGTTTCTGTAAGCTGGCTGACGAACGTACATCGAGCCAATTCTTTAATTTAAGAGTGGTTCTTACCCCCTAACACGTTTAAATTACAGGTTTTAATCATACTAAATAAGCTGGCTCCTTCTGGGATTCAGAACCTTAGCTAACTTGTCTTTTCCAAGTAGCTTTCAAGATTTGATAATTTACCACTTGTCAATGGTCTGTTACTACCGACTGTGGAACCCCGACTAGCGAGTTCACCAAACCACGAAAGCTGTTTTTCTCCCATTAGGTAGCAAGTATCTAATTTTTCGCGTTTCCCCACAACTTGAAAACTGCTCACATATGGTCGAAGATTTTTCGACTATCTCACTTCCTAGAAGAATAGTGGAGCAGACCTTCACTCTTGGTGAAGCTAATCGGCACCTACATTTACACTGCAACCTTTGTAAGTTTGAGGTGAGCGCGTTGAGCGCTACATCAGCTACTTTGCTTCACAGGTACACTGTGAATGTTAAAGCACAATCGCCCAGTCGTTTCATAAGCAGATGCAGTGGCTGTCCCATTGACAGACTTGTGACGATCATACTCCCTTATCAGTGCTTGGCGAAGTTGGTACCACTCCTCTTCGCATGAACAGGTGGAAGTTCTGTTTTGAAAAACATTTCTGTAACTCTATCTTTCACGGTTAGTGTTTCTTTCGGTTTCTTCCTGTTTTCCCCAATGAAGGTCATCTTGAGTGTGGTCATTGAACAGAAAAGCTATAAATTGCCGTGAACGTTTTAAGCCTATTTTACACGGTGAACGTTTTCTCATTCCGACTGTCTCCTAGTTGAAATTTTATTCATTATGTTGTCATCATATAAACTCAACGTCTCTTTGAACAAATTTGACATGCGTTTTCCTAATATTTTTCAGAGTGCGTTCAGAAACTGCGCGACAGTTGGAACACCTGAGTTTGCTCAGTTCACGCTACTTGCGTTTCGATGAACACTGTATACGAGACTGGGACTCACCAATTTCAGATCGATCGGATCCTTCACAACTTTGCCTGACACACACACGAATTTATTACCCTCAGCTGCTTCACTTTTTGCTGCGCGTTTTGTTCCAAGCTCGACTTCCGTTTTACACCACGCACGTTGATATGCAACCGAACAGTACGCTGACGTTGCTGTTGACGTCCTCTGAATATTTCCGTGTACGTGCATTCTTGCTTGGGCAAACTCCATTACGGTTACTCAAAAGCTGGTTCAACACAGACCATTTAAGTCTTCTACGGGTACGTAAAACTTACTGCTACACACTTGGCACTTTGTGTTCCTTGATGATCTTACTATTTTCCTAATATTTTTGTGATTGCAGGAGGAACTCACGTGGTTTCGAAAAATGGTCGAAGTTGAGTCTAACTTGTGTAAAGCAAAACGTGATATCACAGACTGTTTGTTGACTGGACATTTGGAATCTGCTCGCATTTTGTGCGCACAAACAGTTGCGTGTGTACTCAGCCACAGTTTGTGCACATTATCTAGCGTCGCTGCGGCGTCTTCATTGGCGTCTGACGTGCACGCGATAACGCTTGACAGGACCTCCTCTTCCGTGTACACAGGTTGGGATAGTCGGTATGTCAATGTACCAGTCGTACTTCTTAATGCATTAGCGGAACCCCTCACGGAGACAAATTTAACAGAAAGACTTACAGAAGAGGATGATGAATCAACACCGGATTCGAGAACTTCTCATCCCTTGGCTTCACCACCTGCTAATTCCACATTTCCCGTGACCAGTGAAAATGCCCTTCGCGTCTCTTCGAGTTGCTTGAGATTAGCCGGAGATTTTGTCTACTATTTAATAACTGAATGCTTGTTCCCTGCTGCCACCCACATCTTACAGTTTGGTTCTTTTAAAACTTTCTCAAACCCGAGAACCACATTGGAGTCCTCGTTGATTGCATTACGCGCCTTGGAGCCGGTTTCCCTCAGGTCTAACCTGGTTTCTGCGGCTTCGGATTCCCGCAGTACTGTTCGATTGACCAGTAGCACTGTTGTACCGGCTAATCTGCTAGAAACTGTTGGTTCATCGACGCGAAAGACGGCTTTCAACTTTTTGATCTTTGTCGCTCGTGTGGATATGCACAGTTTGGAACGAGTAAGTTCAGAGTACACCTCACCACTGATCACATTGGTTAGCTCTTTATGCATATCCATACAGTATCAGGATTGTTTTTCTTAAGTCGTTCACTTGCATGTCTCTTCAAACCAGGTATCCGCAGAAATTTAACGAACGCTGTCTACTGACGCGTTCACATTGAATTCATTGTCGCGCCATTTCTCAGCGGGTGGTTTCCGAACAAATTGAGCCAATTTAAAACCCTCATACCATATCTATGTTCCAATCGTGGATTTCTTCATCAAACTCGCGAACGTTTTCGAACAACGCATTTTCAGGTGGTAAACCCTTTTTCTTCTGTGTCCCCACTCCACAGATCGTTGATTTGTTGATTATCTTGCATCATAATGAGGATCCCGCACTGACGAGTACTTCGTCAGTTATCTCCTCTGCTGGTCCAAACAGCGTCGTTCCTACTCCAGAAAGTGTATCCGGTTGCAGTTCACCGCGTTTATCAACTGTCACGGAAGACCCAGCTATCGGTAGTAGACCATTTTCGGTTAGTTTTCGTTTTCATTTAGGTCCGCTTTTCTGGTTTCGTGAACCATGGTTGGCTTTATTTCCATTCTCAACCATACTGGTGAAGATAGCAAGGTATCGATGCCAGCATATGTGTCACTTGTGTCACCTACTTTAAGTATACATACTGGTTGTTTTATTAAACGTAATGTCTGAGAGCCAACCTCTTCTCTCACTCCCTTGGGCAGCTTCAAAAAGGTGTTTGGTGGGATCTCCAGCCAGCTCTGGTTGGTCGCACCGACGGTGGGTTTGTGGGACTACGCAACCGTGGAGCAACTTGCTACATGAATGCCATTCTGCAACAGCTGTTTATGCAACCCGGTTTAACCGAAGCGTTGTTAAGTATAACAGAAACAGATGAACTGGATGAGGGTAACGTTCTGCTACAAACACAACGAGTAAGTCAACTTCCGTGTGGGTTGTCTTCCTTTTAGATTACGGGCAATTAGTGACTTCGAAACAACCAGATGGAATTCGTAATTATCATTCGTTAGTCAATCTCTGGGACTTATTTGAAAATTTAAAAAATGCATCTGAGCAATTTGCTGTCACCGGCATGACACCAGACTATGTTTCGATATGATACTGCTCATTAGCAACCATTAAACACACAACACCTGCTGAGAGCACTGATATCCAAATAAATTGCTTTGGCTCAGACACGGGGATCTCATGCAGAATTGTCCACGTCTACTTTGACACAGTTATTGTTCACACACCGCTCATGTGCCACGGAAAATGACCAACTCGTTTAAATGACGATCTAAGAGACAAATTATATTACCAAACGACTGGTTTATTGCTGTCAGCTAGTTATCATTTCACTTCCGACATCTACATTCACGACGTGTTCCGTTTCACAGTGAACATAAAATCTGTTTCATGGGAAGCGCAAATAAGCGTTTGATATGGTCAGTTCAGTGCGATTCAGCTCACTGCTATACTGTGTACACCTCACCAAACCATGACGTATTCGGTATATTAAATTATATTTATTAGTTGCAATGAGTGAAGTGAAAGTGGAGGCTACACGATTGCGAATTTAATGTTGCACACCCTCAGCAGCAGAAGACTCCACTTGTTGTAAGGTCACGTGCTCAATGAGCTCCAGAGAAATAGGTTCAGCAGTTACTTAGATTCTGACCAGGTAAGGGATCACTGATGAACCATAATAGGCTTGGGTGCGAATGTTCAAGAGCATGCTTGTGAATCCTGTTACAGAATTGGGTAACGCCCATAGAAAAGAGGATGACTGTACCATCGGATTGTAATTCACCGAGATCTGAACTGGAAATATCTCACAGTTGGCTTTGGATAAACGTTCCACTGTGACATTCTCGTCAAGCCTAGTTGGAATAGTAGTGAGCACCTTACACGTATACGGATTAACGTTTACCCTAGTGTTGGAATCTAGTATGATAAAAATGCAAGTGTAATGCATCTACGTTTGTTAGAGTGCAAAACCTGTAATCTTGTATGATTGGTGGTCACCCTGTAGGTATCAATAACCCTGCTTGTCCACCGGTTCCTTTTGGTACTTTACGTACATTTTCTAAATGACATTTGCTCAGTCATCGTGCAGTTGGTTACGTTACTTGTATGACTGTCACAGGTTTGATAGTTCCTAGTGGTAACCCCCGCGAAGGTTTATTCATCCGCAATACAGTTTTTTCACTAGAGATATACCATATCCTAAGCTTTGGCTTCCGTAATAATGTATGCATACGAAATTATATGTTGCTAGCACTCCACTGCATTTAAATGTTAAAGTGTCAGAGTTGGCAGTATTACACTTAAAAGTTGGCTGACTCTAGTAGCAAATTCTGGCTCTATGAACAAATTACTATGTAGTCAGCACCGTGCATCCAAATCAAATGGCTCTGCTTATAACATTTGAAGTGAAAAGGCTTGGTGTGTTACCAAGTTACCAAAATGACAGATTGTTTACGTTTGAACTAGGCCAGTCAACTGTAAAAGTTGACACAAATTTCGAAGCGATTTCACGCTTCACCTTTCGATGTTTATGGTTCACAGACAACGTTGGCAAGCGTGCGTTTGAAAGGTTGATGTACATTCAAGGTCCCAACTATTTAGAGTATCGATTATACGAAAGTGTCCCTTAGCACTAGGTTGCGGAATGTATCAGTGTAATGCACTAAGGACGCACTGGTTCAGAGGAAAGGCACGAACCCATTACTCATCAAACAACACTTCAGACTAGTGACGGCATAAGCTGTAGTGTGTTTTCAACCCGCTCTGAACATAACCCGGGTGTACAAATCATTTGCTTCATGCGGAGCGGGTGCTCTTCTGAATAAGTAGCTTCCTCAACCAAACTAGATCAATTACAGGTCTGAACGGAAGTAAAAGTAGACGGATATTGCTAATAAAATTCAGGTGGTAGAATTTTTTAACTACTGTCTGAACTTTAATTTATTAACTTGAATAAAGCGATGAGAAGACGTAAATCATGTGATGTTCTCCGGAGTAACAACTTATTACAAACAACTTGAAACCGTACCATAAGGAATAAACATAGATTTCTAGCCTTTTTCTGTCGCTGTTTGTTGGTTCCGTCACATAAATACTGTGATTCAAAACAAGACCAATTAGGCCACTTGCATCTGTGTTTATCACTTCCTGGTATAATTGCGCAACCAGAACAAAATGGATTAACTTTCATGAAATTGCATTACTCATTCATTTATTTTGATTTCTTGTCCTGTGTCTGAGTCCCGTTTTTCACAAACATGATAGTTCGCCGAGTTTTGCCTTAGACTTTGCAAATGTCTGTTTGTTAGGAATTAGAAGTTTCACGCTGAAAACCCATATGCAGTTAGTTACGTGCATTATGGGTAAACTGTTCGGCGTTATACTTCTGTTCAGTTTGGTGAAGTCCGACTGACATTTCCGCCTATTTTATGTGTGCACTCTTTTTCTTCATACGTTCCCCATTGGTAATTGTGTACAGGTCCTAAAAAAAGTGTATTCAAGAGGTTGCAGATTACTGCTGCCGTATGGGACCTTGCTAGTTCATCTGGTGAACGTGATCTTATATTGTGAAACGGACTTTTCGAAATTCATACTGGTTCGGTGCGGTTATCAAACGTTAGATATGCTTTCCTGAGGAAAACCAGGTTTATGTTTCTAATAGGTTCGTTCAAAAAAACCATCCATGATAATTTATACTTTTATGCCCACTTTATGAGTTTAACGTGGTAACTTCATACTATTTGGATTCATAAAATTCCAAAGAACCCTATGCCACTCTCTGCCTGCATACAATGGGAGGTTTAATGGAAACTGCTGACAGTAGGACCAGTTTCATTGCTAAGGCATGGCGGCCTTTTAGTCGGGAGTTATATACCCTACTTTCACGAAACGTACTGAATCGATAACTCACTGATAAAAATATGTTTGAACAAGCAGGTAAAGTCTTGAAACAATTTGGTGTGAAGTGTGTGTTTCTCGATTCACGCGCACTCCTTTTACAGTAGCAGCTTGTCAACGGCTTTAGGGTTCACTGTACTTATGACTTAGGTCCTTCATCAACATATGGCTCATCACATACAGTCCGTGAGGGTCGGAGTCCTTTTCGTTTGTTTAATCTGCAGCACCCTATTTCATCTTAGTGAAACTTCTCAAATTTCTTTGGCAGAAGCCGAATCCTTTAACGAAACAAGCCATAATACCTTATAGACGAACGGATTTTCCATCTCACTTGAAAAACCTAGGCTTGATTGCGCAAACTGACTTAAATTTGACTTTTGAAGCACTTTCAATTGCAGACGCAATTTCTAGGTTGCCGTGGTCACTGTTCCTCATCCTTCTCGCCTGTCTAACGCTACCCCGTATTCTCATAATTTTAACTTATTCTGTACAATTCGTCAAGTAATCTGAAGTTTGCTCGTCGGCGGTTTCGACCGGACATTTAATTGTGAAAATCGAGTTAAACTTAATGTGGAGGTTACCTACATACCAATCAACCGGCCCATCCCACAAACGCGTGCGCGCTACTACTGTGATCTAAGGCGAGGGAAAGTTAAGTTTAGCGCCCATCGAGGTGAATTATCCGAAACATTTACGTGACTTTTAAAATTGTTTTGCCATTAAAATCTCCGATCGCTGTTCGCTTATCATCTGAGAATCGTGTTTCTAGTTTTTGAATTTACAGAGCAGCTGTTGTAAAAGGTTATTTTTATTTGTTTCTCTCTCGGCTCACTAACCTATAATTGCACTTGTAGCTTCTAGGTCACCTATTGGAGTCTCAGATGGGATATTACGATCCAGTTGACTTCTTAAAGAGCTTCCGGCCCTGGGACACGAGTGAAGCAGTCAACCCCGGGGAACAGCAAGATGCTTTTGACTTTTTTCAGGCGCTAATTGATCAGCTGGACGAAGAACTAAAGGTCTGTAAACGTTTCCTTCCATCCTCTTGCTATTGCTGTTCGCCTTGTTTTTCTGGTTCGTACATTGATGAAAAGGTGATTTTTATATTTCTATGAGATCATCAGACTCCCAAAACAGAGAGTTACTGCATTGCTGTCTGTGTTCGTTCTTTGTAGAAGTTGAAAAGAGAACCGTTCTTTCAAGCAATCTACCAAGGAATATTCCTCGATTCAAAGTTTTGCGATGAATGTGAGCATCGGTGAGTTACAACATGCTCGAATGTAAACTCGCCATGTGTACTGTTTTGCGAACAACGCGTACACAGTTTCCAGGGTTTTATCTCCTTTAAGCATTTTGTATGCAATCACAACTGTAAAGTAGTTACTGCATGTGCCCTCAAGCTTCCGCTTTTCTAGTTTAGTCAGTCCATTAACTTGTTCAACGCTAAAGCGACCATTCTGAACTTATGTTTACTTTCCGCACTCTTGTTAAATTCGAGGAGGTTGAAGTTCATTCTAGCGTTTCTAACTGTGCCGAATTTTTAGAAAATACTACCCCCCCCCAGTATTTCTCTAATATGGAGCTCCGTCAGTCGAATTATCTGTCTCCCAAAACTGTTACGATAAAGTTATAGTGAGATCGGTCATTTGAGTTCATTTTGACTCTCTCTCTCCTCGAGGGAATGTCACTGGTGTGCGCCTACCATCACTGGTATCTAGCCCGAGGTGTCCACAACCGAACCAACCTGGCTATCATCCCCACACACATACTTCGATTGGTCAGTATCACATATTTGGCATTTTCCTATGTCAAAGAAGTCGGTTATCAGGTGTACTAGTCGAAACGACTGACGCAACACAGGATGTAATGATTTCTTGATCTGAAGTGGTCAACGTGTGTGAAGTCGAGGACATTGCACAATGTTAATCAATCGGTCGCATTTAGACAAGTGGTTCTCAGCATAACAGAATCCAGTTACCAATGGTGCGAACCTGTCAGTAGAGAATATACCTGCGATGCACGCGTTCGAGGTGATCATGTTGTATAACAGGCAGTTTCGTTTTGAGTAGTGTACTACTCGCAAGTGGTATATAACCCACAAGCGACATTCCGGAACAGAAGGGCAAGCCCCGAATGCGACGGACAAGAAGAGACTATCGGAACAGTGTATACGTGCTGTGTGAGAACTGTCACTAAGGCGAATGACAACGTACTGACACTCAATATATGTGAGTGCATGTCTGCCATGCAAATGAGTGCGTTTGTAGTTCAATTTTTGACATGAGCTGTACGGGAGTTTGCACAATGTACGAACTCGCAGGCTAAACGTCTTTTGCGGACACAACAATCGTAAGCTTGGCGAAGAGTTGTCCGCCGAATGTTCACTGTGAACAACGTGCATAGATTTTTTCGCTGAGGATTGCATTTCATTGTAGATAAAACAGTATTCCGACGCGGATGATGCTACAGAAGGATTTGAGAACATTTGTTAGCTTACCGTATGTTCGTAAGCTGCATGAAATGATCACTTCATTCGAATCCTTCAGGAGTGTTCTGTTTAAAACAACCCTCTTCATGGATCCCATGAATTTGTACGGGTTTTGGCGGATAACTAAAAATCTGCGGCTTGACAATAAATATAATCGCCCCATGAGAACTGCTAATACTTTTACTCACCTGCAAAGAAACGTTTGAGGTCCTTACTACAATTTGTGGACCATGTAATCTCGATTTTTTGCTGACCACTAAATAAGGTGCCAGATACTTCTGTAAAGACCCTACAAACTCATAAAGCTGTGTTTCGAACAAATCAGACAGATTCGGTAATAAATACTAGTTGATTCTTAACGTTTCACATGTGCTCGACGCTTACATATCTAGGTCCTTCGATACGTGGTTGCCTTCGCGTGATGAATTTTCGGGGTCGATTGAAGGCCCAGAACATAAAAGATACAATATAGCAAGAGGTAGTCTGACAGGTCCACCACTGGTGAATTTACCGCTAAAGGAAGACTACTGTCTTACCCGAGACGCTCCGCATTAACCGCCTCGAATGTGTGTAAATGCACTGTCACTTTACGACACAGATTTCTATCTGACTGACATCATCCAATAGTCACACTTGGTCATCACACAAAAGCGGACGATCGTTCATCGTTCCATCGTACATCAGAGATCGGACAAAGGACAATCCAAAGAAGATAGCCATTCTTTATTGGGTTGTATAACAGAAATGAATGTGGAGATGATATCGTTGGCAATATGCTTGTGATGCACGCCGCCTGTCTTTGGCCTGGCACTGCTTAGGAGACCATCCTGGACGTTGCAACTGTAGATGTTTGCAGTTGCTACGACGATCTGGATGCATTGATTAGCAGAACCGTTTGCCTCATAATGTTGGTTGATCAGCTGGGCCGAAAACTTCATCCAGTTTTTCAACCCAATACTTTTCTTTCCATCAAATGGATGAAATCGCAAGCTGTGTACTTTAAAAATAAAGGCACTTTCACCTATCTTGAACCAGGAAATTAATATGCAGCCTTCCGTGGGCTGCGGTTCTTCTCACTCGGCCGTTATTTCAATGAAAGATCCCATTTTGTCCTCAGAATGCTCACGTTAATATGAATATTTTCATCGTTTACATGAACCATTCAGAAGGTACTAGCACACTGACCCGCTTCTCGATTGAATTTGCAAGATTCAATCTGAGCTAAAAAGCATTAACCGCTAAGAACTAGTCACAACATTCAAGCATCCACGCTGACCGTATTGAAAAACCGTGATTGTTTTAGTTTTAGAAATTTTCACTCAATAGAAAACCGAATAAATCACATATCGCATGTAAAGGTTTAGTGGCCAGTCATTCAAGGTGTAATCTCCACCGCGTGCTTTTCATATCTGCTTATCAGTGCACCCTCTTTAGTAGTCCAAGCATTTATGTGCCATGAATATGCAACTCAACTTTCTGATATACTGATGACTTATTTTCTTCCTCGACATGTTTGACATTTTTGCCATTCATACGTGCATCATGTTCTTCCTTGCTCTCAATCAGTTTTTTTTTCAGGGGCGTTTGTGTTCTGTCTAATCTAATGTTGTATAGGATCTCAACATTTTTCTTTAAAAATCTGACTTTACAGTTTGCGCTGGCATTGCCGATGCTTTTCAAAAAATCGTACGTCGCGTGATTCGTCTGAATGGTTGGAGTTTGGTACGCTTAAATGAACCGCTTTGTTCACCCTTGACACTTCATCGTCACTTCTTAAATTGTTTAGACGTGTAACCATCTGCTTACAAGTAATATTTCACATATTTCATATGTTCCGTCCAAGAAATCGATAATTTTTTGGAGTGCCCTGCAATTTTGGTAGATCCATATGATTCGGTTGTGGAACACTAACCTTAGAGTGACGATTTTGTTTTTCAGCACACCCCCTGGCTGGGTTTAAAAATTCGGTGTAATGATACCATTCACTATATCTATATTGGGTTTTCCGTGCTAATTAATTCAGCCATATTCACTGTGCTTGATTCTGTTATCTTTTGCAACGTATTTAATGTAACATGCCTCACTGACGGACCTTTTTCAGCTACGACCGTGAGGAAGTATTCAGCGCAATCAATCTTGCTATCAAAACTCATGACTTACACGAGGCCCTCAATCAGTTTGTTCGTGGTGAGGTTCTGGATGGGGAGAACGCCTACTATTGTGAGCGGTGTCGGGTGAAACGCCGTGCCGTGAAGCGGCTGTCTGTACACACGCTTCCACCGGTGTTGTGTTTAAATTTGAAACGATTCGATTTTGACTGGAACCGCCAAGTCCCTGTCAAATTTTCAGACCATTTCACCTTCCCAAGACAACTGGACATGGGACCTTTCATGGCGGATTCTGTGCAGGTGAATAGTAACGGTGGGCTTGACCTTATTTTCAAAAGAAACTACTGTTTATGGCGAGTTTTGGGTAACAGGTGCAACTCACAAACTGTTAGTTAACAAAATTTATCAACACAAAGACATTAGACCTTGAGAGAACGTGTACAATTACCCAATTGTTTGCAGAAGTGCGTTCACCCCTGTGGTTTAACGTTTCGGGGGTTTGCTTACTCGATGGAGCTTGACAGTCTCACGGTCCGAGTGAGACGTGCAACATCGCTGGGCTAAAATCATCTTATTATATAAAGGTGTGAACGTGCTTGTTAGAGGAAGCCTAAAAGTAATCAACCATGACGATTTCAACCCCCATTCCGACTGTACAAACTGGTCATTTCCAGTTGCACTAATTGATACGGTGCTCGCTGTTAATGTAAGAAGCAACTCACTTCCCTGGAGTACGTCCTAGACATAGTTACTTACTGAACGTCCCCCTTACCCCCAGGCGTGTTAATCGTCATCAGCGTCATTGTCGCCGTGCATCTTACCGCTAACCTTTGTATTCGTAGTTCAGTGTAGTTCGAAGTAGTTTAAGCCTCCCAACCTTCTCTGTTTCATCACTGGACTTTCCGTATAATCCACCAGCACCTAATTGCATCGCAGTGTCAACGCTTCTGCTGGCATCGTGGCTTAGCAGGTAGGGCGCCTGACGTGTTTCTGCATACTGTTTCTGTCGCTGGTTCAAACCCATTGAACCCTACGTTTTTCACAATCAGGTCTCTTCTAATTGTCTTTGCTGATGAATCCCTCCAAGTCTTTCCCATAGTGAAAACATAATGTGAACGCGTAACTTGTCAACTGTTTGGTTAACTCTGCCTTCCCACGTCGTATAGTCTTGATAAATCGCCATTGAACGCAACGTTCAGGGTATTGCAGGTGGAAAAAATGCCGCGTAGTATTTTCGTACCACAACTGTTTGCTCCTCATTTGGATCCATTTGGCTGGCGCTACTGTTTCTACTGTATTTCAACGTGTGTCCGTCATCGTTGATCAAGTTCCATTTCCCAAAGAAGCAAACGCTGACCTATGTATGTACTTGTTTTTCTGTTGTGACCGAAAACGTATCTTCTTCTTTTGATATCCATGTTGTTTGAACGCAGTTTTCATTTTGCTTTCGGCGGCCGCAGTCACTCAAATGACTTTGATACCTTCCAAAGTTTTAACTTCCACTTTAAATGGTGCATGGTGTTCTTTTTCCAAATTTAGTGAACCCAATAGGCAGAGAGTCGACGACCTCATGATTCTAACCCTGCAACTGTTATGCATTATAGAGATTGCGCCCGGAAGCCTTCCTTTCACCGAATTCGTCCACCAGTTCACTCCTGCAAAGGGAAGCGAGAGACACTGCAATGGATTCCAAGAAGCGTCACTTCCAGCTCAACAACGTATGTGCGTGAATGGATTCAGATCCATCGTCTTTTTGATTAATCTGTTTTTGTTCTTCCTCTCGATCATTTGTTTTCCGTCTGCAATTCTGACGTAGATGTTCTGGACTAGTACTAGTAAATATTGAGCGATTTCAGTTGATGTAAGTTAAACATTCACAAGTGATAGCGGTTTCTACATTGACATCGACATTTCAGCCAGCTTTCTTCGAAGAAAGCGTTAGGCTCGAGTTTTGCTTTTGTTATAACCCGTCAGCAGTGCATATACTTCCGACTGCCGGGATTGGGACTTCAGCTCGCATTCACCAGGAGCAGCCGTGCTGGCCACTATCACTATCTTCACATCAGGCACAGCTAAATAACCGCATGCGAACTATCAACCACTTTTGCTTGTGATTAGCCTTCAACTTACCCGAACGCCTAGGCAGGAGGGAGTGGCTGCTCGCTTTACTTCGCTTGGTTACCTCACGTTTAGGACTTTTCGTCAGTTGTACTTGTTGAGCAGTATTCTGTTTACCGCTAAGTAGGACGAGTGTAGTGATAGTTTTCTGATAGGACAGGTTGAAAGGCAGTGCGAAAGCTGCAGTCGATTGTGATTGTTCAATCTATATTTTTGATGGCAGGTGTAGATTGTCTGAGTTATATCTAATTTTCAAGTTGACCATCACTCACGTTTGATCGGGGCCTTCGCATTCAGATAGACTTTCCAGCTAGTTTCTTTCGAAAAGAAGCACTACACTCGAGTTTCGCTCTCATTAGAGCTCATCAGTGGTGCATACCCAGTAATCTAAAATATCGCCTTGCGGGTTTAATGAGTTCAGTGATCTCGACCTGTCTCGAAAGTCCTAATCGCGGGGTTATCGATTGGAGTTAACAGGACAGTTACTGTGTCTCCTCTCGAGACGATCGGGCAACCTGATTATTGCTCACAAGCGAGAGTGGTTGAGCGTTCAGATTTGATAATTCGGTCGTGCCCAATGTGAGGTCAATGGCACAGTGGTTAACACGGCTGCCTCATGACTGCAATGGTCGGAGTTCAAATCCCGGCCGTGGCAAAGATATGCACTACTGACGAGCTCTAATGAGAGCGAATCTCGAGTCTAGCGTTTGTTTTCGAAAGGGGCTGGTTGGAAAGTCTATCTGAATGCGAAGGTTGCGATCAAATGTGAGTGATGGTCAAGTTGAAACTAAACCAAATTCCCGACTACTCATCAGTTATATCTAATTTATTATTTTCTTAACCATTAACTTTAAGTGGAAACAAGTGAGACGCCACGTTTTACGCCACTCAGTTTACAAGAAATAATCAACTATCGACTGCATAACTGTTGTATAATCATCACGCTAGCGTTTTAGTGCGGATTTTACAAGGTACGAAATTTACAAGTGCTGTACGTCTGCACATCCGACGATTCACACTAACCGGAACCTGTACCTGTTCATGCATTTGTTCCTTGAGTTCTCGACCATCAAAGGTCTGCTCTCTGTCGGTGTGATCACATGCCAATTGACCATCCACAGCTCTATTCTTACACTGCCCATTTTATCACGCAATGTATTGAGCACAGTCATGAAACGGAGAAGTTAAACGGCATGTGTGCACAACAGATGCTGTGGCGGGTCATACCGCCACTTGTCACATTTATTTAACCGTTTCTGAAATGCAACGCGAAATTAAGGTTCAATTTTAATGTAAAACAATTATGCCTTCGTATGAATTCGAATAAGCCCAGCATTGATTTTTAGTATCTATACCCGAGCAGCTCTTTGTTTGTCCCGATCTGTTTCCCACCCGAACTGATGACCGAATGGATATGTACAGACAAAGTAGTAGAATCTATCTGGTCAAAACAATCATAACTCTTTTCTGGAGGAGAGTGGATCATTAGCGACGTGTTTCTACTTATTGACCAACCTTGTGTGGTCCCAACATTTGCATCCAAATGGAATATGCCTGAATGCATGACATGAACGGGAGACTGTGCATCTTAAATACCACAATACCTTGAAGATAATGACAGAGAGTGCAGATTGGACAGTTAAGCCTACCGGACAGGTGTAACTACAAAACGGCCAAAATTAAAAGTATGTTCATCAATGAAATCTGAAAGACTAAAAAGTTTGTGGATGAACTGAAATAGTTGTATAAATCTTCATACATCGACAAAATAGAATAGTTACATTTATTACCTTCAGCATATAATTAAAAATGTTTGGTTGTCATAGGCATATACGGGCTTCTTTCGTTAGGCTTTCATATTGGATGCCTGGGCATAGGAAAAAACCTAACAGTGTAATGAGTTAATGAACAATGAACAATATACCAGCTCACATTTTCCATTTCAAATGAGTTAACCAGAATGATCAGTCGTTACGTTTTACGTATGCGGGCAAACTAAAGAAGGAGGCGATATGAACACAATAAGAAACTGATAAAGAGAATTTGACATTGTAGATAAAAACACAAGAAAAACACTAATAATCATTTCCTGTGCAGTAAGTTACCAAGGCAATGCTAAGTTCTGTGCCATCTGCTCCTGGAAACACAAAGGTGGCTTCGTGAGATGTATGCCTAACACCTCTGGAAAAGATTAGGTACGTTCGTTTATAATCTAGTAAACAACGCTAATAGCCATCATGAGTTCTGCTGTGATGGGATTCCCCTAAGGTCTTGGAGGTTGCACCCATAGTGTTCAGCTTTTGGTATTCGGGAGCCATTTTGTGAAGTACTCCGAGCTTCAGGTGTTCAACACTCCCAATATATGGTCAACGCTCTGTGATTCACATTTATAGGTAACTCACTAAATAAGGTTTGATTTGGTGGGCATCGACACGGGAACTTATCTCGTCGTTGGAAGCCCGCAAATTGCTGAATACATCACATTTAGATTAGCTGACATACGTGCGGTTGAATGCTGTTTACAGTATTCATTCCATCAAAAGCGCCGCTTCACCGCTCTCGAAAGGTATATATATATACCAGCTAACAAAATATTGTCGTGATCGCTGGTCGGGCGTCGATTGGTTTTGGATGTGTCAGGTAAACGTCTGGGTTAGCTATTTTGAATGAGAGTTCGCTCGATGAAATTGAGCTCCTCTGGTGTGATCTCGTCCAAACATGTGAACTCTGTGGCATAATACTCGCGCAAGCGCAGACTTGTACGTGATTGATGTAACAAGTTTAAACGTTAGTAATCGACCACTCCACTTGTGTTTTCACTGGGTATCCATATGAATAGAGCCATCATCAAGCCAAATAAACCTGACGGTCGATTTTTTCACAATTTCAGTAGTGAACTTAACATTGGAGTTCAAGCTGTTAAGATGCGTGCATGTCGAATCAACCTGTCTGCCTGCTTCACAACCTACAACTATATCGTATACGTATCCTTTGCACAAATGCGTTCACCTCATGATATTTTGCGCTTTATTTTCAATAGAAGCCTTAACTATACCGGCCAGCAAGGAGGTAAGGGGAATTCCCATAGCCACATCGTCCATGCGGTGATACAATTGTCCATTGGCTGAAAATCGTACGCTTTTATTGCGTAGGATGAAAAGTTTGTTATCCTGTAGTGACCGTAAGTGATGTTGGTCTCTTCAGCCAGGGGTACATTGGTAAGAAGAGAAAGTGTTGCTTCTTCTGTACCATTTTAATTAGGTATACTTTCAATGAACTTAAGAATTCAAATCCCTGAACTTCTGTCACTAAAATCAATTGCCTTCAAAGTGTACGTTCACGAGTGAGTCCTGACGTTGTAAGATATCCGCACCAAATTTAGTGCGAATGAAGTTGAACAGTTTGGGCGTCGTGTTTAGCATGTTACTGATAAACAGATTGAGAATAACACAGCGTTACTAGCAAGTTGTAATACTCTACGTTTCAACCACCTCGGGTGGCCCTTCTCAGGAGTGTTGTAATCGAAATCACAATAACAAAGTTAATGTTATTGTGATTTCGATTACAACACTCCTGAGGAAGGCCACCCGAGGTGGTTGAAACGTAGAGTATTACAACTTGCCCGCAACGTTGTGTTATTCTCAATTTGTTTACCAATGAGTCCTGACGTGTTTCAGAATTTCCCTCAACTATATCATCAGACTGCGGCAGAGTGAATTCACCGTCGGGAAAAAAGTAACAGTGGAAGTTCCCATTTATGTCTTTGGGAAAACATACAAGTGTGATTTCTGTCTTCCTCTGAATGCCCCTTCTTGGTACACCTGATAATGTGTTGCTGTATTTCCTCCCATTGTTTGGACGGCACACTTAATTCTGATCTTGTTAAGATTTCCTGTTGTCGGATGAAACACAGACCGTCTTGGCCACATGATCTCTCATTCTAAAAAGTCCATGCATGGTATTCTGTCAGGCAGCAGGTGGATGATGTTTAGTCCTCCTTGTCATTTGTTTGGTACTCTTATTTGGCCCCGTGTCAATGCACAGGCTCTCCTAGATGTTCTCAGGTACTGATAGACCGAATCCTTATTTTCAGTCTGAGCAAGTTGGGCGCTTCCGTCAACCCTAGTTCTGTCTGATTCATTTAAACAAATAGATATCCAAACTAGATTTCGCATGTAGTTGGATTGGCATGGAATCGTGGATTATGAAATTTTAAACCCACCGGTTAGGCTTCTTTTTGCGTACTATTCGAGTGTATACCGAACACATTGAGCGCAAGTGTATTGACGTTTAAAGCTATCTGTTAAACTTTAGTCTTGTTCGAAGACGTTCGATTAAGTTTTGTCTTCGATTCCGAATTATGTCCAGATAGCAGTCCAGCTGTACACATCCACATCCAGTTATCACTTGATATATGACTGATGATAACCGAACAAATCTTCGGTACACAACAATTTTGCGTTTATACAAAATATAAATTGTTTACAAAAGCATAGTTCCTTGAGTCTGCCAGGACAGTTTTTTAGCGTTCAGGCTGGATTTTCTTCTTGGTGGTAATCATTTCAGGTTATTTAACGTGTCGAGAATATGTCACAGTGTTAGCGGTCACGAAATTGGTAGCCGTGTTCGGTTACCCTCTCCCTCATCAACAAGTATCACGCGATGAAGTGGACAAATTGTTGCCCCTTGTGATGACGGCAGCTATTGACAGCATATCGGCAACCTGATCTGGGTATTTCCACAGCTTGGCGTTTGTTTGCCAATCATAATCCCCAGCCAGTGTGAGAGACTTCAAACAGAAGCGATAGATGTCATATGCTGTGACCCTACCGCCCTCATTTTCCAGATTTCAATCAGGATTCGGAGGCTGTTTGTTATAGCACACATAAGATGATTCGAAAGATTTCAATCTGATATGTTCCACCCATACTTACTACAGACTTTCTATGTGTCTATTTCCAGTTTACAAAAAGTATACAAAAGAGATGGTTGCCCAAATCTGTTTGGTCGCTACCAAAAGATTACCTTACGTAGGGTCCTCCGCTTATAAAAAATTACACATATATATGTATATACAATAGAACGATAGTGTCTTATTTTAGTAACCTTTGTTTATTGCGAGGGACAGCTGGTTGTCCAGTTGATAATAGAACCTGGAATTTGTCTGTTGATTAAATCGCTTGTCGCATCTCTGGAAAATCTTCCGTAATTGATGACGGTCATACATCACCCACCACCATCCGAACTGACCAGACGGTTGATGAAATATGTACAGCCAATCCGGTACTCTTCTTCTGTAAATGATGGTCTGCAAACGTTTATGCGGTCTGTTTTCACTCAGTGATCTAGCCAGTTAGGTTCTCACGCTCACCACTGCTCTCTCTGACCGGCTCACTCCTACGGGATGGGGTTGTAATTTACAAATTTGACTTTGCTTTGGTTTAATTTGTTTTATGTGATTAGGCACCGTAAACAGGCTGCAAGAATTTTTGTGAACCACCCCGTGGCAGTACTGTTTAAAGGACAGTTTCTGGTTAAACAAGATTTCAGAAAGTCATCGTGCATCTAACAGACATATTTGCTTCTTTGGACGTTTGTCCTTTATTTACAAATTTTCCATGTACTTCTGCTATTCTTTCGTTTCATATGAGGTAACTTACAGCAATTTCTTGAGATGAACAGGGATGAAGATTTTTCTTATATATGCAAATACAAGCTGTCTTTCAAATGAAGCTTGTGATCACATTGGTGGTATCACTGTAATCAGTCGACTTTCTCTCATTACCGCTGGTGTATTCTTGGTTGCGTTAACAACAAATCTCACAAACTTGACAGTTTGACGTTCTGTAATCGGTGGACACATTTTCCGCTTTGAGCAGCCTCTGTGGGTATTACAGCTTGATTGCTGTTGATCCTAGCAATAGTCCACGAAATGACGAATTGGTGGATAATTTTACACTTGTCCGGACAGAAAATTTACAAAACCAGGTGATCTCTATACAAGCGCAATTTCTAAACACCAGCACGATTAACAGGATGAATTGGTCTTATTCACGTGTTGTTTATCGAAGGTTCACTTGGACTTCCAGCAACCACTTTTCAACAGTTCCGATTTATTCGCATGCAAATGAGGACTGGTGTGTGCATTATTTGGCTGCACGAGATGAGTGTGCACTGGTGAAATTTCGGAAAATAAAATAGACGGCGTTTACCGTACTTTTCTACTGAGTCGATAAAATTTAATGCGAAAATTTGTAGACTAATCCTGCATCTACAATGTCCACTTAACATCAGTTTTTCGACTGCAGTTCGGAGAAGATGGTGCATACCGTTTTGTTGCTCATCCCTTGAGGTTTGCAATTGTCTGTACATTCCTTGTCGCCAAAGGGAATGATTTGGGTTCCAATAACGTACACCAAACAATCGAATTATCAGATAACCCAATGCAATGCTGCCAGTGGGTACAAATGTGCACAACGTGTATTTTCGTTAATAGCTGACATGGGCGCCAGTTTGGAACGCGTTAATCTTTGCACTCATCAGAGTGTGTCCAACGTTAGATTACACAGTGTGGCAGTCACTAACTGCTGAAAACAAAGATAACTGACCACGAAGCATTATCCGGCGAGTCGAGTAGCGATCAAGACTTTGCGGGTTCTTTTTGCAGCGCGAAGTAACCATCTGCTAGGGTGCACAGTTACCATTATGCTCAGTTGCTGAAGCCATATTCTGTGGATGCAATTGCTTTAAGGGTCGATATTTCCTTGGCGACAGCAGAACAGTTTTTAAACTCTGATCCTTTTGCCTCATTGCTTTTAATTCGTTATTTGGGATGATTGCATTTTCTGCAGTGATCACCTTGACATGAAGCCTACGTGGCAGCCTTTTGACTTCTCCGTTCACGTTTACAATAGATAACGTTTGTTTCGAATAGTCTACACAGTTACGGCTCATTTACGCCACCAAGTCATCACCTTATTCTTAATGCCTCTTAGTCTGTATTTTTTCTTATTGCATTACTCAATGTATTCGGTTAATGCTTTCATCCCCATCTGATAACTTGTTGCGTTAAACTTTACACGTCACATAGTTTCATCGTTGTTTTCTGATCCACATTTGTCCCTCTTTCTCAGCACGATCTTCACGGAAAATAGCAGTGCGCAGTGAAACTCTTTAGTGTTTATGCACATGTCTGTCTTTTTTGCAACCTACGCACAATTTGATGACAACTTGATCTGATTACTGGGACTATTATTCATTCACTTGTTGTCCTATTCAGACTGATCGAATTGAACAGCATCGAAGTTCACGGACAGACTCACAGTCCCCGTGTGAATATGAGTCAAAAAGTGGATACAGCACTGCTCCAGAAGTTCCTTGCATTAACCTGGTCGGCGAAGGCCAGACACCGGAAACGATTGTTACGCAAAAACCTGCACTCTCACTTGATACTTGCCTCGGTTCACAGACCGCCGGACTGAAAAAAGGCCGAATCACACACCCGTCAATGACAATTCTGCAACATCAACAATCAGTGCAGGAGCATCTATACAGACTTGTCGGCATTGTGGTGCATTCTGGTCAAGCTAATTCTGGTCATTATTACGCTTTTATCAAGGATCGTGGTCGTGGTGGTTATCGGTATGAAAGAGCCAGTTGTCTAATGATATACATTCCGTCATTTGATTGACTGTTGCACATACCTTGACACACCTAAACGATCTAAGAAATCTGACTTCCGATTCGAAACTACAACCTAGCAAGACTTACATATTCCTGTACTCCTCCCCACCATGGATATGTATTCGGAATAACCATGCGATTTAGCTATTTATGATAATGTGCTCATCCAGACTACATCTCGCGAAAACTCTTAGATGTGAAAGTGTGTAACAGTCGGTGACTTCTCATACTTGAGGTTGCCCGTTGTTGTGTAGTTTTCACTGTTCTCATTTGTTTGAAACAATGGTTCCCATCGATAAATTTGAAAAAAGCCAATAGTAGCATGTAAGATGTCTTGCGCAATGACATTTCGTTCGCATCTCATCGGTCACTTTTGCGAAATTAACATACACTTTATATAGTTAAGGGGCAAGCAGCTAGGTGAAATCAATCTAGAAATATTTGAAACAGTCAGTCAGGTGACCAAAACGGAAGCAGTAAAATGCAACTGGTTGATAATTTTGATGCAATAAATGGGTGGTAAAAGACACATACATATTGAGTGGTGAATGTCAGATATGGTTAGAAAAAATCTACAGAAAAAAAA
>QNGE01000893.1:125335-168608 GCA_008508345.1 Paragonimus westermani
TTTTTTTTCTGTAGATTTTTTCTAACCATATCTGACATTCACCACTCAATATGTATGTGTCTTTTACCACCCATTTATTGCATCAAAATTATCAACCAGTTGCATTTTACTGCTTCCGTTTTGGTCACCTGACTGACTGTTTCAAATATTTCTAGATTGATTTCACCTAGCTGCTTGCCCCTTAACTATATAAAGTGTATGTTAATTTCGCAAAAGTGACCGATGAGATGCGAACGAAATGTCATTGCGCAAGACATCTTACATGCTACTATTGGCTTTTTTCAAAGTTCTCATTTGTGCCTTGAGTCGTCACTTGAGAAACAATGTTCTCTCTAACGACATTATATGGAAGTTATTTTCAACGCGTGACATCATACCCTTCAGACAGTGCTACACAGCATGAATTGAACTGTATACTAATGATCAGTTGTGTTTTGGCTAGCTGTGGAATAAGAATTCCTAGTGTTCACTTGATCTTTCCTTTTAGTGTTTGTTGCACAAAGTACGACGAAGTTCCCACGACTACCAATGACTCGTGAAGCTTGTGCTCCATAACAAGCTATCACGTACGTCCTGCTTCTCCCACGTGGTCATAACTGCGTTTTCTCCTGCTAGATCTTACAGAACCCTTATTTCCCGGAATTCCGAATGTACCGTTCTTTCACACTACTAGTGTATTTGTGCAATTCTGCATGCCACCGATGACTACGGATGAACACCTTGCTCCCATTCATCGGAATCACACAAACTGGTCTCTCTTTTTGTGTAGTTGCGACCGTGCTGTTTTTTACTTGCCACTTGCCCTTCGATATCCTGACTGTGGAATTACTTAGGAAGATACGACGCAGCATTTGACGATAGAGCGAACTCACAATAACAGTAGTGTTCGAGCAAATTCAGGGTTTGTTGCCACAAAAACACAAGCACTATGGGGACTCAACAAACCATTGAAGCACAACGTGAAAATCCAAAATCTGGTTAACGTCCCGTATGAGTTTCCTCATTCTGTTGCGGAAGCGGCGACAAAACACACTCGCGGTTCCAGAAGTCGCTTGATACGTGACTCAGTGAAGGCGATTATGGTGCAGTGGTGCCGAATAAACCGGAGTGCTGCCTCGATGTTCAGAGTACGATATCAGTTTTTGAACCTGGTGAAGAACCGTGCACTAATTTCAGAGTATGGGCACCTTAAACCTCGCAGCATGGCCGATAGTACAAGTCCCTACTTCCCGCCCATGAGCCCTAGCCACCTCCGGATGTAGACGACTGGAACCTAGCAATGTCTTCCCAAAAGTTTATAATAAAATGTTGTCCATTAGTCAACCTTGAACCTGACACGATCATGACCGAACAGTTGTAGTCTGACGAATTCGCTGGTCCCATACACCCGGCTGCCTTGGCTACCTTACACAAAACGCACAAAAACCATGATGACGCAGTTTTCCAAGACCGCGTACAGCTAACCGGCATCGTAAAAGCAATGGTGCTACTCCCCATTTATGTCCCATGTATGGACGTAAACGTAATAAATGTGGTCGAAAACATGTAAGAAAGATACCGGTCAGTGACGATTAACGCCGAAATAATGGGTAGTTAACATTGACCATGGCAATACTAGTCCAATACAATCACGTCCAAGTGCAGGCTGAGGTCAGCACAAGAAGTACACACGTAGTGGTTGAACTCAACGGTGTCCGAGTTCAAAATAAACTGAACACTGCGTCCGATATCAAAATTTCGCGTCGCAACCCCAATTAGATTGAGAAACTGAGTACGTCGCCAGAAATATTCCACCCGGAATTCTGCAATTAACCAGATAATTCACGATGCGAATTATTCGGGTAATTGCAAAATCCTGATCGATCGTGGCAACATTCACACAAGAGTCGTGCTGTAACGCGCCTTTCCCTTGCCAACGTTCTAATACTGCTTGACTGCTAGACCTGGGTTCCTGCTACGCGGCTTCCCCTAGTCTACTTGCGCGGAGACAAGAAAGACACGGTGGCGGTAAACACGCTGTATTGCCAATATCCAGTTCGACCAAATGAATGAAATGCCTGTAAGTATATATCATGAAATCGTGATGAGTCACTGTCTGCTTGTTTAGGCCACTTCGTTTCGAAGTGGCCAAGTAAGGCCAAATCCATAGGCGTTAGTTTCTCGGGTTGGCGTGACACCCCCACTCACTTGCACGTATCCTGCTTATCAGTCCGACGTGCCCCCCAGTGCTTTGTAGCTGTCTGATTTCGTCAGCCGTCACCGCGGCCCTGGATGGTTTGAAATGATGACAGATTTCAACAGCCGTTACCGATGTCCTGCCTAGATTGTTTTGGTGATTTTGCCTCCTAACACCTCCCCTTTTTCAGCATATATCATAGGGCTGACATCTTGGATCCACTTGTAGTGGGTTCACGGGCGTCCATGTTCGTTTGGACCGTCTACGAGAAAAGGAGCCTGGTGTTTTCTCGCTGGTGGTTGACAGCGCCCAGTCAGCCTTTTTTTTCAAATCGAAGGTGTCCGATAGAATGTCCCAATGTAATGAAGCTGAGTCTGGTTTGCTCGGAACTAAGCCGTTACCGATGTCCTGACTAGTTTATTTTGGTGATTTTACCTCCTAACAATTTGTACTTTTGCTCACTGGTGATCCCAACCTTAGATTTACAAACCATATCTGTGGGACAAATCACTCTACATTTGCAACTAATCTACTTTAGGTACATACAAACGACACGCTAACGTCTGGTCGACTAACTAAAATTCTGTTTTGCGTAAGTCTTTTCACACAAGTTTGTATGGTACGCGATGGTGAATGCTTGTCTCGTATTACGACAAGTCGCGGAGACTGCACTTCGTCTACGGCGTCAATGCCGTGCTGGGCATTTCCTTTTATAGATGGCCAACGGGGCAGGATTCAGGAGATAGACCGTATGCTGCTTATCACCCATTCCTCGTAAGTGGCATCGAGTTTATTAATTAAAGCATGAAATAGAGGTGTACGGCTGTATACCAATTACTCTACAGGAATCAATGGTGCTCTCAAAACATACTGACCTCTGTTAGCCCTACGAAAGCCTTTCCCGCATAGTCTAATGAAGATGGATGTCACATTAAAATGAACCCGGCTGAATGACGGTGACAAAACATTCCGAAATACCCATCGTTATCATTCTACACAACTGACTCCATTACAGTCGGTTGCTTTTGATATGCCGTCAGTACTGGAAATCCTTCAACACATACTGAACACAGTGGTAACGAAAGTTGCAGATACTGTTGTCATGGTTCGTGATGCCAGCGATCTGGCACAAACGTTCACTAGTTTTTATTCGAATCGATGTTGAGGAGCACCGCTTGCAAGCACATAAATGCAACTTCTTTGTTGAAAGTGCCTAGTACCCGGAGTGCATTACCGATTTTCTGCGACGGCACCCAGCGAACATGAAGGCAACGGATACGTACACCGTCAAAGTTACAACCATACATTGGTCCCTAGTGTTTACGACCCACTGCAGTACGTTTATATAAATGTTTCACAGGAGCAGAGTGACTGTCAATCATCTGCTTATAACGAACGAGTAGGATTTGTCTTCAATCGGGCTAAGTTGGTACTAAAGCTCTCCCGATCATCTATACAGTGTTCTTCAGACGGTACTTCACTCTGTTGTTCGTTGGAATACAGTCTGCACGGCCAGTTGTTGATGAAGATGAATAAATGATCTTCTCGCATTTGACTTTTTGTTCAAACACCTATCACCTTACAGTTTCGCTCAGGTAGACACCCTGTCGTACTTGGTAGGCTCTCAGGTATCACATTCTGGAGGCTCAGTTTTTGCCGCCCTAACTGTTTAACAGGAAGTCATTTGCGTGTTCTCGTATTAGTAACTGATGGTCGATTTGTGGCCTATGGGATGAGAAGACGCCACACAGCGTTCCAATATGTGACGAGGTTCACTTATACGAAGTGGCCGCAGTACAAACGTGGCGACCTGCGACAATAAGTCTACCCTCGGGAACCGTTGTCAGTTGTTAACTTTTGTGTTCCGTTCGCAAATCAAATGGTGGTCCCACAGAAACATGATCATCATCATCATCATCATAGACAGCAATACATCAACAGCAATACATCAGTGGTTCACACCAATGCTTAACTGCCACCACCGGTTTAACTTACCACCAAGGCCTCCATCACGTTTTGTACTTTACTATCTTGGCTGAAAGGGAATTGTATCAGCTCAACACAACATTCTCCATGAACACCAGTTAGAACACCAGAAATATGTTTTTGATGAGGTGTTTGCGTCATGGCTAGCCAGGGCGCATGTGTTGTTTATTATCAGGAACCTGGTTGCCAGCTGTGATTACGTCGCACAGGCAGTTTTATCGTCCGTTGGTTGTGATAAGAAGTTCACTTGATCAGCAACCTACTCCCATGTTAACGTCATTCCTTAATCAACAGCCTAACGGCGCATCCAGCGACATTTAGTTAGTCGTTCCAGCTACACTCGGACCTGGTCGAACCGCAGCTTAAATTAAGAAATGTGTACACGTGCGCCATACTTTTCGAGTTGTATGTGGGTTTGTGAATTTCTGGGGAGTATACTTTGTGAAACATCAGTTATGTCACAATTGTTTGCCTGAAAGTATTTGACAGTTTTTACTTATTTGAAAATTGACCCTACATGCAGTACACTTGATATGTTTCCCGTCTGGTTTCTAGCGGTTAATGTTCAAGCTCGATTGGCATTTGTTTGATTTTGTGGTTCACAGAACTGACAGATGCTGACATCTAGTTTTGATCGTCACGTGAGTTTTAGAGCGGGAACGTGTTCGGAGGTAATCTTAAAAGTTGTGTGAAACTTAGCACCTATACCATATGCCGCATTAGAGGTTTTGTGTATGTTGCAGTTTTATTTTCATTTATCAACCTACGGTTCCAAGTTTACGTGCTGTACCTGAGAAATCTAACACACATCCCCCCATTATTCCTCAGACGTGTTGCCACTGTTTATTAAAGTAGACAGCCATCCGATGTTGGCCGATTTTGTTTACCTGTGGTGCTGTAGTTTTGATGCCTTCACTAATCCGTGTGATTCTGTTTGCGTACGAATGAATCAGTGACCAGCCAAATTGGAAGCGATTACTAGAATCGCATGCACCTTGGATATGTCCTGTATTCTACTATTTGGGCTATTAATTCACAATTGTGAGTTCAAACATACACTCATTGAACTCCTTCGTCTAGTTGTACGTCCTGGATTGGCTTTGTTATCTAATCTGTTAAGCACATGCAGCCTGGACGCTACGTTTATTGATATTAAGAGGAATTCAGCTGAATTTACGACTTTTGTATTTATTCATGATGTTTGGAAAACAAGGATTTAGCTCTCCTCAATCAAGTTTACCCTCTTAAAGGCACAAGATACTGGCGGTACTGTAATGTAAATATTTTCTTGCAGATAAATTATCTGGCTGGAACCGATAACTGTTTGCATGAGGAAATCCAAACGTGCATTATGTATACATGTCATGTATACGTATATTATATTGTAATATATTACGTATATATATATATATATATAAAATATTTTCATCGTCCAGACAGTTTATCTGCGCCGTTTGCAAGGTGGTACACACGCTCTATCTCTTGACGCTACATACGCAAATTGCTTCGTTCTTTGTCGAGTGCCAAAACGTGATGAACAAGCACGTTTTCGCAATGGGTAGTATTGGCGAGAGAGTTACTTATAACCAAAAGATAATAACGCCAATAAAAAGCACGTATATATAACACGTAACCAGCAGTGTGACATACATAGACGAATAATAAGCTAGATAACAGTGTTTGAACTTATCAGAATCCGGCTAGCACTGTACACATGATTGTTGCAGATCACTGCTTGAAGACGTGGAGACTTGCGGAGGGTGTCGGAGAGCTGGGTTGATATCATTGTCATCCCAGACTCGTAATTCCTTTGTTTTGGGAGCCTGTACGAGCTTTGGAGCCCAAATCCTCTTGGTGCGACCGTGTACCTTGCGTGCGTGTTCCTCAGCACGGGCGCGAAGATGTGTCTTGTGTCTCAATCCTTTAATTCTTTTAACATGTGAGACAGCCTGGCGGCTTTCGGCTTGACTATGAACGTGGCTGATGACAGTTCCAAACCATGAGTGGGATAATGTGTGCATATGTGTGGAGGGTGAGAGACAGAACTGTGCAGGCACCTGCGGTGTTTGAATGATTGGGATTGTCCACCGTGTCGGGTGCACCATGAATGAACACGTTTGTTTCTCGAGGTCACCGTGCGTTTCGAGACATCGAGCCATGTTGAAGCAGCGAATACGAAGTTTCGATGCGGTTATTAATGCGGACAAACAGAATGTGTCAGTTGTAAATGTCATGTCCAAGATGACACCTACAGTAGCCGAACTCTGGGAACCACTCCGTTACAGGCCAGCTCCACATGGCTTCAATGATAGGTTTCAGTCCATTGAGTCTATAGAAGATCAGACTGTTGATAGTTGTGCTTGTGCTCACTGTTTACGAAGCTGTCTCTCAGAGAGGCTTGATTACATCTATTCGAGTGGTATGAAACTGAGAATCCCCGACGGGCAATTCAAGGACCTTTGTTAATTTGTACGCGTGACGTCCAGTTTCAGTTTGATATGAAGATCTATCACCAAAAGGGTTGGGTTACAATGGGTTCGCCGCTACTCCCTTTGGCGGCCGACATTTTCATGTGGATGATTGTACAAACGAGCTAAGAGGACTGAGAGAACAATGCGTACTGTACCGACGGTTTGTAATCGACGTTTTCTGTATTGTCGATACCAACACTGACATTAACTTCCTATTATCACTAGCTAACTCAGCTCACATGAAGTTGCGGTTCACTGTGGAAGTAGAATAGGTCGAAAGGTTGGTTTTCCATGGGGTTGCACTACTGAAACGTTCAGATGGATTGATTCAATGAGGCATACGTAGGACGCAGACGTGGAATGGCCAGTATGCCCAGTTTCACAGCTTCGTTTCGAAGAAGCAGAAACGGAACTTGATACATCATCTAACAAACCGAATTTACAAGATTTGTACTGGTGACATGCTAAACAAAGAGCTCAAGCTCTTATGTGAAAAGTCTCATGCTGATGGATAATCGGAAAACTTCCTAAGTCGGAATCTGCAACGAAGGGAACCGCAAGACCGTGAATTGTCTGTCATCTATACGAAGTCGCTTTACAAAGGCGAACTATAAAGTACATCGCTGACTAACAGGCTCGACACGGCCTTCAGGATAGCATTTCATACTGTACGACGAAGGCTATCGTTCACCCCTAAGCCAGTTGTATGCCTTCATCTCAAAGACGCAGTGCTCAGTAGTGCTATCTTATTTCGTGTCTACTCATTCTGTTGTTCCTATGGAGCGGGTTACATCGGTCGCGCTTTTCAGAGAGAATTCGCTAACAGCACTCTGCTTGGTTGACGACTGGACAACAGTGAAAGATTTCCAGCGCATATTCGGTCCACTTAGTCGACTCGGTTCACAGACTGAATGTGGATGTCGCATTTAGGCCAACCTACCGCGTCACACGTGATCACATAACAGGTGAAATTTCCTATCGCGGCCGCTGCGGAGGCTATCGAAATCGGGTTTCTGAACCCTGATCTGTGCGCACAAGTCTTTTACCATGACCTGGTGTCACTTGAATAGTTGACACGGCACCACAGTAACCCTACCCCTTCATTCCCAAATGATAGTAGATTCACACTTTATTAAGTTCCACACTATCCTGTCTTGACAACTAATTTCAGATTTATTGTGTTGCAATTGTCCTGAAGGTGACACACCGAAAACATGCTTGCTCGTCACCTTCGTACTTTTAATGACATCTCCGGGTTTCTTTGTACAGTTACTCCATTCTTTACCGGCTCGTGAAGTTGGCTGAAAACAGGTGATAACTTAATATGTTCTTTGCTTGAGCCTGAATATCATCCACATAACTGAACACATTTTAACTTTGCACTATTCGTCCAGTTGTGTTTTCGCATGTGACACAAATTATGTCTACGAGTGTTTGTCTACTTCAGGGCTCAGACACCTTAGTAAACTTTGGTCGGCTTTGACCGATTCTCCTTCGACGGGCTACAGAAATTGGTTGTTATCAATTCTGTGACATGAGATCGGCAATTCGAATTTTTCAGGAGGCCGGAAATTATTTTTAATTGCTATACTGTAAACAGTCTACTTACAGTATGGAAATATTCATGCTTGTCGTTGGAAAAGGGATGGAATAGTGAATCCGATTAAGTGTACAAAATCCTCGAGGCTTATTTCTCAAATTCAATCATACCATTCGAATGGAGAACGCAGATATTGGCGAACAGTGTGTAATTGAAGCACAGTTTTAGCGTGAATTGATGAATCAACGGTGGTAATGGTAAGAAGGTGAAAGTACGCTCCAAGCGTTTGCAAATTTCCCATGATAATTTGGTAGAATTGAGTCAGTGGTAACGTACAGTTCAACAGCATTTGGCACTTTACCTTCCAACTGCTTTGGTCGCCACAGATCAAAAGCTAAATGGACACCTAGGCTTTTGTTTACAAGCCCATTGTGCATCATACAGTACGTTTCGGATGATTATGTTTTCAATGTGGACGGCGGCAAAAAATTAAACGGACATCAGTTGGAAAGATAAGGTCGAACACTGTGATGGTGAAACTGGCATTAAAAGTTGATCTTAAATGACTGTTATAAGATCTAACACTTTTGTGAACGGCTCCATGTATTTTCTGTTAGATAATATCTACATCTACCACCAGACCTGATGGAGCTTTAGCACGAGCTTACAGAAATCAGAATCGGAAGTCGCAACAATCACCTAACGACTATACTTCTTTCAAAAACTAACCTTCCATTTTACGTTCCTGTCTTGATTTCTTCATCAAGTTTGAGTGAAATGTACAATTGCCTCCGGACCATGTTGGTTATTTCCCCGGAGCGGACCTCATTCCGGGAGGTCCTCTGTATTCATGTTTTTCAGTTCGCTCTACTAATCTTCGAATGCAATTCACGTTTTGACACGTTAACCATGTGTTTTTGAGTTTCACGTATCAGTGTTTTATTTAATGAAAATGGCAGGAAGACCAATGTTGTAGGATATTAATATTTCGACTTATCGCATCATTCGCACAACAAAAACAGAAAATGTACATACTTTTGCTATGCGCCTTTGTCTTATATATAGTTCGTTTTTCATATGCGGCTGGTGAGCTAAGTGGAAATATTAAAATTCTGCGACTTTTGCTTTCTCGCTGTTTTATTCATCATTTATTGTATTTTGCATCATCCCAACCGTCAGCTGACATTTTACAAATGAGAGCATGGCTGATTAATATAAAAGATCACTTTTTTTTACAATAAAGTGCTGAGTTTCGCCGTTCTACAAACCCGTGCACATTTCATAAATGGTTGCTCCGAAAGGGGTCCATTTGGACACTCTTCCCACTACACTACACCTTTTTCTGTCTGGCCTAATAGTGTACCCAAAAGGGAGTCCAATAAAGCGCAATCTTTATTACACAACACGCTGGTTACCGTACTAAGTGCGCGCTCGTGTTTATGAGCCATCACTCGGAACCACAACAACTCCGGCTTCCGCTCGCACGTCGTGCGTACTTCAACCCGGTTTGTGTGTTCGACGCCTCCCGTCAGGACGTTTTCGTCTGCTATTCCTCGTCCGTTGAACCAGTCTCGTAGGGCGATGGCTCGTGTGGTCGCTCATGCTGCCTGTGGCCTCTGGCCGTATTCTACGACCACGTCTGGATATTCCTCCGGATGTTAGAATAATCGTGTCTCCGATCTGGTTATTCATCCTATTTTGCCTGCCATGCCTCGCCCATTGGTTCGATCCAGTTGAGCGATGGCTCATCCGGTCGCCCCTGCTGTCCCCGACCTGCTGGCTGGGTTCTTTTAGAACTACCTCGCTGCATCGTCGAAGTAGTCCCCGGGAGTTGGAGCACACGCACCTCCATCTTGACAAGCAACCACAATAGCTTCTGTTCTGTATTTTTTTCTCGTCACTATTTATGGTTGCAAACCCTCCAAAGAACACGCTGGTTCGTTTTCGGTATAGTAATGCGCTTGATGGAAATCAGATCCTTCCCGTCGTAATAATTAACACCGAAAATCTTGGCCTCGAAAATAACGCGACCGCCCCTGTTCATTGTTCCCAAGATAAACCAAAATGCGGATGCAAAATACAAGTTTTGTTCTGCTCCAACAACGTGTGCGTTGAGGAGGTAGTCACACGGTATTTATGTGGTGCATAGCGACCTACAAACACTCTCGAATTAGAAGATTGAAAGGCAGTTACCTAGAGTTGTAGTTAAGATCATTAAGCCACCGATGAGCATGGCGAAATAAAGGTTGATCAGGTAAGGAGAATAGCGATAGTTACCTCTCGATTGTTCACGACATTTGCGTTCATTCTGATTGCGTGAAATCGTTTTCTCGAGGAAGAAGGCGGCTTTGAACGGAAATGATAAATTTCTTAGCACATACTTTTGCGGCATTTAGTAAACCTTCTCTTCATAATCCACCCAAGTTCATAATGTTCATAAACGTCTGATTCCTACCCACGCCATGTCTTTTCTATCAGGGTTCCGTCACGTGAGCCAGCAGCGATCGTATTTTCATGATGCGCTGTTTCAACATTTCGCGGAGCTTAAGATACGTACATATACGGCATCTTTAACCCCACTCGTTTATCTTTACGATTATCTACACGCTGGTGGGCACTATCTTACCTTAGAATATAGAATTCCCCCACTATAGTCCATATTTTCCCCCATTTTCTCCTTACACACTTATAGGACTACTCCCTTCGTGTATCTGAAGTCGGGATTTGTTGATCCGGGCTACACAAAGTTTTGATCCTGCTAATTATGCACATTCACCCACTGCCTACCATAGGCGCCGTTGCTCGATCAATAGTGACATGTGTCCAATCTCGTGATATCTTCGTGGCTGATTGAAGATTGAAGATCTTCCATAACATAGAAACTGTTGGGAGGTTATCAGGGTTAACCATTCGTCATCTGTTACTATTTAACGTATCCTCTATACACTCTTATTAACGTGTCGGGTAACTTTGGTTCACAAATAACAGTGCTTATATAACTTATGAAATATCCGGCTCGAATCACAGTAATATCATGTTAAATAGCTTTCACATTGTGTTTTCTTCTTAGTCTGGCTTTGTTAATTATAATACGGACTGTCCAACTGCGAAATCACAAAATCCACACTCAGACGTTGAGCTAACATCACATTTGGGCATCCTATCACTACAGCTTTGTTTTCGAGTCACTAGCCTATTTAAAACAACGCGCTTGTTTAACACTTATTTTCCTAGTATTCTAAAATGAGTTCTTTCAGGGCTTTCGAATATGCATCAGTAACTTCTCCATGCGTGTGTGTTGTTGATGTAAACTAGCGTATAGATTGAATGCATGCATACATGACTGCATATTACCGACGCACGTTGTATGTTGATTGATTGAGAAGCTGTAACTCATCACGTAAAACGTTAAGATTGGTATTTTCTTGGCTACTACTACTTGATATTATCTGTCTATCATACATACGCTTCTTCTCGCCTTATCTCTGCCCTGATATTTTATTTATCTGACATTAATGCAGCGACACTTCAGAGGAACAGAATATTTCGAAATCTCGGGAAGGCTTAACCAAACCAGGCTGTTCTCAATCTGCACAAACTGACGGTCACTCCATAAACAGACCCTATAAAACCCCGATTTCTCATGCTACCCAACGGATGTTGAGTTCAGAACCTAAAAACATTTCTTCTGAAGTGCGATTCTCTGTAAAAGCGTCTTCAGAAGAAAATCAGCACGGTGGGTGGTATCGTTTCAATGACACCAGCATTGAACCGATCGAACTGACCGATAGCTTTTTGGAGCACGAATGTTTTGGAGGATCGTACACAGTCATGGGTTCAGACGGTGAGTTCTGCTGTCGCCAGTTTTGTCAGAAGTTGTCTAGGCGACATTCAGATTTGCTAGCCTCTCATTTGTCATTCGTTACTACGAGTGCCTCCAAATATTTTTTCTTTGAGTAACCTCCATTCTCCCACCTGTGCATTCACAAAGTCTGCGGTGTATATATTCCACCTATGCCGGGAGCATTTTTTATTCCTCGTAGTTGTTTTGCGAATGATTGTCATATTCGCTGATCTGTGATATCTGGTTTTGAGATTTCTAACTGATGAGCTACAACTGAAACGTTCCTTCAGTTAACAGTCTACTGTGCGTGCTTTCATAAGACTAATAGAAATTTATCCTGACTTGAGTAAAAGTTTGATGTGACAAATACCCTCAAAAATGTTTCAGCGGTGCGCCACTCGTACTTAAGAAACAAGTGTCTTCGGGGTTTCGCACGTCGCAGAATTATTCTGTTCCACAGTTTAACCTAAATATCCTATGAACAGAACACGAATTGCCTCATCATCTCACATACAGAGGGGTTATTTTCCGATTAACCTAAGCTTTCGCTACAGATGGCACGAAACCTTTGAAGTATTTTAACGACTCAATTTACTTCGTTTTTAGTGTATGATGCAGCAGGTTTCTTAAATTGTCCTGCCTTGTAAAACGGTGAAAATCGCTTGTTGTCTAAGCTACTTTTTTCTTGTGCGACTTTATTCGATAACTATTTGTTTATCCGTTTTGCTGTCCTTGCCTGTCTGACTCGCCAGGTCGTGTTGAACGGCGTACCCGATTCTGGAGTGCCTACCTTCTATTCTACGAACGAGCTAACTTGAATCATGAAGCTCTTCGCCAGAACTTGACCGTAGGCAAATTCGTCGTGAATTCCACAAGTGAAACACATCATGGAGCTTTCACTCCGGCCTTGGAATCAGGGGATAAGATTGGCGGTGAGTCGTTTGTCTGGGATCTTAGCTGAGTCCATTCAGCTCAACCGCGCGAACTCCCACAAGGGTCCCGCTTATCCATTTGAGTGAAACAAAAAGCACACGAAGATGAATTACAACAGAGTTTCTTATACTTCCGAAGAGTTATCCTTCTCACTGATTCGTTCGTACTTTTCAAAGTATTTCTTGTCGCTCTCTTTATGGCGTGTTTTGTGAATTTGTTTTACTGGTGTTCACTAATTCTTGTTTTCAAACAATAGCATCTCCGAAACGACCTACCCTGAAGTTTAGTTTGAGCGGGTCTATGGATAATATGAATTACAGTCCAACAGACCAGCGTGGCAATTCGACAGCTCTGCGCAAGTATTCTGAAAGTCCTGACGAGAACGTCGCAAATCTACTCAGTGACCCTCTGCTGAGTACTCAAGAAAACTTGGCGATTGGATCGATCTGTCCGATGCCCAAACGTGTAGCGCGTCAGATTTGGGCAGAGAATTGGACATTTTTACGTGACCGTAATATCTATTCGCGTGACTACTTTGACTTCATTCGAGGATTATGCGAGGGCATTCTGGTGAGTGGAAACCTATTGTCATTCATTAGAGAACTCGTGCGTTATCGCACAACACATTTTCAATGTTCGGTTACACTTGTTTGTTCACTGCTCTCCCGCATGCCTGCCCCTAATTAGAGCATGACATTCAACCAATACTGGTCTTGTTTCTTATGTCACACTGTTTGTCCTCAATGATGCATTCGTCGCCACACGTCGTTTTACTTTTTGTGCGACCGCATCGCATTTCAGCTGGGCAACTCGATGGGGATCCACTGTACATCTCCGCTGTCTTGAACTGAGTCATGCGCCTTAATGGGTGTCATGACCTGGTTCTGTTATTCCTTCTGTTGTTGGCTACGGGCACACGTCCTACCGAGAGAAAAGTGAAGACAGTAATTATTTGTTATTGTTAAGATCGACAAGTTTGGACGCCGAATCCCCAAGCCGTAGACTCATTTATTTGTCGGCTTAGAGTGGTAGATATCACGCTTTTTGATAACGAAATTCTTGAAGAGAATCTACTCTCATATATTTGCAATCCAGAGCGGATATCTTTGTTAGCCAAAGCGCCTTGTGTGCTGTTCGATTGAGGACAGTGCACTGTGATTAAACCGGTCAACCCCATGTTCAAACATATCAACAGTCTGTAACCAACCGCGAAACTGATGGCCCAGTGAGCTGACCAATCTATTCAGTGTCCCTGACCTCGGGTCACCGGACTTTATTCTGGACTGTTATTCCATCTTGCGATGGAATTTCCTTGATAACTGCTCGAATGTGTACCGGCTGTATTTCGGATTCCATCGAGAAGGCATTTTTTCGACTAACATTGCAAGACGTAACGGGTTATTCGCTACTCACTGTCTTTTCTTTCGTCAGCCTCTTCTTAGTAGGGTGTTTCGTCTTACTCGCCTTCCACACTACACGTTCACACAGAACACAATTTCTTTTTTCGTTCAGGAGGATGTCGGCAGCTTGCGCCAAGAACCGCAACGCGGAGTGTTGGGGACTCGTTTATTGGCCCATTTCTTTTTCACCACATTTGTTTGTCTTCATGCACGGTCAAAAGCTATGATCGCTGGAAGTATTTCGGCGGGTCAAGTTCAGAGTCTACAAACGCTGAAAGAACTGTCGATTCAGCAGAATTCGGAATGGCTCGGTTTGTTAATTCGTCTGGCTAGCACTAGTCCAAAGGCTTGTCGTTGGTTAATGCATTATTTATCCACAAGCCCATCACAACCCTGCCTGTAAGTCCGTTTGTTGTATGGAAAGATGTGCTTTAGTCAGGGCTACAGTAATGTGTATGTTACCAGCCACAGAAATTGACTTCGAAAAAATGCTGTCTTTTTTGCACATTGTTTTTATTCGAAATATTTGTTGCTCAATGCTTTTGCCATGTAAATTGTCGTTGGTGTGCCCCCTGTGTTTGGGCAATAGACAGTGCACGAAAATTATTTTTACGGTATCTCGTAGATCAGCTTATATTCAGTTGGTGTTTTCTGAAAGTCTGGTAGAATCAGTTGAAATGGGGCAACCTTTAAAATAACGACTGTGGTTTCTATGCCATACACAGTCTGAGTTAGCTGTGTAACTCTGTATTCAACATTAACAAACTTTTTCGTGAAGAAATATACAGCCAAGTTTTAATCTCTGGTTATCTATTTATGGATATGTTTTAAGTCGCATATGAGTTTGTTATGCTATCAAAACTGTATAAAAAGATATTTCCTTCCTGCGTTTTCGGTTCTAGTGTGTACCTGCTTTTAGCTCCCAAACCAGCAACGCGACAGCAACTGGCGAACATGTTGCTCACCGTGCTACGTGCCTTTTATTGCTTCAAGGAAACTAATATTGTGAGTTTCTAAGCTGTACTGCTACTCTCATTGGAACGCACTATCCGGTCACGTTCTGTATGATACCAGCACATCAGTACCTACCTACCGTTTCACTGAGTCGGTCAGCAGTAATTGTATTGCTATGAAGTGTGTATAACTTGTATTGTTGACCTTTTATTATCCGAGACTTTCTTAGCAAATCTGCCCGCGCCGGTTCGGGTTTTATGGTCATTCATTCCAGTAAGTTTAAGAAGTAACTTATGTTGTTGGTACTTCTTTTCTGTGTTGTAAGGTTAAGGATTCTCCCCTTCGTGCTAACGCGCATACAGGTCTACTGGTTTGCACGTGCGCGATGATATGGGGTCTTTCATATATCCTACCTCTGTGTTCGTAAATATTGAAGTTTCGCTGCACTTGTCCGACTTTCGTGTATTCTGATCAAGTTTGTGTGAGACCTGTTTATCTCTGTTGTGAAGGTACGAGTTACACGGACGTGCATTAGTGCTTTGAGTATGTCATATGTGAAAACCCGTACCGTAGGAGACCTTGGTCCTTGATACTTTCATTTGCCGATATGTGATTTTTTTAACCCGGTTTTAGCCGAAGAATCGAATCATTGAGTAAACTTCTCATACTTCTAATAGCTAGTCTGTAGTTTAATTTTCCCCATTAGGTTAACGGTGAACAACACCTTAAATGCTAATCGGAACACATTTTTCCATGCATTGTGTTTACACAGTACCTGTGAAAAATTCAGGAGAAATGTGCAGACATGAAATCATCCAGTGACGAAACTAAGTGTTCCGTCTTATTTTTTTTTAACTTGAAACCTTCAAAGTCCTATGAACGAATTTGAGACACTCAGACCGACACACTTAACCCGATTAATCAGTTCCTGTTTCAGTGTGAACAGTGGAACAATCGAATTGGTATACGTTTCGCCTCTGCTTTGCAGAACTCCCATAACTCATGTTATGAGTATTCTCAATGACCCTAGATGAATGACATACCGTCTCTATATTTGTCCAACTTCGTCATTATATTACGTTGGCATCTATAAAACCGCCAATCAATTCTAGTGTTTTTTGCTCAATTTCTAGCTGGATGGGGCTCTCACAGGATTGATAAATCATCTGCTAAGCCTCATTGACTCTGGACTTGCTGCTGAATACGCTACCGAAGCTGGCACTCTGTTTGCTACGTTACGAGGATACGCGGAAATGTGTCCCCATGCCAGCTTGCATTTGGTTAATCTGAAAACCACCACTCGGCTGTTAACGTACTTTATGGAACGAGAGCGAAAATCCTTCAGTCATCTAAACAATGCCCACGCAAATGGCCCCAACGTAATACACCAACCTACTTGGGTAAGATACTCTCCTGTGCTATGTAATGTAACAACTTAGACGCTGGTGAGATGTTGAGGTATTTTGTTGCTTTTTCCAACCAGCCTTTTTCGCAGCTTATTTTGGTTAATATATGTTTAACACAACTCGTAACCGATGATATCTTTCACATTATCGTAGACTTTTCAGCTAACCCTTTCAAAAGGAATCACTGGACTGGAGTTTCGCTCTTGTTAAAATTAGTCAGTAGTTTATATCCTTACTGCGCCCGGATTCTGAACTCCGGCCACTGCACCATTGATCTCACGTTAGATACGACCGATTTATCATATCTGATCATTCATCCAGGTTGGCCGATTGCCTCAGGTAGAGACACAGTAACTCTCCTGTCAACTTCAGTTATTCACTAACTTCCCGAGGCCATTTAAGCTTCAGTACATTTCTGCTACCACACAACGCATATTCCGAAGGTCGTCTGTTAGCTCTTTTTACAATGCGTGCTGACGTGCATGTGGAAAGGTAACTTCTCTCCCTCTCTCTCTCTCTCGGTGCCAGTTAGGCGAGATATTACAAATCACTGGTAACCCGTTGGAAATGGAAGACTGTTGATATTTTTTTCTGAAACCGCCCTTCACTTCGGCGGTTTTGCTTGTCGATTTCTTAGACAGCTAACCGATAGGCCAATCCTTACACCCACACAGCACCACACCTACACATTCCAGAAAAGTACTGTTTTTTTCTCACCGTCATTCCTGTCGGTCAAGTCCAGTTCTGTGCACTCGCTTCATCACGTTTATGTACGTTTTTCGATATCTGTACTTAATTTAACCTTACGATTTAGCTCACATCCCGTTACCAACAGATTACTGTTTTTGGTGGAGTTCGGGGTCTTGTTTTGGTAAATTTACCTGTTTATATTAGTATGTGGAGCGGCGCACGTCACTCATTATAGTAACTGTGTTGGGAATATCCGCAGTTAGAGACGGACTCTTCCCGAAACTCTAACCCTGTTGGATTCACAAGAGGTTTACTCTGCAAAATCCGTCTATTTGTTCACAATTAGACAACGACATTGCGTATGCCTTTTTCACTACAAGCCTCACATATTTATTCCTAAACAGTTTACACAATGTTTACTTACCATGTTATGAACATAGTCCATGGGTGTACGAATGTTGTGGAAAGTCCCTCCATTGGTATGCACCTCCGCGAGTTAACAGCATGCTGGTCTGCGTAGTACTAACTTACGAAGTATCCCATTTACTATTCTTTCAACCAACGTCAGTATCCGGTACCATACTGATAATGTTCGGAAAATCCTTTAATGGTTTCAGATTATTCGAAAATCTATTAAAGTGACAGCGACATACTTACAGTCCATCCTTGTGATAAAACTATTTCCCTCCCTAAACTTGACGCACGACGCCTGAACTACACTAATTTTAAGAAAGGCTGTTAATGCTGCAAGTAGACGTCATCCAGAAAAGTACATATGACAGCTGGCTGATGTGGTGCCAGTGGCTTCAAAGAGGAATACTCAATCAAACGAGTTCGCCTGCGCCACCATCATAGCAAGAGCTGTAACGTTGAATGTGTTCGAAAAAAAGAAAAGATCTTGGCTCTCAAGCAAACAAATTGAGACCCACGACGAATCGCTGGATGACACCAGAAGTCAAAATTCGCTGTTCGTTATCCTTAAAAGGCCTGTCTCCACAGATGGATCACAGTGAAAGAGGACGGCTTCATTTAATTGACAAGATTTACCGACTGAGCTCTAACGCAGCAACCCTTTCTTCAGCAATCGGAACACATGCACTGGTGCGCTTTTTTGTTGTGCCGGCGTGAGAGTACTAAAAATTATCTATTGATTAGATATTGAACTAGTGGTTACGCTACTCACATGAGGAAGACAGATCTTTGCGCAGGACAATGTTGCAGAGAATTCAGGTTCAGCCACATTCTGATGGTGTCTCGAAAAGGATCTCGGGAAATCATAACAGATCAAAACCACCATCCGAATAGGTGATTACTGTGGGGAAAAGGCAGGTTTACATGAAACCGCCTTTTAAGGTTGATCACAGTATGGGCCAGCTAACACCAAATTTAATAAAATCAAACATTTAACAAAGCTAAACTTCGTGCGCTCGTTGGACCCATAAACTGCGTATGCCTTCAGTCAGAAGAGAGCGGCCTATCAGTGCACTGTTTGTACCTCTCTTCACTCACTACATAACCATCAACACAATTAATTGTTTGATTTATTGGGCATGTGCAAAATGATGACACCTACCAATCTTCGTGTTTAACCGGCTTTTCAAAAACACGAACGCTTGTGGGAGCACATGTTTATGAGTCAGTCAACTCAGCTATAGATATCGGTCAGTTTAAGAGGTGCCTAATCGTCCTAAGTTACTTTGGAGAACTGAAGTGAACGGACGAATATTGGATGTTCTGATCACTTCTGACCACTTCAGCTAAGTACATTCATCTAATTTTCAGGACAATCATTTGCTCGTTATACACTGTGCTTAAGGAATTTACCAACTGTTCTGGGCTATAAATAGATGCTGAAGTCACTCATTAGATCTCTGATACACAGAAGTGTATAATGCAGCTATTTTCCTACATCCTCTACTAGAAAGGCAGCAGTTTGTGTTCTATATTGCTTACTGACTTCAAATGTTCGCCAACAAGATGAGGCTACTAGTGATTGTAAAACCTTGGATTCTTCAATGGGTGATCTTCATAACAAGCTGAGGACATTCGACACCCCTTCCACACAATCGTTATTTGATGGATGTTTTTCTAGCTATCTATCTATGAACTCAGTTGGTTTGATTTTGGTATTTTATTTTTATATTTTCAAGGCGTTTCTTGCCCATTACAGGCAGACAAATTACGGACCTGGACTCCAGCGCAACTACGGGAGATGGGCAACCTCTATTATCTCCTTGTGTTTCTAATCTTGCACACCTGTTTAGATGAATATCGCACCATTGGTGAGTTTAGGCATGATTTCTTTCCATCTGGTTCTATGTGCTAGTTTATAACTTTTCATTCCTTGGCATCCATGAATGTGTTTTTCACTTGGGAATTACCACACTTATTTAGCTTTTACTAGTGCAGAAAGGTAAACAACGCCCTAAAAACACGCAATTAGACTAGTATAGCCGTCTCACTGTAAAGCATGATTAATTGTGTAAGAATAACGTTTGTATGGCAGTTTTTGGGCCTTACCGGCATTATCGTCCTTTGAAACTCAATACATTTATAAAGTTCTTTGTAAGTTCGTAACTCTCTTTCAGTTTGGTTACTTATGAAATGGCTGGCTACATTCCGGTTAAATTATGACAACCTAAATCCGCCATTCGACAGTTCTCGGTTCTAAATTCACCAGCATACCTGTATGTCGAATAGCTGAAATCCTTTGTAATAGCTTCAATGGTTTGAAAATTACATAGATTACTTCCATTTTTATACTGGTGTGAGTGGTCTCTATTGTTCCTCAACGAGAAATCTTGCCGATGAAACACTAACCAGTTCATGATGCGATAGAGATTGTTCATCCGATCTGAAGGCTTGAAAATATTTGTTACAGATATAGGATTAAATTCCAAAATATCCTGAAGTTTTCAAAACATGTTAGGAGTAGAGTAATGAACATTTAAATATGAAGGTTTAAATCGTTGACGTAATTTGACTGTAGTGTTCAACAGCTTGACAACAATCTGCATGGATGGTAGAAAACGTTCTTAGTTGTGGACGTTTACGCAGTGTACCTCATGGGCAGTTTATCGAGGTTCGTCATTTGGCGTTGCGTGATTGATGTCAAAGTTGGTAACCAAACGGTTTACTTAACCTATGATGATTAGCGTCCGCACTTAGGAAGTCTCATTTGATGTACATTAATAACCAGACAGGTTCAAGTAACCCCCGATTTTGATCTGAACACCTACAAAAGAACATGTTCTGCTCTCAAACTTTACCAATATATAAAGAAGTAAAAAGTTAATTGATATGCTTCATTTATGTCAAGTTCAATATGCTCAATTTTTGTAGAATGGTTGCGTTGTGCAAGTCTTCTTGAAGTCCTGTATCAGACACGAGGCTGGGACTCATAAAAAGCGAAAAAGACTACGAATGCACATTTTCTAAATCCGAATGATCATTTAAACTGCTACTGATTTCCCCTCAACGTTTTTGACACCTTGAGTTATGAAGTTTTGATTGCCAAGTTTTGCGGTTAGACTGTACGACTGTGCCAAGCGTCTGGGATTAATTAAATAACCTTCAAGAACCGAACACCTGCTGACCACTCACGCTTCTACATGCAATCGTCTTCATGCATTTATCGTATAAAATTAATTGTTCCAGATCATCTGAGCCCGTGCGATTTTACAATAGTTGTCCGAAACCCAGGTTCTTTGACAGAAACAAAAATTATTCACCTGTAGACAAATATAACGCAACTAAAAGTTTGAGAATGCCTGAAAACTTAAACACGAATTTCACAGGTCTTTAAGTCAATACTCTTGATAATTATGGATGGCAACTTTTAGATCCAACCACACACTGATGGTAAGAAGGATGAACCGCAGAACAATAAATCGATTTGCTAAGTAGAGCATCTATAAAAATTACTCGCGAATTTTGCGATCGGGATGTCTGCAGAAAGTTGGCTACGTTTCATGAAGCACCACCTAGTTTTTAGTCATTCTCGATCCTTCCATGTCATCCGAGGTCGACATTTACTACGCCAACTAGTTTTTCACTGTGCATGTCATGACACAGATCCTTCGAAAGTTATCTACGGTGCAGCCAAGAATGAATAGTGTGCATCAATGTGCCTGTCACTTTCTTCTAAAACTAATTATTTTATTTGAATAAAGAAGACAGTAGGCTGCTATTACACGATTTGTGTCCGGACAAGTTTCGCTGCATCTTTACGAGTGCATACTACAGACCAATTATATATCAGTATGAGAAACCGAACAAGATACCAGAGAAAGCCAATTGTCAGAGTGCACAATCACTGTCGCTACCATGGTGGCGACAACCCTACAAACAGTTGCTTCTGAACACACAACACGGGTTTGAACTCTCGGATTGCAATCGCTTCGGCATAGCGCAGTGTTCGCCTGTGTAACGTTGAGTAGATAACGCGAAATGCCGTTTTTGGGTCACGTTGGTGTGCGTCATTATGTGGTGGATTGTCAGGTCGGAGGTGCGAGTTTTCGAACGCTCGGCCGAATACCTCAACGTGGGGAGGTACGTTCAAAAGCCTGCCGCGATCGAATCAAGAACAACGTGCGCGACCTGATGAGTCATCGCTCGACTGGATCGGACCAACGGGCGAGGCAGGGCAGGCGAAATACGACAGACGACCAGATCGGAGGCGTCGTTTTTCCAATATTTGGAGGAACATCTCGACACGATGTTGGAATACGGTCAAGGCCAGCACTGAGTGGATGGCGGACAGCACGAGCAGCCGGACGAGCCATCGCGCAACGAAATCGGACAAACAGACGAGGAATGGCAGGCAGAAAACCCCCTTATAGAAGGCGCCGATCACACACATAAACCGATCGGAAGTGCACACGATGTGTGAACGGAAACCGGGGGGTGTTGCGGGTTGGAATTATGACTCATAAACGACAGAGAGCGCGTTGCATGTGACTGGCGATTTGGACAATAAAGATTGTGCTTTATTGGACGCCTTCTCGCTACAATTAGAATATGACGCGCAATAGACGATGCAGCCTCCTTGTTTCTTTGCGCGGCTGTGACATCATGTGTTTCCGCGTAATCTGTTTCCTCACCCACTTCGGGATGTGCTCCGTGACCCTGGTTCGCAACTGGATGCTCCGCATCTACATCGATATTCGTAGATAAGGTTGGATTTGGCTGACTCGGGTACTGGTTGTTTCACACAGAGTGTCGGAATCCGGAATGTTCTGAACAGAATCACAGGAACCACTGCATTGTATGTTCTCACGATAGAACTAACCAGACGACGTTGACTAAGTTGGCATACATCATCACCCTTGAAGGGCAGACGAAGAAATACCGGCTTTTTGGGCACTGTGTCGGGTCGAATTCCTATGTCGATCGGCTGTTTAAATCTCGCAATAAACGATTTAGGGTAACCGTTTAGTTGTAGGGTGGCCTCTAACAGGACCATCTCTTTTTGAACAGTATCTTCAGTGCAGATACGTCTGGCTCGATCAAACAAAGTGGACCGGAGAACAAAGCTTTCAAAATGCAGGTACTGACCTGTCCAAGTGCTCTCGCGGTGGACGCTCCGTTGAATCGAGCCATCTGCATTTCTCCTGATGCATATATCCAGAAATGGTAGGCTGTTTCGATTCTCGCCTTCCATACTGAAATGTATGTTTAGGTGCAAGGAATTCATCTGATCAATTAAGCTCTGTGCTTGCATTTGATCGTGTGCGATGAGAAGAATATCATCAACGTATCGCTTGTATAGCTGTACAGAAGATAACTGTTCTGTAACTTGTTGCTCAAGTTTTGCTACAAAACTTTCTGCTAGAATAGGGCCAAGCGGGCTACCCATAGCTACCCCATCAATCTGTCTGTAGGCCGAGTTTTGGAAAACAAAGCTGACGTTTTTGGTACAGAGCAGCAGTAGTTGTTCCAATTCGCTTTCGGGTATTCCAACTTCTAGATGATGCACCCTCATATAGGAAAGCAGGAATTCGATACATTCATCTAGGGGAACGTTCGTAAACAACGACTCCACATCAAATGAGCATAAATATTTGTCCCGATTATTCGTTGTCTCAAGTAAGCCAGCAAGTTTGAAACTATCTTTCAGACATATCTGAGTAATTCGGTCTCGAATGGGTTTCAGAAGTTTCGCAAGCTACTTTGTGTTGTGGCGAGTTAGATATAGACAGAATCGGCCTGAGAGGGACGCCAGGCTTGTGAAGTTTCGGGAGTCCACATAGCTGTAGAACCTGGGTTCCAATTGACTTTAGAGATTTAAAGGTTGTTTCATTGATGAAAGTACCTTCAAGTAACACTTGCAGTTTTCTGTTGATACTTTGCTCGACGTCTACTGGGTTGTCTGGTCTTTCTTCCTTTTTGAATCTCAGGAAATCATTCAGAATAGGTTACATCTTATTGATGTAGTCAACCTTGTCCATCAAATCTGTTCCCGATCCTTTATCTGGTTGCAGTATGATCAGTTTGTGGTTACATCTGAGCGATCCGAGGGCGCTGATATGTTGATTTGTGAGAAGACACTTCTGCCGACTAGACATAGTTCAAAATTGGTGTTCCAAATCAACCAGCTTCGCTTTTAGCCAGCTCTTATTCTCGTGTGATGTAGATTTTTGATTAGAGAATTGTTCATAGAACTGTTCAAAATGAGCTTGAGTCTCAATAGAGTTAATCTTTTCAGGTGGATTACAAAATTTTAAACCACAAGATCTCAGTCAGTTGAAAGGACGACAAATTCATCACGTACTTAGGTGGGTCCTTAGGGAATTTCTCCTCAATCATGTTGTGCTTAAGTGACTTCTTTAAACAATCGCACATAGAGACCTTAGTTTTCCTAACAGCCATGGCGAAGACTTTACAACACCGAAGAATAGTTCGTGGTTCCACTTATTTCAGTTTGACCTGTAATCACCTCTTTTATCGCAGTGGTCCGTTTTGAGGTAATTGTTCAAGAATCCAAATGGCAGTGTCCGTTGAAATTTAACATCACCCTAGCTCATCCATTTGTTTATCTACCTCAGACTGAATTTATAGGTCGTTCTACCATTTTGGGTAATCGTGCGCGTGTGACTCACGGTAGGAGTTTTCCCACTCGAATGTTTCCGATTGTTGCATTCGTTATCTCTCTGAAATTAGTTCATCCTGTCGTAACAAGTTACTGTAGAAACACCATTAGAAATGGCAATCTAGTACTCGATTTTTGATGGTTAACGGTCAACTAGCCAGTGGGAAAGGAATCTGTATGAATAGCATGGATTTAGTGCACGATCGTACATACGCGTGGAGCAGTTGACGAGCACTACGATGGTTTGTAGTTGAAAACTCGTAAAATTTCAATTACCACGTATGTGGCATTATTAGTAGTTTTGTCTGAATTTGCTTTGTTTGGGTGACAACTCGTTATTGTTCATGCTGCTATTGTTACGTGACGCTCTTCACTTATTTAACTGTTTCCTTTTCTTTTTTTCCTATGATCAGATCCAAGTCAGCTCTCTACAACATCTAGTTCATCGAACGTAAATTCTAGTTATCCAACACGGCAAATTTGTTTTCCACAAATGATGTTAAGGCCACAAAAAGAAACTGTGGCTTGGCTTGGTCTTTTCCCAATTCCTCGGAGAAAAAAAGCAGTCGACGAAGCCACAGCCAAAATGAGCTCTACACAGCCGATTGTAACGAATGATACTTACTTGGTTGGCTTATATAGATTGTGTGAGATACTCCTACGAGCTTATTTGGAAAATCCGGCAACACCAAATTTGGCCTCTTCGCTTGGCCCTACGGAGGGCCTTACGAATAAATATGCCGGTTTTGCAGCCTCTGGACATGGTTTGTCCACGAATAATCCAGCCACATGTACAACTGGAGCAGGTTCCGTCGGATGTGTTTCCGGAGAGCCATTGGGAACTGCTGTCAAAGCCACATCAAGCCAAGCCGTTGCAAAGGCTAGCGATGAAAGCTTGTCTCTTCGTCATTTGATTTGTCAGACAATGCTTCACATGGCTCATTGCTCTTGGGAAACTTCGTTTTGCTTCATCATTTTGGTTAGTTTCAACATATCTCAGCCATTCACATGAAATTATCAAGCATGCGACTGCTGTAGCTTGTAACATGGCAGATTGACTGGCGAAACCTGCCTGAATTAAAACTGTGATGAGCTCGTCCAGAAACCCTACAGTTTCATACGTATTCCAACCTTTCGGGAAATCTATCTTCCCAGTATAAGCATTGACCAATAATGATTAATTAATTAATATTAACTAATTAATATTAATTAATTAATTAATCCTCTGTCGTCAATCCAAGATCCACAGTTTGGTTGATCCCTCTTGCTCTCTGCTCATGAGGAACTTGCGCGTGTACGAGACCTGTCATGGTGTTCACTTCGAGTCATAGTCTCCAAGTGTACGACATCACTGGTCTAGTGGGCTTGGCTTTGATAACTGGGATGATCGTGTCATAACTCCTGTTTGCCACCCCACCCCTTCTAGCTGCTCTCCTCCCCTCTGATGTACGAACACAGTGGTACCGCTTTGTCTAATGTTTGTCAACCCAAGCTATAGCTGGCGATACTTACGCTGTTAAAACAACCTTCAGGATGGAGGCTACGAATGCCATCGCACAGAGCATTGTTCTTTACGAACACACACTTGGTTGGTCAGTGTTGGGTGCTGTACACTATGACAACCTTGGTTGTATTTTTCATTCATCACATTAAGGACACATTCACAACTATTATAAACCGGTTTTTGTTCATTACCTGAACGCTCCAGCTTGCTGTGATCACATTGGCCAAGTGACTTGTGTCCATAAGCTGCAAAGTCAACAAAGTTGTTTGTTGTTTCTTTCTGACTAGAGCCGAAATTGTTATGTAAAGTGTATGCTCGAGCAACATTTCGCTAGTTCTCTTCACGAAATGATAGCCGAATGGATATAGAAATGAGTGCCTACAGGCAAACCAGTAAAATTTGTTTATCTAGCAATCATAGCTTGGTGCGTGACATTTCCGAAAATTTGAGATTACAATGCCCTCACTGTACGGCCTACGTACTGCAACCTGCATGTACGGGTAAATTTATAAATAAGAGCATGATTTAGAAATTGTTAGTAATCGATCCTTTCTCAAAGTTATAGGCGCGCACGACTTTGAGTGCAAAGTAGTGAGCTTAGCTGACGTGTATATGTGTGGCTCAATGCTGACTTTAGTCTTTATCCTATCAGGAGTGCCACTTCATCACCCTTGAAATGTACTAACAAATATACCGGCTTACGAGATACTGTTGTGGCGGCTGGTCAAACGTTGATTGATCCCGAATATTTTTTACCAAGCCGGCCTGGCAACCAGTTTGGATGAGAATCTGCTTGATGAAATTGAGTTCTTCAGGCACACTTACATCCGAACAGATCTTGACAATTCCGTGACATAGTGTACACACGTGCTCATGTTTGCATGTGATTGGTAGAAAACTTTCGGAGGATAACACTGTTAGGAAATCAATTCGTTCCTTCCAAAACCGCCTTTTTCCTTGAGAAAACGATTTCACGCAATCAGAATGAACGCAAATGTCGTGAACAATCGAGAGGTAACTATCGCTATTCTCCTTACCTGATCAACCTTTATTTCGCCATGCTCATCGGTGGCTTAATGATCTTAACTACAACTCTAGGTAACTGCCTTTCAATCTTCTAATTCGAGAGTGTTTGTAGGTCGCTATGCACCACATAAATACCGTGTGACTACCTCCTCAACGCACACGTTGTTGGAGCAGAACAAAACTTGTATTTTGCATCCGCATTTTGGTTTATCTTGGGAACAATGAACAGGGGCGGTCGCGTTATTTTCGAGGCCAAGATTTTCGGTGTTAATTATTACGACGGGAAGGATCTGATTTCCATCAAGCGCATTACTATACCGTAAACGAACCAGCGTGTTCTTTGGAGGGTTCACGAGAAACGGTTGACCAGTCCACGTCTTTTTTCGGTGGACATCTCCACGGAGAGAGCCCCTTTGCTAAGTCTGAAGTTCGTACTCCCCCATCCACTATTCATTCGATCACAAGCAAAACCGCGTTCGGAAACTTAGATGATCAAGTCAAACAGTTAGAACCAATATCGCCAAAAGTGCGCATTGAGAATGGTTGACCTGGCTTACAGCTCTCAGACAGCATTTACCAGACGAAGTTGTTTAGTGACAAAAGAGCACATAAAGCGGTAAGAGATTTACCAGGGAATCTGACTATCATCTTTCTGCTTCCGGGCAGAAGACCAGGTGTGGTCATCTGAAACAGAGGAGATTGCTTGGCTACGATGACTTCCATTTTGCTCGACAGTAGTAAATTCCGTTTGGGTCAGAAACAAGAGGATATAGTGTAATTATCAGAAAGATACACCGTAAATTATCCTAAGAACGGGTGACGTGAATGATCAACACATGTGCGAAAACGTATCACTCACAGAGGCACAGACACCTGGTATGTATGGAATCTTTATGATACATAAATCCGGAATTATTTTTTGACCAATTGTATCGATGACGTGCCTGTTAGAACCCAGTTGTTCACGTATAGTCTGAAGGATATTTTTGAGTTTGTTATAAGTACACAAACTAAATGTTACAAAGAAATATATGGCATCATTTGATGTACAATCTTTGTTCACTGACATATCTGTAGCTGAGACAATTGACATTATCTATGATTGGGTGATGAAACACCACGTTATATTTAATCTGCCTGTCTCTCATCCGTGCAAATTTCTTATCACATACACCAGAAACGTTAGGATTTTATTTAATAGACAGTTCTATCGCCAGGTGGACGATGTAGCCACGGCTCGCCCACTCAGGTCTGTACTGGCCGATATACCTGCCTATAACAGTTCTTCGTACATTAATCAAAAGTTCAATTATTCGGAAGTCACACACCAAGCTATGATTGCTGGAAAAACAAATTTTACTGTTTCGTCTTTATGTACTCACTTCTATATACATTCGGTTATCAGTTCGCCCATGTAACTGAAGAGAACGAATGAAATGTTGCTCGTGTGTACACTCTTCATAACAATGTTGACTATTCAAGCTCATAATATGACGACAATTTTCAAATTGTTATTCCTCTGTTAGGTGCGTAAACAATGCTGGTTGAAAACTCCGTCATTGTTTAGGCTGACCTACACACTGACCTGCCTGTGTCTCTCCTGAAATTGTAAGTTATTGTACATATCCAGCATTGATATTTTTAGCTGGTCTGTTTGCCGATACACTTTGCGCGTCAATAAACTGGCTGAGTTCTGTTCAGGCAGCGATTTTGTCAAGTCAGTGTAACATTTCGCCATCTGTTCTGTCGAATCAGCTGCTCTTCGAACTTTTTTTCTGGGAAAACAGGCACCTGAACAATATGTGTCCAAGTCATTGTATTCGCAGACATAGAGATGCGTCGTGCCGCAAATGCTCCAGAATCCGTGGGGAGTATACAAGAGTTTCTTAAACTTTTCATTCTTGCTCGACTTTATTGTTTTACTCTGTCTCGCAGGTAGAACACGTAGAGTTTCGATAAACATATGTGCTTAATTTTTCCTCAAGATTGTGATCTCCCTAAACCCTTAATATGCCTTTTGTTAAAAGTCTGTGTCATCCGTGCTTGACTTTGAGATCAATCCAGGTTGCCTATCGTCAGTTGTTGATAACTCCGAAATCTTACTCATTTTGCTGTGAACATCTACCGAGTATTGATGGGGTTTGTTGGTGTATAGTGAGACAGATAGTCACAATCATTTTAGTTGCTTTTTAGGATTGAACAGGCAGTCAGCATGATTTCCTTTTCTACGTCTTGACGTTGAATCAGTGTTGACATGTTAACCTAGTGGAAGTTGACAGCAGGTTTCATTTTGCAAAATTCCCGGTCAGTATATCAGTTCTCTCTCAGGGTTTTCGAACTGTTGTAACCATCAACGAGATTCACTGACAGTGCGCTCTGTAGTCCCATTACTCGGTGACTGGCTTCAGGGTCGTCCAGTGAAGAACACCAAGATTTGCACTTTTTTCTCCCGCAATACGACAAATTCTCGCATGCTACCATAATAATCAGCCATCGTAAGCCATTTTCTAGCCTTCACCATGTTTTCTTCGTTGAGATAGTACTACTCTGATTGCATCCTTACTCATGTGATTATCAAGAATGAATTTTCCAGCGATTGGTGGCATGCCTAGAAACACTGGCGCCAGCGAATTATCTGACTTAATGCTAAAACTGTAATGATGTTCAGGCATCCTGCGAAGTGGTGGCATCTTGATCGGCTCTGTACCCCTCGTGTTGATTCTGCGATGTGAACTATTAGATAATTCAGTCACTCCTATCAACTTGTCCGATTGTCGGTTGATTCACAGGGGTACCGTCGCTGTTTGAGAGAGGGGTCTACCTCCTCCGGAGCATCAGACTGAGGTTGTAACAAGGAGTATCCAGTGAGCTTTTTAGTTGGAAGCTGTGCAATTCGTGCTGACAGGCCAGGTGAACCATCAAGTCTTTACCGAGCACGACATGGAACAAGACGTTTGTGTTCATTGCTCATGTGGCTCAACGGTCACAACCGGCCCAGTCAGTTTTTCTTGTCACCGTTTGATTCTGACCTCTTATGCGAAATTGCGGACTGTATGGATTTCTCATATAATCCGAAAAACGACGTGTCATACGCATATCGACTAATTAACGGAAGTTGGGTGTCTATAACCAACTGTTGGCATACGACACACCATCACCTGTAAGGTAAACGTTAACGGTTGAGAATTACTAGTATCGGAGGGAATGTGAACAAAATTACGGAACAATTTTGGGCCAGCATGTTTGGTAGATGAATTTTGATTACTTCATTATGAATAACTATCTCTTAAAAACTCCTGAGGTTTTTAAGGTTCTGATCAACCTTACCAATGATCGTGCTGTCAGGTGTTCGGCGGCATAGTTATATGTGAACCTCTACGGTGTTGTGAGTGACCGTCTTTGTTACAGGACGTCTGTGCTACGAAACTGTTGTATTTACTAACTGATAATTACCCCTTTGTTCTCCCCATGTTTAATCATAACCATAACATCCAAACCTTTCGGAAGGTGTAGCAAAACCCTCCACTTAATATCTGCGGTGAGAACTTCCGTCAGCTGCCTCCAAATATGTTTCTGGAAGTTCCTTATAGGTTCGTTCGCATAACTTGACCTCTATCTGCCTTGAATACTGGAACCCACGAACAGACACATGTGTTTTAATCTGTACACTGCTTTCAGGCATCAAGCTGCTGATGACCTGGTATTGAGGTTAAAATTACCCAACAAAGGACAAGGTTCTTCAATACCTTTGTCTGAGAATGTAGAATATCGTGCCTTAGAAATCATATCGAAAGTCTTCTCATTCAAGTTGTGCAGCACAGTGTCAGCTTTCACTGTGTCGTATGTGCTCGTCGACATGTTTTTTGAGACTCCGCTTGTAACGCGGTAGTTGACATCACTTCAACAGCCAACAGGTGAAAAAAAGTGATCGATTGGTATAAAATTGAAAATTGGTAACCGGTATGCGTCCAATAATGTCCCTGTCGTTATTGTTGTTGCCGCTGATGATAATGATGATGCCGTTGTTATTGACAATGAATTTTTGTATCATCCTCATCATGGAAACGTAATATGAGGCTACCGTCAAGAACTCCATTGAGTACCATCACTGACTGCTTTCGACAACGTCGCCAACCAAGGCTGTTAGCTATAATTTGTACCCCAACTAGAAACTCCCCACGAGTATAAGTGCTGACGTCAAAGAGCGCCGTGAATAACAAACCTGAACACATCATCTACTGATTACCGGAATTTTGGTTCTAGTGCGACAGGTCACTTGCACCCATAGTAAATCGTTATGTAGCGGCACGTAGTAGTACACAATGTGATCATGCTAACGAGGCTTCTAATCCAGGACAAGGACGTCCATTGATCGGCTTCATCTACCTCATTTTAATGGCACGCTTACCAGCTTATTCACTGACGACGTGAGGTTCTCTCTCTACTGACACTTCATAAATACGAGTGACCAAAATAAGGACATTTCGTTTATTCCGTCTGCGGAGTTGTCAAATGTCAAAGCGATGTAAAAACTTGTTCTATACAACTGAGTCATCCGGTGATTATTTAGCCAGTGTCATTTCCTTGGGATTAGAACTGAAATAAGATATTCCAGTTTGATTTACAGATGTGTTACCCCTTGACTGAGTTTCTCAACGTAGTCGTCATAGTTGAAGATACTGCATACAAACTTCGGTGATTGATCTTTCAGTTTGCTTATCTACAGTGCTTTCTGGACCAAACTTCTTAATAACCTCTTTCATGTTTAAATAAAAGAGGAATTTCAGTGTTCAGCTGTTTCTCGAATTGCGTTCTTTTCCTGGTAAAAAGTCATAGATACCACCACTGTTGTGACTCGATAGGTTAATTGCACGGAGGCAGTATTTCATTTTCTTCACGAATTAAATGGGGTGCCACGCATGTGTTTCACTGGTAAATTTGCCGTTTAAATGATTTTCAAATAACACTCTTCTCAGTATCTTCATCTGCCAATTTTTCGTTTGTTTATTTACTTTCTAAAGCACTCCAGATTGCAATCAATACTCAGGACTTTTTTAAAATATCAACCAGAATCCATTCTGATTAGCCACTCTTCATCTTCAACAAATACGTTTCGTTCGCACACGTAATGAAAAAATTACACTTGTAATGCAATATGTAGACAACCGTTTCAACAGGTTGAATAGAATTTCAAGCTTTGACTGATCTTTGGACCGTCAGGCCTCCTGTTGTACACACAGTTGGTCTGCCGTTACTGTGATGTGAAGTTCTGAAAAACCTGCTTTCTACTGTTCTGGTCTTGGGTTGATTTCCACTTGTAGAGGGCCTTGTTTTTATCGCACAAATAACATCAACTGCGGTTTACACTTTGTGACGGCGCATTATAGTGTCTCCAGATGAAGACTTACTCTGACGTCATTTCGGTCGCTGACTTGCCGACCTTTCTTCTCGCGCTTTATTGTAATCCTTCATCCTCCCCCCAGCCTAGAACGGTCTTTTCGTCATCATCATCATCCTCACCATAGACAACAATGCATCAGTGATTCAGATTGATGCCACACAACCACGAAGAGAGAGGAAATAAAACCCTATATGGGAAGAGAGAAGAAAAAAGAAGAGGAAGGGAAAGGATCTGACGACTAAAAATGGTCACGTCCATACTCGTTCATTCCACATCAAGGTGTCTTCACCTAGTAAAGAAACAACCGAGCTACAAGTAAACGTAAGCTGTCAACAGTAAGACGGCTTCCTTACAGATTTTACTGAATTGCGTCATTAAATGCACTCACTTCACAGACAACTCGGCTGAACAACGACAGCACTCGTGCTAGTGAGCTCGGTCAGCCGACATCTCATCTAACGTCTTCAGTCACCGATTCTCTGAGCCACGGGACTCCAGCCTGGAAGACGAACCCGGTCTACAATGATCAACTCTTTTCGCGAACGATTTCACTTCTGTACGCCAGGTCATCATCTGTCCACCTCACACGCCAGTCGGCCGCAGTGTCGGCAAAGAGTGGTCGGTGTGGCAAGCGACTAGCTGGCATCTTTGGTGCATAGCATTTAGGTCTCTGAAAATGTAAGGAGTGAACAAAAGGGTCCGTTTGGTAATCACTACCATATACCGGTTTCCTAACCGCTTCGCTGTTTGCTCGCCGGTGCTGCCCGATACGTGCGATGGAACGCAGACATCGGTGGTCGAATACCTGAAGGCATTTCACGTCTTCTACTCTTAATAACCAAGTTTCGCTGCCATGGGTTGATACAGCCACGACTGTTGTCTTGCATACGTGATTCTTTGGGTTCAAAGAGATATCTCTGTCGTCATAGTAGTCACAGATTGCGAACGCCGAGCTAGTCTTAGAGATACGCACTTCTATTTCATTCCCCACGTTTCCGCCTCTGCTGTTGCAGCTTCCCAGGTACACAAACCAGTCAACAACCTCCACGACTTCATTATCCAACAGTTTATCTGTGTGATGACAGCAATATTCCAGAATCACTTTCCATTTCGAGGCTGTAAAGCACACTCCGAGGTATTTAGTAGAGTGCTAAATAGCGTCTAGCATTGTTTGTGCTGCTTGAAAGTTTTCAAACAGCAACACCTTGTCATCAGCATAATCATGATCAGCAGTCTTCTATCAGGCGAGGGGTCTCTGCCGTGCATCTTTTGAGTGTCACAGACACTGTTTTATCTATGACGAAATTAAACACAAATGGTGACAGCGGACAGCCTTGTCGTACGCCGCCCCTGGTGCTGAAACTGTCAGACAGTTCATGGTGAACCCTAACCTGAGCTAAATTTTGGGAATTAAGTGCCGACAGTATGTTCACATTCCTTGTCGGCACACCCCTGCGTTTAAATGACCCTAAGGGTGTAGATCGATTCAACGAATCGAGAAATACGGCAGTTGTTGGCAGGCGGTACATATGGTCCGTGCGTGGGAATTCCTGATTAGTTAATATTTGATCGATAAGTTATCCGACCATTGACCTGTCAGAATAAAGGCAGTATGCTAACGACAGGTCGTTTTCTGTGTGCCGTTGAATGCAACCGTTCTAGTAGACGCGGCACAATACTTAACATGTTTGGTTCCGAAAAAAATTCCATACCAATTCAACTTCTATTCAATACACTGGCTTGTTTTGGTTGCACTTTTCTACGTGGTGCATTTAACGCGTTGCCTCCTCGACAGATAGTTTGTCCGTGGCAAATAGGCTACTTTCAAGAGTAAATAGGAATCCGTTTGCAGTTGTCGATGTTCACGCTTAATTTGTAATTCACGCATTTCAACGTTATAGCGTGGGTTTAGTGTGCCGTAGTTAAATTTGAGAAAACCTACCAGGTAGCTCATTAGTTTTGTCACCTACATTGTCTGTATTAGACATGCATGTTTGTACCATCGTGATATTGACATATGACTTCAATCACTTTTATTTCCACACGTTTATTGGCATAAGTGACGTAATCCACTTTTCTTTGATACACTAACCAGTTTCATAGGTTTGTTCTAGGGTTTGGATATCGAATGACATGGTTTTAAGCTACTTGTTCACGTTGGTTTTCTTTCATGCACAGTTACTTTCCCGAGTGGGCACACGGCCGCAAAGTGAACTTAGGCATCTGTTTGATCTCATGAGCGAACTACTCCGTTTGGTGGATCCCCTGCAGACAGCTCGAATAGCTGCGGTTGTTGATGGCCTCAAAAACCGCCCAACAGTGAATACTGCAAGTTCTGTTACGTTGAATTGGTGCCCCAGACCAAACGCAGATCCCACGCTCTGGGCATGGGATCCAACGGAACTTACATACGATGGTCCATTACAAACGAAGTCGAGTTCGAATCATTCGATTGATTGCACTGGAGTGGCTGATGGCAACTCAAATGTAATACCATCGGAGGAAGATCCTGATCTTTGGCCGCCTATGCCAAAAGGGTTATTGGGTAAATCAATTATCTGACTGCGTGGTTCACTGTTGTCTACTAGCACCCACAATCGCGTTTGTTGAATTCCTTTTTCACTGTCATAATTGCATGCCTACTTTCAGTGCGGACCACAGGCTTGGAGACAGCTTCAGAAAGGCATCATACAATCAGTGTGTCTCGGTACTGATGTATTTTTTTGGAAAAATCTCCGGTTTTGATATGTAACTTCCAACCTTTTTGGCGTTCGAGTGGATAGAATACACAAATGATGATACGATCTCATTTTACGCGCTGTTTTTCACTCGCTACTACACGACTAACATGGAAATAAAAACAACAGTTATGAAATGAGTGATGGCTACAGCTGAACTCTGAACAAATAATGACACAATTTTCTTTCTGAACATCCAGACCCGGTTGTTGATAGTTCACTTATAGGAGTGCACAGTAAATCAGAACTTATTGATAACCAGTGTTAGATTTTGACTGATACAATTCGGACTACTTTCACAGCTGATTGCAGTCTTCGCATTCTTATTGACATTCAACCATAACAGCTTGTCAAGCTTGACCGTACATAATGCCACACGGACATTGAAAGCGTGGTCGAGGTGTTGAACTACACTGGTGACGCCGAGGCACCGAAGTGCAGTTCTTACAACGTAACTTGAAAAAGGGACTGATTATAGCTTACTGTTAAATGCACGAAGGCTTAAAACCACTGCTGATTTAGCCATTCTGCGCTCAACAAATAGGTAGAAACGGCGGTTTCCAGCTCGCATCTCGTAAAAATTGGACGGGCGCAGAAGTAGTTAACATCGGTCGGGCGACGCTGATCAAACAGGAAAAGTACGTCTCTCACTGTTCCTTCGCCTGGGTTACCTTCGTCCGTTAGCGACAACTTGCCAAGCAGTCGATTGTAATCCTAGTCAACCTGTCTATCGACTGACTGGAAATCATAGCCTGAACACTGTAATTCACTAGCAAACAAATTGTCAGCTTACTGAATATGGATTTGCCCTGGAGGAGTCAGTTTTTGGTTGTCTGTATTAGTACGGATTTGGTCACCTTAGATGGAGATTCCGTTTTCATGAATACCATTCAACCAATGTGTAACTATAGGTATTTCCTATAAAATTACCTTAGACCGGTTAGATAGGCTGAGCTGCGTAATCAATACTGCGGTGACTTGAACACTCATACAAAATTGCGCCAGTTTGCTGGTTCCAGTAATCCGATATCTCTAGTCGGGCAGTTCCGTGGCTGACTGTTCTTACAATGGGCACCTGTATCTCGAACAGTTAGCGATACACTCATGAGAGTTTAACGCATTTCCTAATGTTGGTCAGTTAAAAACCCATACATGGATTGAATCGGCGTCATTCTGTTTTTTTGAAGAAGTTATGCTATCATTAAATCAATTATCCTGCGATTTCGACACGCCCATTCAACTTAAAAAGGAAAGGCATAGCTCACTAGTCTCTCTTGCACAGTTTGTTAGGAGGCAAAATCACCAAAGCAGTCTAGTCAGGACATCGGTAACGGCTGATAAAATCAGTCGTCATTTCAAACCATCCAGGGCCGCGGTGACGGCTGACGAAATCAGACAGCTACAAAGCACTGGGGGGCACGTCGGACTGATAAGCAGGATACGTGCAAGTGAGTGGGGGTGTCACGCCAACCCGAGAAACTAACGCCTATGGATTTGGCCTTACTTGGCCACTTCGAAACGAAGTGGCCTAAACAAGCAGACAGTGACTCATCACGATTTCATGATATATACTTACAGGCATTTCATTCATTTGGTCGAACTGGATATTGGCAATACAGCGTGTTTACCGCCACCGTGTCTTTCTTGTCTCCGCGCAAGTAGACTAGGGGAAGCCGCGTAGCAGGAACCCAGGTCTAGCAGTCAAGCCGTATTAGAACGTTGGCAAGGGAAAAGCGCGTTACATCAGTCAATGGAAAGGCTCGTTACATCACATTTCAATTGACTGTCAAGTGCCTTCGTCTTTGTTAATCTGTCTGCGAAGCTCGACTGAACTATGTAGAATCGGATGAACTATCGATGTTCATGTGCGAGGCTGAGTTTGAAATCGTAACTTGCTGAATGTCTCATATTCATTAAAAGTCATGTTAGTGACTTAACCCGTAACGCATGCCAACACTAACTTTCTCCATCCAGCTAGAGCACTGCATGTGTCGCTCACTCTTCGCTTTACGGCCAGCTATTCTAGTACAGGCTATTAGACATGCCTCGCCCTATTTCGCATCAAATACGTTGGAAGTCTCAACATGATTTTACGGCTTGCAGTTGGATAACAATCTATCAGATGAAGTACACTCAGTGCCCAAAGTCATTCACACGCATCCGTGACCACAATGTGCAGATTGAATGGTTGAATGTCGGTGGACCTCGTATCAACTTGAAAGCTGATGTTACAAGCCGCTATTCTGCCTCAGGGGCCAATCCCCGGTTTTGGAAATTGGCGTTGTTGTGATGATTATCACTTATTGGCACCGGTGCTATTTTGGATAAGGTACATCTATGAAGAGCTCTTTCGAACACTGAAATTGGCCTTAACTGATTGCAGTTGGTGTCAATAATATCCCTCTTCGACGACTCTTTCTCATTTTCTTTCTCCTTTACTTTCTCTCCGTGTCCATCAAGAGGACGCAAAATCAACCTTCGCACTGTTTATCACAAACGTTTTGAAACTCAAGTATTCTGATCGATCCATCCAAAATATACCAGTAACCTACTACTTTGGTTTTCACCCAACATGGCGTATGCACCCACAGCCGACCATCAAGGCAATGACTGTCCGTTTGTCTTATCCATATTAGCGTTTGGTTGACCTCACAGACTACGGACAGTAGATTTTGATTCAACCAGTCAAACTATCGAGCTGAAACTCAAAAAGGCTTAACACCAGGACAACCGAGTGATTTGGTGTTTGTTGCTCTGACTAGGCATAGACTAGGTCCATTGCTTTGTCCGATAGCTTAAGTAACAGTGCCTACCTCCTAGTATTCTGATCCGATTTTAATGTGGTTCGAACTTTGGTGCAAGCCTTACCAGCCATTTGGCAGTTTGCATATCAGTTACATCTCACACTTAAATCGTACAGCTACCTGGTCCGCTTTCCATGATGAAAGAACAAATGTTATTGGAGAAATGTGATCCAGATCCCTTAAAATTACTTCCGGGAAAATTTTTAATACACGAAACGGGTTGCAATGGTGTTTTCACACTAAGTCGCTGACCTAACGTGGATATCGTGCGCTTTAGAAACGAGACATGCGTCGTCATCTGGTCAGTGCTCAGTTCCAGGACGGCGCTGCCACGTGCTAAAGCGTGAATAGATAGTCATGTGACGAAACCCCATTTGACGAACGTTCCATTTTGCATTTGCGCTGTTCACGTCATACCAACGAGATGAGACCTAACCAATTTGGAATGAACAGAGCATTCCTACAGAAGCCCTTGTTCGTTCCTCCACAAATTGTCCATTCCATTCTGGTAGAAGACAGAGTGAACAAGGTCGTGTCCTGTTAAAAAAACTGCAATTTTTTGTCTGTTTTTTTGTAATTTTTGTTACAGCCACACTTGTGATATCTGAATGCTTCAATGTCGCGAGGATCACGTTTTTTCACTCAGGGATACTTTTTAGTGAACTCTGATAAGGCACTCTAGTCTCCAATTATCATTTATCACCAATGGTTGCCGGTCAAACCCCACTGATTGACCACATGCTTTGTCTCTCCGGTTATAGAACTGATCATCACCGAGTCCTGTCAGGATTCGCGAAGGGCGTATCAGTGCATGAAATTCGTGGTTCATCTGTCGTCTGAGAATAATGCTGTCATGTCCTATCTGTCCAGATTCCCTGAACGTTGGGAACCTGCCGTTAAATGGTTGGAGAACTTGATGGACTATTCGGACGATGATGGAGGAAATGCAGGCATCAGCACACCAGCCCATGTGGTGCCCCAATCAGAGGATGTCGACAACCGCATCAGCGTTGACCAGAGTTGCACTGATGGGCTTTACATGGTCATAACGCCAGGTATTTACACTCGCTTTCCGCCACTGTTATTTCGATGTTTATCTGAGCCAAACATGTTGGTACTGTTGCTGAAGCTGTTGTTTGCTCTGAGGATAGTGAGAAAGTGGGAAAGTTAAATATCTTACATACAATTCACAATAGGTTCCCTGCTGCGCTGTCACTGTTCATCGGTTATCAGTAGTTGCGGTTTTTCATTTGTTGAACACTATCTCTCGTTTTCTAGTTGAATACTAAAAACTTTTAAAGTTCAGTGTGTATTGATCTTTAAAAAGTCAAATAAAGGTAACCCACTTTTTGAAGGTCAATTTATTCAATAGAATCCCAACTGCCAATTGTCAGCATTGCGGTCTTTTGCTATATAAAAACAGTGCACCTGGAGAAATATGGTGACCTACCACTCACTTACCCGCCGTCGCAGGCGGAAATGGCATTTCGTCTATAGCAATACAGTGACCTGTGACTCTCCTGATTGATTGCTTTGTCTACGTAACACCAGATTCTAGCCAGTAATATCCCACTCTTATTGCTAGTGGTGCATATGAAATGTTTTAACCAAACTAAGTTTACTTGCGAAGTCAGTCATATGTGAAGCTAACTTTTTATCGATATTTATGTGTTCTGTTTAAACATCAGCAACATCGCAACCCTACTATACTCCAAGAACGCCTGATTTAGGGGATGTTTCAAATGAATCGGACGAGAAAAATGCCGGATTCCAACGTACTATGTCTGCCCAGGTAACGTTCAATTTTCCTTCGGATGAATTCACATTCAGTTTATTTCTAACTTCACTCGATTGAAAATTTTGTGTTTATGCGAACACAATTGTTCCCTCGTGAAATAGACTCTTTATGGAGAGTTCCCTATAACCGTTATCCTAGAATGGTGCTTTCTGAAGTGAGTTACTTAATCGGTTATTCTGAGATATATTTCTTCAAGTGATATTTGCACGACTTCCGTTATCAATACTCTTTTTCAAAGCAGTTGCCATAATTTGTTCATAGATTTTGTGTGGACCCTGAAGCTAAGTGTAAAGAAGTCTCTAAACTATCTTTTGTGTACTACGGCTGTTTTGGACGCTCAGCATAGTATTTTGCATCCCAATGTCAATATTTGTTAGCGCTGCTCATTATCGAGCACCTTCTTCAATACGTAACATCACATCTGAATTTTATGCATACTGGAGTTTATAACTGGTTTATGACCTAGGGGTTTATCATGACTGCGGCAATATTCCGATAACCTCACACCGGGCCTGATCGAATCACCCCATCTAGGCGGAAGAGGACCAACTACCCATTCTATCCATTTAAGTGGGTAATCCGTTTCCTTTTGACTTCATTAACTTTTAAATAACTGTTCATTTTTGCATCTTACGTCTACGATATTGAATGGGCAAATATTTTGTTGTGATTTAAGTTTATTATTGGTTCGGTACTGAACGCTTTCAAACTGCAGTTATGCTCACTTCTTGTGTAAGGAACGCAGATACAGAAGACAGTGAAAGTTGAACATTACTCACATCTGTCCATGGCTTCCACCTTCAGATAGACTTTCCATCTGGATACTTTTGAGAAGAAGCATATTGCTCAAACTTTGATTCCGTTAGAGCTCATCAGCAGTGTACATGATTACCACGACGAGGGCCTACAGTCCGATCCTTTTTCTCGTGATCGTAGTGCCGACGATTGCGAATCAGACAACAACAAATTGTCCTGAGTGCTCAACCGCATTCGCTTGTGACTAGTGTTGAGATAGCCTTACCGCCCGGAAAGAAAACTCGGCAACTATCCTGTTAATTGTGTCCAATGTCCCCACCATTAGGAGTTGTTCATTTTAAATCATAGAAACAATCAAACTCGTTCTGTAGTTTTAATCACTGATCAACACTGAAGGATTTAGTTAACGCAATCTTGAACCCACTTACATTTGACGAAAGATTAAACACTCATTACGCTAAACCACCTGTGTGATTTTACTCTAGTGAGGAATCCGAATCGCTTGGAGTTAACATGACAGTTACAGCGTCTGCTGTCGGGGCGGTTGGCTAATTTAAACACCATCGACAAGCACGTTGGCTGGTTGTTTGAATATGATGATTCGGTCGTGCCCAGTGTGAGGTTAATGACCGAATGATCAATTAACTTGCTGCCAGTGAACATGAATCTTGGTTCAAATCCTGGTGGTGGTCTGGATACGCGTTGTTGCCGAGCTCTACCAAGATCGAAGCTCTTTTTTAGAGCATCTTTTCGAGATCAGTTGACTAGAAGCCTGTTTGTCTGAGAAAGCTGTGATCATCCATGGGTTGTTTTCAACTTTTGTCAGCCAAGTTGTGTGCTACCTACTAGTATGAGAAAGTGCTTGTCATTACAGTGTGGTTTCATCAGCGATATGTTGTCATACGCTAGGCGCAGTTTCCGCGCCTAGACAGACTTTCAGTATGGTTTTCTCCGAAAATGATTAGAGTTAATTCTCATCCTCCGGGTAACGTTCGTCACTAATGCACATCTTCGTTCGAACAACGAGTGGAACTCCTGTTCGTAGGCTTGTGAGGTTAGCATGGGCTGCCTGATTTAATCGACGTGGCTAAACCAGGATCCCACAGTGTGTAGCCACAGTCATGTATAACTACTCCTCCCGGAGCAAACAAAATGAGATACACCCCAACCGCGACGTAACTCGAGTCTGGCATTTTTTAAACTGATTCACTCGGAAGATCCACTTGATTTGTGGAATACGTCATCAAGCGTAAGTGGTGTTCATCATTCATCATTCAGGTCTCAAGGTCCCTGATTAACGATAATCGCTGTAGGTTTTATTACCCAGTTGTTTATACTTACCAGTGTTTAAATTTTTAATGTTGTCAAGTGGTGAACTTCGTACTGTCAGTTTATGGTGGATGCATGTTTCACTGGTTATAACACTGATGATTGATGTAGATAAAAATTTACTTTCGGTTTTCGAATAAGAAGTCCATTCTCAGCTTTGCTTCAGGAATCAGAGTGTAACCTTCATTCTTGTTTTCACTGCATTCACTGTTCGGCACGTTAATGGCGTTAAAACTGGATGACCCGGTGTGTGCCTAGGGGGTTGGCTGAGTACCACATTTTTAGTCCCACTTAACATCTTTTTAAGAGTTTGAATGACGTAACTTCTCGTCTTAATATGCATCCGTCGATTTAAGCGTGTTCTTTACTTTACTGGTATTACGCACATACCTCACATGGTTTTGACTTCGATGCTTCATACGCAGCTAATTCGTAGATAGTTTTTATCAGAACTGAACTGTCGTTCGGGTAAATACTCACGGCGTGGTCTATATTTTGCATTCATGAGGTCTCTTCAAGTTACCGATGTGTGCTATATGTACTCAGTGATTCTGATTGTCGTAGGCCATAGTTCCACCCACGGTACCTCTCTGCGGATGGGGTTTACGCACTTTAAGGCCGACTACTGCCAGCGCCGTTGAGTTCATTCTAGAACTCTTGGTTGACTGTAACTTAGTGCGCATGCTGCTTTGAACGGATTCACGTTTGAGACGGCTATAGCACTAGATGTACCCAAGTTTTGTTTGTTACAGACATACGGACCATACACTGTTACTCGGCACAGATTTGATGTTAAACTCCGTTTTTGTGTTAAGGCGAGGAGTTGGAACCTTAGCTTTGAAATATTGTCAGCGCTGCCCAAGTATCTCTGTTCGCTTCCCAATTCACCAAAATTAGCTGTTGTTTAAATATCGTTGTTGATTCGTTGATAACACCGTACTCGTTCATGATATTAAGGTAGATAGTTCAAATAACCTATACTATCTGAGGGACCTGAAGCACATTATTTAACTGGTACTCCTTCGTAAGACTAGAAGTAAGGATTCTTGGCTTTGCCTGACTTGACCTTAATAAGCACATACATCAGTCTTTCACAAATCCTTTCATCAGTCATTGTTCACCTTGGTCACAGTTTAGGACCCAGGTCGGGTTGTCCCTGGTGGCTGCACGGTGGATGCGAGGATAGCAAAGGAACGAGTTGCCTTTGCCAAACTGCGTCATCTGTGACGTCGAAACGACGTTCGGTTGTCGCTGAAAGAAAGGGTATATAACGCCTGTGTGCGTTTCGTTTTTCTGTATAGTTCGAAAACGTGACCTGTTCACAAGGAAGATATCAACAGGCTTGCTGTGTTTGACCATCGTTGTCTCCGCCAATCGGCCCACATTAAGTGGACTGATCGCGTGAGCAATGTGGCAGTTCGCCGGCG